>CM053590.1:32771027-32804771 GCA_028646515.1 Pseudochirops corinnae
CACCATGGGGGGGGGGGGGGAAGGGAGGGGAGAAAATCTGAAACCCAAGTGATTGTGGAACTGAATCTTGTAAATTAAAAGTAAATGAGTAAATAAAAAATAAATTTAAAAAAAAAAAGTTTTCACAGCTTCTCTTCCCCACCCCCACCCCCCACAATGATGTAATGATGCACCCAGCCTAGCAGCATAGCTATATCAGGCAAGACTCAAACAATTCATCTGAAGTCATGTACCTGGTCCATGAAAAACAGGAAGGAAGGAAGGGAAGAAGGGAGGAAGAGAGGAAGGGAGGAAGAGAGGAAGGGGAGGAAGAGAGAAAAGGAGGGAGGGAGGAAGGAAGGAAGGAAGGAAGGGAAGGAAGAAGGAAAGAAGGAAAGAAAGAAAGAAGGAAAGAAAGGAAGCAAAGGAAGGAAGGAAGGAAGGAAAGAAGGAAGGAAGGATGGAAAAAAAGGAAGAAAGAAAAAAATCTTTAAGTTTCTTCTACATAATCTTCTCTACTACTGGCTGGTCCATCCCTCCTACTTTAATTAGGCTACATGGATCATTTGCTGCCTAGTTTTCTGAACCCATCTCTCAAAGCCCACAAATTTATGTGTTTGTTTGTCTAAACCAGTGATTTCACTGGCTTAAGAAATGCCTGGATGATGAGACTTTCTGCCATCAATGTAGTTCTTTAATTTTTTGCAACACAATCTGAAAATGTGCTGGAGGCAAGGAAAGGTTAAATGAGGTAATAGCAGTCACACAGGTGGTGTTTGTCAGAGGTAGGCTTGATCTCAGGTCTTCATGATATCCAGACTGGTCCTCTAGCACTATGATGCAACGTTTCACCATAAGCTTCTCAGAAAACTCATCTTTAAAATTCATCTGAACACTTCCCATCCACAATAAAGTATCGTTAATTAGTAGTGAGTAAATTTGGAATTTATATTTCAGAGAATTTACTTGGCTAAAATGTATACTAAGAAGCAATAAATATTTGATAGAAAATGAAGAGTATAATTTCTAGTGACTTCTTTTAATGCCATTCTCCCCAAATATATTCACATATCTGTGTTCTGTTGCTTCCCTCTGGTAGAATGTAAGCTTTTGGAAGGCAAGGACACTTTTGGTTTTGTCTAGATGAGCGGAATGCTTGACACAAACTAAGCTCTTAATATGTGTTGAATGGAAAGAATTGCAAGGGGATGTCATTTAAAGAATCTGGAATAAAGTGTCATTTATAGAACAAAAATGATAAAAGTACCCAACAAAGTAGGTGTGTGCCATAAAAATACCAGTTTCAAAACATTCTTCCTGTCATTTTTTTTTCAGTCATATTCAACTCTTTATGACCCTACTTGGGGTTTTCTTGGCAAAGATACTGGGGTAGTTTGCCATTTCCTTCTCCAGGTCATATTTTACAGATGAGAAAACCAAGGCAAACAGGGCTAATGGAATTGCCTAGAATCACAGGGTTAGTAAGTCTCTGAGGTCACATTTGAACTTAAGTGTTCCAGACTTCAAGCCCAGCACTCTATCCATTGCGCCACCTACAGGAGGTAGCAAAGGTGAACTTGAATACTTCATAGTGATCACCTATTAGAGATTTCAAGGGGGCAAGACTAGTCTGAACACACCAGATTATAAACTAGCTAGTTCACTTAAGATATCATATTTTTAAAAATCTTCAGATAAACTTGAATTCCTCCTTTGAACTGTCCTGTATCAGCTTTGATCTTGGCTCTTTTCTCTTTCTACCCTTCGTCCTTCTTTTCCTACTTCTAACAATTTGTTACTTTTATAATCATAGCTTTTTGCCTCTGGATCTCCTTTTTATTCTGGTGAATACCTAGGACAGATTCTCCTCTGTCCTTGGTTTCTGTCCCTTGTCAAGCCTTGTTTCACTACACCGAGCCTTGGACCCAAAATATTACCCACTGTGGGACCTGAGCCACCACCATAGAAGATGGAATTCAGTCTCATGGCTTGGATCCCATTCCTGGTCCCTAAGTGAAGTAAGATTGAAAAGAGTTGTAGGTCTTAATTGACAGTAATTACTGGTCTTGTATGAATTGCTTTATGCAATTCAATGTGATAAAATGATACAATTATATAATTTAGAAATTTGCATAATTAGAAGATTTCATTAATTTGGATTTAGAATATTCGAGGCTTCCCTATACTCTTATTCATTCAAACATTCATGCCTCATCATCTGAGGATGGAGGCTTGGGTAGCCACTGTGACACTTTGATTTAGGTAGTCTAGAATCAGGTTCCTGTCAAAATCCTCTCAAAATATATTTCACCAATTTCTTGCAACTTTTGGCAAAATTTCAAAGTTTAAACATATTACTTGCATCAGGGGAAAGCTGGCTTTATAGAAGGGGAGTTGGACTGGGACAGGATTAGGAGAAAAATGATTCTTTATTTTTTCTCCAGAACAGCCAGATTAATGGTCTAGTTTATAGAAACAATTCCAAAAGGATATACTGTGTGTGTTTGGGAGGGGTGGGGGTGGGTTAAGGTATATTCAGCTGAAATAAAGAAACAATAAGCAATGTCCTGTGTTAGATCTTGGAGATTAAAAAAAAAAAAGGACAAACACAAAAGAATCCCTGATCTCTAGGAGCTTCCATTCTATTAAGGGGTGGGAATAATATATCCATCAATAAGCATTTATTAATTATACATATTAATACTATATGGAAATCTGAAGAGGGAGTAAACACTGACAACTAGTAGAATCAAAACAGGGTTCCCACAAATGATAGTACCTGAGTTGGGCCTTGAAGGATGAGAAAAACCATTACTCACTTCTTGCTACTTTTGTGTGAATATAAACCTAGGAAAAATTAGATATGCACTCAGATTTATGCTCCATACCCCATGAGAGGTACCTAAATACAAATGTCCCTGTGGCAGAGCCCGAGGTCAGGAGACTGGATTTCTAATTCTGATTCATCCATTAGCTTGCTGTGTGACCTTAGGCAAATCACTACTTCTCTTGGTTTTGCTTTGTCATTTATACAATGGAAGGGGTTGGAAAAGATATGATCCCCAGTACTTCTAAGGCAAGAATCCTCTCATTTTTATATAAGCCTAAGAAAACTGAGAACTATGAAAGTAAGATTTTCTGTTGACTAAACAAAGATCATAGGATCACAGATTTGGAACTGGAAGGAATATTTGTTTATTCATTCCACTTCTGTCTGACGCTTCACGATCCTATTTGGGAGTTTTCTTGGCAAAGATAATGAAGTTTTTTGTCATTTCCTTTTCCAGTTCATTTTATAGATGAGGAAACTGAGATAAACAGGATTATAAGACTTGCCCAGTCAGGATCACAGTGTTAATAAGTCTCTGAGGCCAGATTTGAACTCAAGAAGAGGAGTCTTCTTGACTCCGGGCCTGGTGTTCTATCCACTGTACCATCTAGCTACCTGAAAAGGACATTAGAGATCTTCTAATCCAGAGGTCTCAAATTCAAATGGAAATAGATGTCTGTGGGTTGAATATTGACTTAGAAAACCACAAGTTAACATTATGTACGTTTAATTGTTTTTTAAATTTATTTTGTTCAACATTTCCCAATTACATTTTATTATGGTTCATGCTTCTCTGTTTGTAGGCTGTGAGTCTGATACCTCTTCCACTTACTTTATATATAAAGCAACCACAGTCCAGAAGTTAAGTGACCTATCCAAGAACTATAACGAGAAGAAGGTCAGGACTAGACCCTAGATGCTGACTCCTAATCCAGAGCAAAACATAAAGTATATCAGGATATAAGAAAGAGCGTTAGGTGTTTTGTTTACAAAGATGGAATGTGGGACCTAGAGTCAGAAAAACCAGAATGTAGGTTCTCCTTCTGATATTTGTGGTACCAAAGGCATATTAGTTAATTTGGCAACTCTTTAAGTCTCATGTACTAAGTCATGGGTGGACTGGGAATTCCAACAGTGCTGAAATCTCTGAACTTGAAGATTTTAATCTGTCTGTTGATTTTTATTTTCCAATTTATCCCATATATACCTTGATTATTGCTTACATGTTGTCTCCCCCTTTAGACTGTGACTTCCTCGAGGGCAGGGACTATATATTCTTTCTTCGTATCCTCAGTGTTTAGCACAATGTCTAGCACATATTAGGTGCCTAATAAATGTTTACTGATGACTGATAATGATTACTAAGAACATCCTGGCCTAATGCCTACTCTTAGAATCACTGGGGAAGTTTCAAAAGGGCTGGCAAAGGAGTGTTTACCAGAAAAGTTGATTCAACACCTTTGTCATTTCCTAGGATTCTGGGGATATTAGAGTCAGAGGAGACCTAGGTCATGTCCTTTAACCATTCCAGGCCTCGGTTTCTTTACCTGTAATAACAGAAGACATGACATCTGAGGCCCATTCCATCCCTGTCTCTATCTATATTAGCAGCCATCCACCTCAAACCATACTTGGCGAGTAGCTGTCTAGACTCTGTTTGATGACCTCCAAGGGGGAGAAGCCCACCACCTCTTGAAGATCACTTCACTTTAGAACAGCCCTGATTATTCTAAAGATTTTCTTAATCTCATGCTTAAATTGGTCTTTACTCCTTATCAGGAGCAGAGTTCTACTCTGATGTTGTCAAAGAGAACGAATTTAATCCCTCTTCCACAAGACAGCCCCCTTGGGGATAAACTGTCCTGCCTGCATTCAGGAAGACTCATCTTCTTGAGTTCAAATCTGGCCTCATACACTTACTAGCTGGGTAACCCTCGACAAATCATTGAACCCTATTTGCCTCAGTTTTCTCATCTGTAAAATGAGCTGGATAAGGAAATGGCAAACCACTCTAGCATCTTTGCCAAGAAAATCACAAATGGGGTCACAAAGGGTCAGACATGACAAATCATTTGACAGCACAAGAAAGCCCTTCAAATACTTGAACCCAACTATCTCAATCCCCTTATGCCCAGCCACAGTCTTTTTTCACCATACTAACACTCCAGGTTCTCTCAAAAGTTTCTCAAAGATAGATCCAGATTTTCCATCATCACACAGCTTTTGGAGTTCTTTGGAACTGTCCATCAGGCCTCAGAGTCTGGTAGCTCCCCTTACCTTTATAGCTTCTTTGTGTGTGTCTTCTCTTATTAGATTATAAGGTCCTTGACGGCAGGGACTCACTTTATTTTCTTTGTGTTTGTATTCCTGTCTTTAGCACATACTTAGCATACTGAGGGCTCATAGCGTGTGCTTAAAAATGTCTACTGATTCTGCCCAATAGGACTATGGTTTTTAAGCAACTATCTTAACTCCTTGTATATATCTATGGCAATATGAGAGAATTGAGATATAATCAAGTCTTGGAGGCAGGAAGATGAGCTTTAAATATCACCCCTGTCTCATACTGGCTGTGTGATTCAGGACAAGCCACTTTACCTCTTACTGCTCCAGGTAAATCTTTAAAACTAGATTGGAGAGGTTGCTAATGAGTATTGGAATGGAGAGTTTTCTATAGCAAAGAAATAACAGATCTGGTCATATTTCCATGACATAAATATGACATTATAAAATATGCAGATAACACAATGGGATCCAATAGGATATAAACTCTTCCAGAGAAATGTAAGCCTCTTAAGGACAGGGAATGTTTCATTGTTTTTGTCTTTGCATCCCTAGGATCTAGCAAAAGGCCTGATAAACAGTAGAATTTATTAGATGCGTGCTGAATTGATTTGCATTAAACAATCAACAAGCTTCTCTTAATCACTCAGTATGCACTAGGAATTGTGCTAGAAAATAGTGATGCAAGGAAAAGAAAAGAAGAGAGAAGAGGAGAGGAGAGAAGGGAGGGGAGGGTAAAGGGAGGAGGGGAGGGCAGGGTAAAGGGAGGAGGGGAGGGGAAGGTAAAGGGAGGCGGGGAGAGAAAGGGAGGGGAGGGGAGGGGAGAAGAGGAGGGGAGAAAAAGAAAGGAAAAGATAAGAAAACAGTTCCTGCTTTCAAGAAACTTTCGATATTGATCCAAACTGTGGCCACAGAAACAAATTATCATCTTTAGCCAGGTGACAGAGCCATCCTGAGGTTTTCAACTGGCGCTCCTCCAGTGTTCTCTGATAAAAACTTCTGTCAATGGAAAGCCATTGAGATCGTATAGTCCAGTGGAGTGATCTCTGTTGAGCATCAGAAGAGTCAGAATTCCATCTCAACTCTTTATTACCTATTAAACCTTATAATTTACTTCTTTAGGCCTCAGTTTCTTTATCTATACAAAGAGCGGATTGAGCTAAATGATTTCTAAGGTTGTTCCCAATTCTCATTCTGTTATCCTTTGCTCTTCCCCCTCAGTTAGAGGTGGGAAAACAAAGAACTTGGCAGTCCTTTTTTTTAGTGTAAGTAGCAATGTGGTTTGCATTGAAGTTGAAACATTCCATTCAGGCTTTATTTTTTTTTTTAATTAAATCCTGTGAAATTGTGTGTCTATAAGCAGAGGATTCCAGCTCCAACTCATAAGCTTCCAACTGCAGCATCTTCTCAAGTGCCCAAGTTTCCCTTTAACTACAGGGGTGAGTGCCATCAGGGCAGGGAGAACAGGCTCCATGCTTTTGATGGGGGAGAAGTATTCTTCTCTATCTAAATCTTAATAGAGTAACAATAATATCAGTGGCTGATACTTATACAGGACTTTAAGCCTTATAAAATGAGTGAAAGGCATCACTTCATTTGTTCCTCACAACAACCCCTGGGGGAAAGTAAGGCAGGTATGATTACATCTTATAGACAAGGAATCTAAGGCTCACAAAGGTTAAGTAATTTGACCATAGTCATAAAGATAACCAATTACTAATAAGATTATAACATCATAAATTTAGAACTTAGAGGCCACCTATTCCAAAACCTGAATTTTACAGCAGGGGAAACAGTTCTAGAGAGGGCAAATAACTTGCTTGAGTTTGTTCTGGTAATATGTAATGGATTAAACTCATGTCTTCTGCTTGTAAATGCATCATTTTTCACTGCCCTACTGTCTCTATGGTCTATAAGTGTCTATTCAGTGCCTACAATGTACTATCTGCTACACTCTGGGTATTGGTGATATGGGCAGAAATGAAACAGTCTCTTCTTCCTTATAGCAGTTCATCATCCATAAACAAGCATATGTCATAATTAGAATTCAAACCCATTTTTTCCACCAAGGCAAAGGCCAACTCTCCTTCCCTTCCATCATATTTCCTTTCTTCATACTCTATTGCCTCTTCCTACTGAGGATTAGAGTGAGGGAAGATAAGGCAATTTTCCTGGGAACAATTTGTAAGGAATTGCCAGTTATCTCTAAGTATGCACGAAAATCTGACAATCTATCAAAAATGAAAGCATCATCAATTCCCTCATGTCTCCCAAGAATCTTATGTGACCTCGAGGCTTTCCAGAAATGTAATATTATTTATGTAATAATACATTTAAAGTACAAATTTAATCAAAGCTTATGAGAAAATACAGTGCATTAGTCAAGACTTTTCCTTGTTGAAGCATGATGCAACCAAAAGTTCATTCCTCCTCATCTCTTCATATTAAATCTAGGATTCTTCCCCCTCCCCCACCCAACCTGAGTCATTAAATCCCCTAGACTACATAGTGCTACATGGCTCTTGAGAGAGATCAGTTTCTGTTAGGTTGTTTATGTCCTAAGTTTCTATCTCTAGGATTCAAATTATTCAAAGATTTAGTCAACCTGATCAATGTTGAAACCTTTTATCATTGTTGAAACGTCATTTTATTATCCTAGAGACCTCACAAGGAAGAAATTTCCTGTATCAATGTAGATCTCCACGTTTCTGAAATTTCTAGTCCAGGGGTGGGGAACCGGAGGCCTGAAGGCCACACGTGTCCCTCTAAGTCCTCAAGTGCAGCCCTGAAGTTTGCATTCAGTCAAAGGGTTAGGCCACAGGTTCTCTACTCCTGTTCTAATCCTGTAGTCAATCTGTATTAAAGGTGGGCTTGTCCAAAATGCTTCCTAATTTTAAGTCCATTTCTCTGTCTGCTACTTCAAAATACCTCTCTGAAAACACCTAACCTACGAATTTGGCATATTTAATGAAAGGAAGGTCCAAGTCACGTAGGAATTACTCCGTTGTAAAGAAAATAGTGTATATTTACTCAGCTAATCTACTTTATAAATTAGATTTCTGCAAATCATGTTAACATATGATAATCTGTATTACTGATCTAGTTATATAGCAGGTCAATTCATTTCCTGCATATACATTCAGGTTCCCCTGGACTGCAGGGGGTTCTTGACCTGAGTTCTGTGAACTTACTCTGTTCCGTTTTCAATTATATTTTTATAACTGTATTTTAATATAATTGGTGTCCTTTGTGATTCTATGGATCTTATTTTACACATTTAAAAACATTATCCTCAGGAATCTATCCCCCTCACCAGACAAAGGGGTCCATCATACAAACAAAAAACCCTGAATAGGCAGAAGGAAGTATTGGATTGAAAGTCAGTCTTTGAGACTGGGAGACTTGGTTCAAATGCTGCTTCTGATGCCTGTTAGTCTTGTGAATCTGGTGGAGCACTTTAACCTCTTAGTGACATAGGCAACTTTCTAGAATAGAATCCTCTTCCCTTGCATAAACCTGGTGGTCACTAGGAAAGACAGAGAGCGAGTTTCAATCAGACTGGTTATATCTGTTCCCAATCCTGGTATAGCAATGAAACAAAAAAAGACTTTTTTCACTACATAGGAAGAAAATAGAATTGTTGGCAGTATACTTGTGCATACTCTCATGTGGAAGACAGGGCTCTTCCATTTGAGGTCACCAAACATCCACTTATCTTACCAGCAGACAAGACTGACTATGAATCTTCCCTGGACTGGGCCCTCACTGGTCAGTCTATATGTCATCTGCTGACCTCCACTGGTAGAAGGAGATTGCTGGTCTGGCTGGACCCTGTATCCATAGACTCAGGCCCTGTCTCTAGGGTCACTTCCCATTCTCACATGAAAGATGATTACATAGGTCCAAATTTTAAAGGCTGGGGATGAAGGGGTTTTCCCTTCTCCAAAATTGCTTTTGTGGTCTCTTACATGACACGTCACATCTATATCAACGGTACACACATAGTAAATGTCAATATGAAGTTTTGGCCAGTGATTAATTTGGGGGGATTGGACTTGTGATTCCCATAGGAACAGCTAAGTGGTTTCATAGTGCATAGAGTACCAGGTCTAGAGTCAGGAAGATTCCTTTTCCTTCAAGTCTGGCCTCAGACACTGGACAAGTCACTTCCTTATCTATAAAATGGGCTGAAGAAGGAAATAGCAAACCATTGCAGTATCTTATCCAAGAAAATCCCAAATGGGGTCACAAAGAGTCAGACATGACTGAACAATAATAAGGGATTCCCATAGAGATAATGAATTCCTTCAAACAGTATGAATCAATAGCTACTCTACATCTAGAGATTTAGTGACTTGCCTGGGAATGTTGAGAGGTTATATGACTGTGACTTGTCCAAAGTCACAAACTTTGGACAAGTATATCAGAGGGGAGATTAGCAACTAGGTTTTCTAGACACTGGCATTGGCTCTTTATCCACTAGATCATGCTCACTTTCATAAAACGTTTGAGGAAGCTAACTCTCTCTGTCTCTCTCTGTCTCTCTCTGTCTCTGTCTCTCTCTCTCTCTTTCTCTCCCCCCCCATACTAGAGATTCCTATGTCACCCAGACTAGAAGTGTGGTGACCATTCATGCGTCTAAACACAATGCTGATCTGTTGATCAGCATAAAATTTTTAACATGTTGATTTTCTGAGCTGGGCTAATTCACCTCTTCTTAGGCAGCCCAGTGACCCTCTCCTCCCTGGGACTTACCATACTGTGCCCCCATCAAACATCTTTATCCTTTTTTTTTAACTGAAAACTGCTAAACCCAAGCCTCAGCCTTCCCCAGCAGCAAGGATTATAGGACTGGGCAACCACATCTGGTCCTAAAAACTCTTAAACTTTAAAATTCCACTTCCTTAATCTTCATCTAAAATTTTAAAGTGGATGGCAGCAAACTCTGAAAAACACTGCCCTCTTCAATAGATTCTGATCCCCTTCCTAAAAGATTTAATTTTTTTCTAGTTTTTGGAGAATTTATAAATCATTAAGTAGCCAACTTGTTTTTCTTCTCATCTCACAGCCTCATCTACCTGAGATAACTTTCTTTTGTTCATTTTGGCAAAAAGTCTGTTGATCCAGGAGGTGTAAATCCCATCCCATCTGCATATGATGCTAACAGCTCTCACCGCTGTCACACTACATTTTAGAAGGCAATTTATAGCAAAAACTCACCCCAGACTGTACTACCTGCTGTTTGGCAGCTCACACCTTCCCTTTCACATCTCAGGAGCAATGTTGTTATAGACCAAATGCCAGCATGCATGGTTGCCATTTTGGGAACAATATGATCCAGCACAGATTTGGAAAACTCACTGGGAAAAGATGCCTGCTTGCTGATTAAACATTAAGCTGAACTGGCCAGGGCCCATTCCCTATGTTGACTATATTACCCTGGTGACTGTTGGATGAAAATCTGCTCCTAATATTCAACCCTATGTTAGGCGATTAAGGTATAGCTCAATAACCGATTACATTCCTCCTGTATTTAAGCGCGCTAATATCAAATGAGAGCTATACAATAATAATGAAAGTGTTTTGCAAATCTTAAAGCACCACATAAACATTAGCTATTAATATGTGTTATCCGAATCAATCAGATTAATAAAGAAACACATTTTTTCCCTCCCCATGAAGCCTAAGGATAGAAGATCAGGTTGAGCTGTAGTAGAAAGAGCTCTAGAAATGGAGTCAGGAGACTTAGATTCAGATTCCAACTCTATGTGTCACTTAACTGCCATGAAACTCAATTTCCTCATTTGTTAAAATGAACAAATAACATCTGCCCTGTTTATTTAATAGAGTTATTTCAAGGACTGAGCCAGGCAATGCATGGAAAAGTTGTCGGAAAACCATAAGACATTATACAAATGTTAGGTAATATCATTCTTGTGTTGAATAATTATAATTGGATAGGTTTTCTTTTACATTTGAATTATCAATAGTTTGTGGGGTGGTTTATTTTTTTTGTCAAATGGAATGATAATGTAATCAACTTCCAATTATTCATGTGGAGATTAACTGCTTTGAAAATGAAATATCCAGCTAATTAACCTTGAGTACAAGAACTTGCCTCTGATTCATGACTCCTTAATCACCTTGTTAATTTTAGGGTCTCTTCTGTCTATGATAACTCTGGAGCAATAATGAAAAGAACACAAGAAGCTTATTGAAAGACTGGGAGACAGTCCAAAATGTAACAGTAATCCTTTAAGCCATCAATAATCTTACTACATTAAGAGGCCAGAGTACTAAGTTTAGAGACAGAAAGACGTGGGTTCAAATCTCACTTCATGCTCCGTGTAATTCTGGGTAGGTCATTTCAGTTCATGAGCCCCCAGGCAATTTTGTGGGGCTTATCTATTAAGTCATAAATGGATTATTATTTGTATTGGTTCAGAATCTATAAAGGACAGAGGGCGAGCATTTATAGGTTATCAGAAGCTTCTCACTTGCACATAATGAATTCTTTCCTTGAGTAAAGGGTTGGAAGAAGTTGGTTATAATAGGCACTAAACAGTATTTAAATTTTTTAATGAATTTTTTAAAAATGAAGCTAGCTATATTTTTATGGATAAAAATCTACTAGTTAGTAACAGAGGAGTCATTTCAGAATCAACTGTCTGTGTATAGCCGTATAATTAACTGATTAGGCCAATGAACTGTGCTCCCTGCTAAAGTATAACCCCCATCATCCTAGGGACCATATTTCAGGTCTTTTCATATCTAATTCAGTTCCTAGTATAATGTGCTCTGCAAATATTAATTTCCTTAATTGAAATTATACTATTGATTTTTTTTTAATGCCAAATTAATGTTTCTGTTTAAGTCAAAGGTACTTTAAGGAATTCTAGAGGAAAAGTGGTAAGTTTTTAATCACTGTCAATGAAGGAAGAGACCAGAAAGGTTAGGCTTGGACACAGAGGGAGTAATATAATGGCAAACTTCTAATTTTGACCCTGGCCTTTTCCCAGCTGGAAAAATGAAAGAAGGAAGATAAAATGTCTATTTCCCCATAGTCTCTCAGACTTGAATATGTCTCAGGAATGTGTCAATGTCATTTTATCTTTTAAATAGTGGCTAGCAGGGGTCTGACTGATGTTCAAGGGAAGGAAGAGAAAATTCTGGTGAGGGAGAGCCAAAGGCAAGGATTAAGGTGAGAGGAGGAATGAAATGGAAACTTTTATCCCAGTTCCTATTATCACTTATGCCACATGGCCCCCTCTCCCTCTTATCTGCCTGCTGCCTTGGGCTGGGGGTTCAGAGGAGAAATCCATTCTCTAAAGCCTCTTGAAACAACTTTAGCTTTACTGCTCAGTATACAGCATCCCTGACATTGCCTTCTAGCCTGATCAGGTGTACTAAAATACCCAGGAGGTCAACTATCAATCTATCACCAATTCCCAGACTGTTACCTCAACCCCAAGCCTAATATGCTAAGAGTTACCAACTGGCTTTTCCAAATTTTCTTTCTATTCCTCATAAGTATTTCTCTTAATTACATTATAGTATCTACTCCACAGAAGTACCCAAATTTATTAAATCATTCTCCTATTGTTGGACAATTAACTATGTTGCTTGGACTGAATAAAATATCTTATGATACTTTAGGGCAGCAGTTCTCAACCTGTGGGTCATGACCCCTTTGGGAGTCGAAAGAGGTTGCCTAAGACCATCAGAAAACACATATTTCCGATGGTCTTAGGAACTGAGACTCGGCTCCTCTTTCTGTCTCTAGGCGGGTCTGCCCACATGCAGATACACCCACATAGGAGTATTAAAGGGTCGTGGCATTAGGAAGGTTGAGAACCACTGCTTTAGGGTATGAGTGTCAAACCTTCAGTTACTGGCCCCCTCCAGTAACAACACTTCCAAGTGCAACCCCAACCAGATGAAAATCTAATTGGGAAATAGTTAATGAAACACAGAAAAATACAATAAAACATGTATAAAGTGAACATTTGGTTCTCTAAGTCAATAGGTGGCCCGTAGGGATCTGGTTTAGTTGACTCACATTTATTTGAGCTTGACACCACTGGTTTAGAAGATAAAGATTAAACCTTTAATTTCACTGATATGGGGGATATCTTGGTGACATTTCTCCTTAGGTAGGTCCTTTCCTGAAACTTAAAGTCTTAGAGATGCCTAGAATTCTGAGAAGTTAAGCAACTTGCTCAGGTTTTCCAAAGCCAGTATTGGAGACAGGACTTGAACCTATGTATCCTGAGTCTAGGTACACCAGCTCCCCATCCATTAAGTCAAGTTGCCTTTCTAAGATAATTTATATTTTGAAATTAATTAATTTAAATATAAGTAATTACTGGACTAAAATTGCATTATGCTACATTATACCTTGAAATGAATTGTCATGTAAATAGTTATTAGAGCAGCCAGGTGGTACAGTGGATAGAGAACCAGGTCTGGAGTCAGGGAAGACTTATGTTCAAATCTGAACTCAGACACTTTCCTAGCTGTGTGACCTTGGACAAGTAACTTAATCCTGCTTACCCCAGTGTCCTCATCTGTAAAATGAACTGGAGAAGGAAATGACCGACCAGTTCAGCACCTTCACCAATTCAGGAAGAGTTACGCACAACTGAATCTACTCAACAACAGCAAAAATAGCTCCTAAGTAAGCACAGTTGTTTACAATGATGTTTACAGTCAAACTTCTTATAAAATATATATTTTAAAGAAGAGAGAGAATATAACTGGCAATCCCTAGTCCTGGTCCAAGACTGCTCAGAAATCACTGTCGTTAAGCATTAGACCTTTCCCTCTCACTTCCATTCTCTGCCCTCATGACTCAACGAATCTTTTCTCTCATCTCATGGGTACCTGGGCTATGCCTTCCACTTCCATGATTATTATTTTGTTTGCAGACCTTGTTTGCTCCAATTGCCTCCGTAACCCTTTCTGGAAGAATGGAGTAGCTAGCAGAGACAGGTTTTGAAATCAGTTCCTCTCACTTAAAAGGCAGTCTTTTCTGCCGTATAAAATAGCCATCAAGGACTGTAGGGGAGTCTGGGGTGAGGGGTTTCATATGTGCTGAAATTTTCTTCAATGAAATCATATCAACTGCATCCCTAATGTGGTGCCAGCCACCCCCATGCTTAATCCAAATTGCTCAATTCAAGGGCAAGAGAACATGGCAGGCAGCCCCTGAGTGGACAAAGTCAAACCCTGAATGGAGTCAGACAATCCTGGTTGAACTTGAAAAAGCAGCAGCAGGTATGGGTTGAATCCCTGCTTTCATGACGAGCCTCTTAAAAACAGATTCCCAAGAACACAATGTATAAGGCTGACTCCGGGAAACTGCACTGGCATTAGTGTTTGTGACCTTGAGAGTTATTTCTCAAGTTTCCAAATGTGCCTTGTAACCTTCATAATTGTTCTGTACATTTTGGCAAGGAGACAGTCACGTTCTCCTTTGGTTAAATATTCTCCTGTCTAAGAAAAGATATTGTGGCTAACACAGAGACATGAGGAGCCCCCTTCGTGACACTGTCTGTATTCTAGGCTCTTAGGAGCTAACGTTCATCAATTTGGGGATAGTTTTTCTTCCTTCACTCCTGATAAGACTCATTTTCTACCTTCACCTCATTTCCTATCCTTTAAAGCCGAAAAGCAAAACAACGTGCAAAATCTCTGAAGGTAGAAATAAATGGGAGCCTCCTTCCACCACAGCTCCCTAATTTTATGAGATGAGAAAACACTCATCTTCAGTGTCCTCCCTCCACCAGTTTACTATGAGGACTGTACTGTGTGCATGCCTAATCAGTCAAATGGTTGCTTCTTTATTCCCAGTGATTATATCTAATTTAAAAACCCTTAGAAATGTCTGTTCGGTCCAAGGACTTTATTGGTATAACTCTGCTAGGAGGACTGGAATAGTCTGGCAATGGCGTACTGTTAGTGGGTCTGCAAGACGGATTCAAAAGGCATCTTTAGGGACTTGCTGTCATTTTCCCTTGAATCCTGACTATATTTCAAGTTTTCCCCATAATTCAAACCAATCAAGAGCACCAATCCAAAGATATGATTTGATTCAATTCAGTTAGTATTTATTAAGCATCTAAATACATGTTTACAGGGCAGACACTGATCTAAGTGCTAGGGATATGAAGACAAAAATTAAAGTCTCTGCCCTTATATTCTATTGAGGTATGGGGGGGAGGGGATAAAAACTGCATGCACATAGACACATGATAGCTAAGGACTGTAAAAATAGTATCTCGTTGGATCCTTACAATAACCCTGAGAGGCAGCTACAATTATTATCCTAATTTTACAGATGAGGAAACTGAGGCACAGATTAGATGACTTGTCCTGGGGGTCACCAGAATCCCAAGTCTCTTCCCTGTTCAACCATCTCCAACACAGTTGGTAAACCCATTCCTTAACAATTATCAAAGTGATATTTGTAACGCGTGTATCTGACCACATCACTCCCTATTCAGTGGCTCCCTATTATCTCTAGAATCTGTTTGACATTTAAAATCCTTAACAACCAGGCCTCAAAACAGTTTTCTAGACTTCTTATGCTTTACTCCCCTCCACATATTCTGTGATATAGTCACCTGAAATGGTCTTAATAGCTGACAGCTCCTATCCTTCGCAAAGGTGGTCTCCATATCTAGGGTGTACTCTCTCATTTCTGCCTTTTAAAATCCTCAGTTTTGTTCACTGTTCACCATCTACCTTTTCTGCTTACCCCAGCTATGAATACTTCTGTTTTACAAATTACTTCTGTGTGTGTGTGTGTATGTATATATTTTTATAGAAGCAGGAGAGAGAAAAAGAAAAAGTCACATAGAAAGAGGGGGAGAGAAAGGGAGGGAGAGGGAGAGGAAAAGGGAGAGGGAGAGAGAAAGAGAGCCCACAAATCTCTTGGGTTTGTTTGGGAAGACCTTGGTACAAATCTCACTTCTGCTCTCTGTGACACTGGGCAAGCCTGGCTGCAGAGCCAGCCCATTAGAGTTGCTCTCTCTGAAGTAGAGTTTGAATTCTTGGCTGTTCACAGAAAGAATAAACCTCAGTGTGCACACTTTATCTTGCCGGAATCTTTAGAATCTTCCTAAGACAATTCAAATGGAAATTAAATTTCCTGGCATGGCACTGGTAAACTATTCATGTCTCCCAGGCACACAACAATGAAGTCAGTACAACAGCTCTGTAGACCTCCAGTTTGGTAGGCAGCCTAAAACTTCATCTCTCCCACACTTTCCTTTGGAGCCTCCCAAACACTGATCTAACTCTAACAATGTGTGCGTCAGCCTCACCATCTATGTGTACATCTCTGGAAAGTATACTGCCAAGGTAAGTGATTTTATCCAGAATATTCAAAATTTTTCCATTTGCTATAACAGATGGTTCCACATATAGACGATGCAGTACTGGCTGGTGGAGAACCTCTGTTTTCTTGGTGTTATCAGCCCAAATTTAGCACAAGCAGCAGAGAATCGATCCATATTCTGTTACATCTCAGCCAGCATGGTGTACCCACATCAAAGAAGGCACTGTGCAATACCAGCAAAGCAGAATCACAGTAGCACAAAGGAAACAGGAGATGCACAAATCTAGGGATATCTACATCCCAAATGTTCAAACAGACTACTTGGGGTTGACTTGTGGTAGCGCCTTCCAAGGTCCTTTTGGACTGATCAGCCATAGTCAAAAACATTGTACCTCAATCCCAACTTTGTGACATCATCGATCCTTCTGAAGCATGAAAGATGAATGAACAAACAACAACCCAGGGGCCCAGGGCACACAAGTCACACAGCTTCTTGGTATTCCAGTCAAGACTATAAATTGCAGAGGAAGGTCAATCTGCATTGCTTAAGGGAGACATCAACCAGGAACTTCTCTATGTCAAAAATCTGCCTTCTGCCCTTTGGTTTATCTATATTTTGTACATCCTAATTTTTGCACATATCTTCCCTGACACAATATAAGCTTCTTGAGGTTTAAATCAAACTACAGCAAAACAAAGCCCTGAGCTATGGAAAAAAAAAACAAAAAACCAAAAAACCAAAAACCAAAAACCAAAACAACCCAACAACAAAAGCAGAAAACAAAGGAAATAAATATAAGAAATCAGTAACTTTGTGTATACGTGCACACTGCGAGATATGTGTGTGTGTGTGTGTGTGTGTGTGTGTGTGTGTGTGTGTGTGTGTAGGGTAGGAGAATAGGTTTTTATAAGGTAGAGATAGATTTGCATTTGTTTTATAGGTGAATGTAATGCAAGAGTCTGGAGGATGAGAACTGGTTCCTGGTTGGCTTTGGATGCTCAGAGCCAGCACCTGACTCGGTTCATAAAAGGCAATCAGTCAATTCTTGTTGATTTGATTGGCTGAAGGTCATATCTATCTATCTACCTGCCTGCCACTTTTTGAAAAGACATGAGGTACTTTCCCCAAGGATGGTTATTTGTAAATTAATAATTAATTTGTATGTTAATAATTATCCTTTTTATCCCTGAAAGAATCAAGGCTTTAACAATGAGCATATTCAGAAAAGCATATCCAGAATTCAAGACCGGTGGATGTTATTTTTCTGTCTTTTCTCTAGATGTGAAAGCTTCTGAACCACTGACAATATCCTACTCCCTGCTGATGTCACAGGAAAGCCCACTCTTCCCCCTCCCCTCCACAAAAATGCTTTCATATGTGGCCTGAGAAGGTAATCAATGGGTGTTAGCATCAGCTCTTTCCAGGTATGACTCCTCAGAGGCAAGATCAAAGAGAGCTGTGAAATGAATAATAAACACTGAAGGCACATGAATGAAGCCCTCTTGGGAAGTAGGGACCCTGGGAAATTCATTTTAACCCTCTTCCACCAACAACTTCCCCCTTTAGAATGAAGGTATGTCATTTACAATGTCCCACGGATGGGCAATCTTTTGAAGGCATTCCTCCATCCAGGGGTGGGAACCTGTGGCCTCAAGGTCCCACCTCAAGGACTACATTTGTGGACCTAGAGGGCCACATGCCGCCTCAAGGCTGCAGATTCACCACCCCTGCTCCACACCATTACCCACTGACATGATTTAATGATAGATCGGATAATCACACAACTCTGACTCAGGAAGAGGATGATGTAGCCCCAGGCTTTGCCTTGTTTCGGACTCTGTCCCTATATAGGACATGAACAACCCACTTCTTACCTCCAGAGTGAGGTGGAGGACCACAGAGCAGGACGACTCCCTGTCCTTCTCGGACCGATACTGTACTTCTCATTTTAGTTTTAAAATTTTCAAGATCTATTTAAAGACAGAACAGAACAGAACTAAGTTTCAGTGGGGGGGAAAGACAATAAACTAAATGTTCACAAGGCCAAATGTATGTCTTAACAGAGCCTAATTAAAGCATCCTCCCTCTTTTGGGAACCTTTGGAATCCAAAATAGCACAGCATTTGCTTTGGGTGGGAAGGAGAAGAGTAACATTTCTCTTGACCTTCATTAAGATTGCTAGACATTTTATTTTTCAAAGAAACTAGCAACTCTGGATAAAAACATATCTCATTAGTCTTGTGATTTTTGAAATGATGATAAATAAAAAGCTGACTGAGTTTGCAGAGGAGAAAGTGTAGACGTGCCAATTAATCAGAAATGTGATTCAGAAGGGAGTGAGGTTGCTTTGAACCAAAAATAAGTCTTTTGTCCCTAATTATCCAGATTGAATCCACTAGGTAATTGCTGAACTTTCCATTTTGCTCCTACAAAGACAACCAGCATTCCACAATTTTTCCCCCAAAAATATTTTATTATAAATGAATTGTCTGGGAGAAAAAAAATAACTTTAGATTTACCTCTAATCAGTTGCTGTGTTGGGCTCAGAAGAGCTTAAAACACTCATTTTTCTTTTGTATAATATGAGATCTATTTGTTCAGTGTCACTGAGGGTTGTTCGCGATAATAAATGGAACCACAGCATGAGAAATTAATAAAACAAGTAGAATTCAATTTATAGGAGCACAGTAGGTATAATTCACATGCGCCTCTTTGTTTATAACACTGATACAAATAGAAAGATCTTAAAAAAAAACACATAACATTATGTTTGGAATCACTCTTGAAGGCTTCTAATCCACATTTGGGATTCTCTTGATTATTGTTTTAAAATTTAAAAAAAGAAAAGAAAAGAAAGACTGAAGCTATTTTGACTCACAGCAGTGAATTTTAAAGTCCAGTCTCTTTCTTCCTCACTTTAAAAAAAAAAAGAAAACCTCAATAAAGCAGATATTCAGTGAATATGATTCCTCTTATGTTACTGCAATCTTGACTTCCAAAACTGCATGCTTCTCTTCTTTCAGTAGACAGGCAGAAAATTATAAATTTACAATAAGAAGTATGTTGCAAGACGTGGCCAGAGTGAGGACTTCTTATGTTCAACTGGACTTTGTTCTACTGGGGAGGGTCATTGGGAAATTATCATAATATTAAAAAATAAGGGCAGGGAATTTGAGCCACCTTTAGGATACTTCTCCACAGGGAATCCACTCAGCTTTCTATTTTAATTCAATTCAACCCAACTCAGCAAGCATTTATTAAGTTCCTGCTATGTGCCAGGTGCTGCTCTAGGTGCAAGAGATACAAAAATGGAAATGAAAGCAGTCATCATCCTCCAGATGCTTACATTCCGCTGGCAGATACAGGAGGGTGTACCAATAGTGTGTCAATACCAGTTGCAGGGATACCAATGAAGCATGTGAAAAATCGACCATCCCTCATTTTTGCTACCTAACGGATTCATCTTCTTTCTCAGCAATAGTTGTTTAATGACAACCTTAACACCAGACTTCTCCAACTCCGAGCGACCCTCAGGACAGCAGAACCCAACTAAAATGTAACTGGGAAATGCTCAACAAAATAAATGAAAATTGTGGTTTTCTAAGTCAATACACAGGCAATAAGAATCCGTTTCTATTTGAAACCACTGCTTGAGACCAGACCATTGCACAACTGCTAATTTTGAATGTGCTGTAGCCCACTCATACCCACTCTACTGCCCATTAAAAATAATCAAATATTTTATTGATGCTCTTTTTAATGTCACTCTCACTTCCCAATGATCCTCCCTCAACTATAACCCTCCCTTGTCACAAAGAAGTACCGTTGAGCAAAATAAAGCAACACATTATGTACGTTTGCCAATGTGTGCTGCATTCTGAATTTATAGGCCACCATCTTTGTTGAGAAAAGGTAAATTGGCATCAGCCCTTGGTTCTCTCAACTCACAGTGAGTTACTACTTTGTTCAAAGTTGCTTTCCTTCACATGACTGCGGTCAACATGTAAATCATTCTCTTGAGTCTACTTATTTTTTCATATAAGTATTCTTGGGTTGATTTAAGTATTCTTTTATTTATTTATTGTGGGAGGTCAACTGGGTTAAGTCACATAGCTAGGAAGTGTCTGAGGCCCAATTCGAACTCAAGGCCTCCTGACTCCAGGGCTGGTGCTCCATCTACGGCACCACCTAGATGCCACCCATATAAATGTTTTTAAAGTTCTTTGAATTCTTCATGTATCATTTCCCACAGCAAAATAATATTGCATTATGTGCACATGTCACAATGTAATCAACCACCCCCTGATTGACAGACAACCACTTTTATGCTCCAAAAAACATGCTTCTATATATGCTTCTATAAATATTTTCATAAATATGGGAACTTTCTGTCTATCTTTGTTCTCTTTGAGGTTTATGCCTAGTAGCAGCATTGTTGTTTTAAGAGATGTGATCAATTTACTGTGTACAGCATCTTCTATAATTCCAAGTAATTTCACAGAATTATTATACCAGTTCACAGATTCGCCAACATTGCATTGGGGTGTCTGTGTTCTTAACAGCCTCTCTAATATTTATCATTTCTGTCTTTTGCCATCCTTGCAACAGATTACATCAAAGTTGTGATATGACGCCTATGGGTCATTTTCATTTGTAGTTCTCTCATTTTTACGTATACCCTGACTTTGTCCTGCCCACTGAGTTGTTGCCATGGAAATGTGGGGATGAAGGCATTTGACTTCAAGACTAGTAGACTTATTCTCACCTCCCAATCCAACACTTTCCATCATTTTACACTCCTGATCATCTCTATCATCTCAGTTCCAATGACAAAAATGGAGTTCCACAGACACCCCCTCCTCATCCTCTGTTCATCCCACTTCATTTTTCCTCTCTGGTTACCTTCTTATTGTCTCCTTCTTCTCTGCCAGCACCAACATTTCAACAAGAAAAGCCAAACCACATGAATTTAGGGAATTCTTTTAAATTTGTCCATATCATAGGTAAATACAATGGGAAAAAATGTTTCCATGGTTATTATTCTGTGGGAGGAGTTCACCTGGATAATTCTTTTATATATGATCATTTACCTTAGAGGCAATAGAGTCCAATCACCTTCCTTTTACAGAAGAGGAAACTGAGGTACAGATAGTTGAAATGACTTACCCAGGGTCACACAGCCAGTATCTATCTGCAGTGGAATTTGAACATGATACTCACTTTTTATTTTGTTTTATTGTTTTAACATTGGCCAGATTTCCCTCTGACTCTAAAGGCTCTTCCAGCCTTAAGTCAATGATACTAAGATCCAACATCAATTTCCAACCGAAGACTATGGAGAAAATAAGACAGAATACACTTCCAAGCTAAATATCTGTGAGTTGTCAATGATAATTTAAATACAGTTAGCTCTGGATCTTTATTAGGGAAGCTACGTTATCCATTTAGGAGTCTTTTCACAGCTTAACAGGACTGACATAAATGATTTCTAGAGCAACTATATGAAATAAGGCCACATTTTAGTATACACTTAAGCATTCCAGACTAAGGTTTGAAAAATATTCAAAACAAAATCACAATTTCAAAACTTATGAATAATAAAAATCCTTCTGGATAATACATTCACTCTGCTTCAGTGCATCCAAAGGAAACAAACCTGAAGTAAATAAAAAATAAAAATAAAAGAAAAATTATACATATACTCTATATACACACATCTACAGTTTTATTGAGAAATGAGATGAAAGTGGCTAGGTAAGAAAGCTGGAATTACAATGGTTAAATAAGATTCACAACAAACAACAAAAAAGATGTCCAAGTGTGCATATGAATTTATTTTAACCAAAGATCATCATACCAAAGTATCTTTTAGTATCTCTAGCTTTTTATTATCTGCAATTTGTAACTAAACTACTATCCCATCAAAGCATCAAGGCTCAGTATTATAACTGAGTGGGAACAGTAGGATCAGGCTTTCCAGATTTCTCTTACTCACTAAATGGGGGAAAAAAATGTCACAACAAACATCTTCTATGGGGAAGGGGGCAATATTTGAAAAGATGACTTTCTAACAACCAAATCTCTCTCCTCACCAACTTTATCCTGCTTGATCTGCTGTTCTTTCAAAGTAATTTTACATTGCAGGAGACATTTGTCATTGATTTTAGCTGGAGTGTGCAGAAAGGAATAAAATAACTGAGCTGGTTTGAAACAAACCTTATGTGGGAGAGGGGAAGGTAAAGGGGTTCTTCCTTTACCCAAGCACAAGAGTTGGCATTTGCAAATATACACAGAATTCCATCACCTTACATTAAAACCCCATTCATAGCAAAAGTAGCTTCAAGTTGGGGTGGCTCAGTGAATAGAACTCAGGAGGACCTGAGTTCAAATCTAACCTCAGACACTTAACACAAAATTAGCCATGTGACCTTTGGCAAGTCACTTAACCCCAATTGCTCTACCCTCCCCCCTCCAAAAAGCAAAAAAAAAAAAAAAATAGGGAAAAAAAAGGAGCTTCAAGTAGACCAGTACACCCATAGGCAAAAAAAAAAAAAAATCATTTAAAATGTATACACCTGTTGTGGCTCACTTGACACATCCACAAAAGATAGGAAATCAAAAATAGCAAATCGAAATAATTTAACAGACAGGGAAACTCCTGATCTGATGATGTTATTTCTTCTCTTCTCTTTGCCATTACCCTGTATTCTCAATATGTTTCTCTTTATGAACCAAAGGTTTCTAGTAGACCATCTCTCCTTATTTTGCAGGCGCTGACAGGCCCAGGCTGACTGCTGATAGGCATAGGAGATTTGATCTGTTCCATTTCCAACTGGAGTCTGTTCAAGGCAGCCCAGGGGTCCCTCAGTCCTAGAGGTATCATATGGGTGCCAGATTTAGTACAGTCACCGAATCAGCTTAGCTTACTGCAACCTACGACTATGTGCAAATGATCTATCAGTTTGGCCTTTCTGGAGTGCGACACCATATCCAGATTTTTTTTTATAAAGTACTAAATAGTTTAAGACTTACACATATGACTTACACATCCTAAATTGTGGATGGCATACAAATAAATATCCCTTATTCTTCTGTTACATATTTATGAAACTCTAAGGAATGGTCAGGGGCAATTTGCAGGGAAATTCCAGACCACAGAATTATCTACATATAGCTATCAGAAACTGGGCTAGGCGCTGGGCATGAAAGACAAACTGAAAAGTGAGACCTGCACTCAAGGAATTTGAATTCTACTGAAGGATGGCAACATTTTTTAGAGAGGTAAATGCAAAACAATGTGATCAGGAAGAAGGCATGAAGACCTAAGTAGATCACAAAAAGCTTCCCACAGGAAGTGGCCCTTGAGTGGAACTTGGAAGGAAACAAAGGATAATCATAACTGGTATGGGCAAGCAGAGTACGTCCTGGGCATGCACAGAGGCCAGAGAAGATCCACTGATTCCAGAGAACAGCAAGCACAAGCTAGTGTGGTTGAAAAGAATGAATGAATTGATATGAAATATTTCTTGAAAAAGCAGATGGTTGTAGATTATGAAGGGTTTTAAAAATGCTAAATTTGAGAGTCTGTACATTACCTTAGAGGCAATAGGGAACTAGTGATGTTTCCTGAGTAATTCTAGTGTAATCGAAAAGTCAGCAGGAATCTACTAAGTAGTCATTATGCATCTGTCAACTATGTGTAACCACTGTGTATATGAAGAAAGTCAAAACAGTCACTGTCCTCAAGGAGCTTACAATTGAATGGGGAAAAGAATATGCAAATCTCTCTATATTAATATGATCCAGTCAGCCTGTCCTTGAGGAAATCTCAGAGAGAATGCAGCAATATTAAGGGGATCTGGGAAGGCTTCTTAACAGAATGTAGGAATTTAGCTGAGACTCGAACGATGGAGTAAGGCAGTGTCCTGTGCCTTCAAAGAACTTATCGGTAGCTCTGGGAAGTATAGCCTCCCCTGCTACCCTCTTTCCTCTTATATTGAGAAGGGAGAAAATATTCATGAAGTCTAGAGGTTAGAGACTAGAAACAACCAGACCAATTTAGAGGCTGTGACAACAGTAAAGGACAGAGTGGGTGAGGGACTGGAATGAAGTGGTTTTAGTAGATGAGCAACAAACAGATACAAGAAATGTTTCAGAGTTTTGAAATTCTTTGGATATTGGATGTAAGGGAAAGAAAAGAATAAGATTGTCTTATACCACATTTCTCTGTTATTTGTTCAGAGTTTATGAAAGCAACATGAGTTAACTTTATTCTTCCATATTTTGTTGTTGTTTTTTTAAATCGAATCTGTGATTTCCTTGGTATGAATAGCCCACTAAAAAGAACTTTCTCTACTAACTCGGAGGAGCAATTTCTTTGCAATTTAGTTATAACCTAGCTATACAAACTCTAGTTGTCTGGGACAATGGGAAGTGAAGTGATTTGTCCAAGGCTACCTAGCCAGTCTGTGTCAAAGGCAGGATTTGGCCCTAGTTCTTTCTGACTGACTGTGACACTTGGCTTGGTTTCTATCTACAACACACACTGTTATCTCTTTACTACTCTATATCCATCTTAATTTAGAGAAGGTGGTATGGAAACTTATGTAACATATTCCAGAGCTAAACATAAATTAATTTTGAATTGTCCATTGTTTGCTGTGGGGCAGAAGTACAGAGGGAAAGAAAAGAGGACTGGGAAACCAGGTTCTAGTTCTAATTGTGTCCTTTTACTCTCTGGGCCTCAGTTTCCTTCTCCATAAAATTAATTGGTTAAGTGCCCTCTGTCAATTCTAGCTTAACACTTTCTGAGTTTATAATTAAGAAAGAACTATACGTCTGTAGGAGAGGCCATATAGGCAGTCATAGCAAGTAGTATGTATTCTTGAGTAAAGTGGCATGAAAGAGGAAGAAAGCAAGGGTTGGGAATGATCTTACCAGGAGTGTAGGTTTTGGAAGTCAAATAATGGAAACACCTCCCAGGATAGCTCCCTACAACTTCTGGAGAAGATACCTCTTGGGGTAAAATGAAGAAAGTTTACTTGGGCTTTGGCTGCCTTGGGAAGGAACCATCTGTCCTCTAGTAGTCAATAATTAGCCTTGCTAATGAGGTGCTAAATTTAGATGTTTCTAGCTGCTAAATGATTGCAAGTGTTATCAATGTCCTTTAAATTCAAGCACCCAAAAACAAAGCTATGGTCAACATATCCTGATTATTGGTTTACATCTAGGAAAAAAAAAATCATCCTAGGCATGGGTGTTATTAATGCAAGTAGCAATACATGAATTACTTTAGAAGTTGAGAATTAGAGAGCAGAGAAGACAAGAAATAGAGAGCTTTTGTAATATGTTTCGTATTACCTACATTTCTTCTACTTTTCTTACCTCCAAAGCTATCCCATGTGATAAATATTTTTTGAGAAAAAAATAGAAGAGAAAAAATGTCAGTGAAGCTGGTCAAACATTGATACATTTTAAAAATATTTGCAATATCCTATGCCTGTGGTCCTCCCACTTTGGTAAAGGAATGAAGGGAGATGCCTTCCTTTCATGAGATGTTTCTTCTTTGGAGCCATGTTTGTTCTTTGTAATTTACAACATTCACTTTTGATTATTTTCTGGTGTTTGATCTTTTTTGGGTGCAGAGGAGAGAGCTTCAGACCTGGAGTTAGAAAGATCCAAGTTCAAATCCTATCCCTGACACTTATTAGCTGTGTGACCCTGGGCAAGTCATTTAACCTGTGTTTTCTTCAGATTCATTATGTATAAAAATGAGCATAGTAATAGCACTTATCTCCCCAGGATTTTGTGAGGATCAAATGATATAACTGTAAAGCTCTTAGCACAGTGCCTAGTGCAGTCAGTGCTATATAAGTGTTAGGTATTATTATGACTGGTATAGTCATATTATTATTATTAAGATAACTTTTTTTTCACCTGGGCTTATAAATTATAAAGCAAAATCGCTGAGAGTAAGAATCTAACTCTCTCCATAACTTATAAATAAGTGTGTGAAGGAGGGAGTAACATCTTTAAGAAAAAAGAGAGCATCTCCAACTACAAGTTTTCCAATGATCTGTCAGGCCATATGTATTTCCTTTCACGGTTGGGGGCGGTAGCAAGATTGGGCAGGGGGAAGGGGAGGGGATTGCAAATTAACCATATGGGAGTCAGGACAAAGAAGAGTTGCCCTAGGTAGAATTTGTCATTAAGTTCAACTAACATTTAGCAAGGATTTAAGAATCCAATACCTAGACAAACACAGAACTTGAAATAGACTGTCTTTCTGATCATTTCATCTCGGTCCTAAATATTCTTTCATCTTTTTAGTTAGTTCCTGGAGCAAGCACTTTCCCAAGATATTGGCTTCTTTTGATTTGTATGCAATAATAACCCAGGATCTGCATATAAGATAGCAGATTCTTGTCTTTCCAGCTTTATCTTATTCTGTTCTCAATATATGCTATCTTCCCAGAAAAAAATTGCAGTTACCATTACTAATATATGCATCTATATAATTTGATTTTATATAATATTTATACATTTATATAATTCTTTAAGGTATACAAAATATTTTACATATGCTGATCTCATTTGGTTTTGAGAGTTACCCTGTTAGGTAGGGGTTATTATTAGCTTCATTTAACAGATGAGGAAACTGAGGCTATGAGATGTTTAGTGATTTGCTCTGAGTCACAGAGCTAGTGTCTGAGGCTGGATTTGAACTTCTGTCTTCCTCACTCCAAGTCTAGCATTCGATCCATGTGCCATCTTTCTGACTACTCTCTGTGCTCTCTTTTTAAAAAATCTTATTTGATTCCAAACTTAAGAAATAAAACAAGCATTTCCATAACATAGTAGAATAGAAAAAAAAAAAGATGATTGTACATGGAACTGCCAATCTATTATGTATAACTTGCTATTCCTTTTAAATCTATAATGAAGTTATCATATAACTTTTTTCTTTTTGTGCCCTCTTCTGTCACCTGTCTCTATCCTTTTGCTCATACCATTCCCCACTTCTTCTGAAGCTCCATGCCTCCCTTTCTTCCAAATACACTTCAGATGACATCCTCCCTCACTCCACTAAAAAAGAGCTTTCTGTCTCTTTAAAGTTATCATTGTACTTTGTCAGGACTTTCCATCTGAAATTATCACACACTCTTCCAAGTCTCAGGGATATGTTTCTATTCTTTTCTAGCCATCCAGGTGCCACAGCGGAGAGAGTACTGGACTAAAGTCAGGAAGACTTGAGGTCAAATCCAGTCTGAGACAGTTACTAGCCAAAAGATGCTGGGAAAGTCATCTAATCTGTTTCCTCATCTACAAAATGGAGATAATAATAGGGCCTACCTCCCAGGATTGTTGCAAGGTTCAAATAGAATAATGTTATTTGTCAGGTGCCTGGCAAATAGTGGGTACTTCTTGTTCTTATTGCTCAGAGGGAGCTAAAGGAATTTTGTGGATTCCTTCTCTCCACTCAATGAGATTACTGGAGATGTTCTAGTCTAATCATAAGGTGCATACCCTGTAGTGGGGGAGAGGGAATCCCTGCAAACCCACTAGAGACTCCTGTGATTTCTGGAGCTACATTTGAAAAATAACTTCTTATTGATGGCTGTTTTTTAAAGCCACAGACACCCCCCCCCCATAAAATGCTGTCATACCCACAGAGCCCTCTTTTGTTAAAAAGAAAATAACAATAAGAAGAAGCAGCAAAGCCTCTGATACGAAGACCTCATCTATAAACACAGGCAGCCTTCGGTAGCTATAGGCAATCCCTGCCATCCCTCATACTGAGAAAGGAAAAGATATTCATCATGTTTCCTCTGGAATCAACATTGCTTATTGTGTGAGGGTCTTTTCTCACCATTAGACAGTAAGTTTTATGAGAGCAAGGTTTACAACACAGCTATCTTTATATCCCAAATGCCTTGGACATAGTAGATGCTTAATAAATCTGGTGAATTGAATTCATTATTTACAAAGGGCATTAGTATAAATCATTCTATGTACCGTGAAGGGAGTGGGAAGAGGAAGAAAAAGAGAGACAGACAGACAGACAGTCATAAAGAGATCCAGAGAGAGTGATAGAGACATGGAGGCAGAAGGAGAGAGAGACAGAGACAAAGAGTCAATGATAGAAAGACAGAAAGAGACAGGGTGAGAGGAAGCAAAAGAGAGTGGGGGAGGGATACAGGGAGGATATACAGGAAAAATGTGGGAAGATGCTAATGGAAAACAGAAAAACTCAGATTTGTCCACTAATTTGGCAACAAGATTATATGGAGAATGAAAGAAGGAAGAATGGAGAGAACGAATACAGGACTATGAAAGGGGGTAGATGGATGATATAGACTTCAGAAGGAATACGTCAATTTAGAACAAGGGATTAATTTGGGAAGGGGAATAATATAAGACATTGTCTTTTGGACAGGTGGTCTCTAAGATGCATGTTATGGCCCTGGGCCCAGAGACAGGAACAACTGAGTACAAATTCAGCCCCAGACACTTAACACCTCTGTGACGCTTGTCAAGTCACTTAGCCCCTGTCTTTCTCACTTTCCTCAACTGTGAAGTGGAGATAATAACACCATCTATACCTCACATGTTTGTTTTGAGCATAAAGTGAAATAATATTCATAAAGTACTTGAAATAGAACCTACATAGCAGATGATCAATAAATGTTTGCCCTTTCTCTTCCTCCCTCATCGAGTGTCATCTAGGTGGAGATGTCAGCAGGCAGTCATGACTCCATTTCCAAAGTGAGTTAATGGCTGAATACAGTACACAGATTTGGAAGTAACCTGTGCAGAAATGTCCACTGGAGCCATGAAGCTACTGACATAGGTGGAAAAGAGAAGACATCTTATGTCTTCTTCCATCAAGAAGATGCATTTTCTATCAACACATAGATGGAAAAGAGAAGAAGCTGTTGGAAGATGTCCTCACTAGGAGAAATAGCAAGAATGATGGATACAGATACAAGGTTTATTCACAGTTAATAGTATTAGGTGTGAATCCTTTAGAAAGTTTTATTCCAGGATTCTGTTCTCAAGAGGCCAAAAAAAAAAGGAAGCAAAAACATTTTCCTTATCTCCTCCCAAAAAACAAATAAAGACAGAGAGGTGGGGAGGGAGAGAGGGAGAGATAAAAGGGGAGGGGGAGGGAAAGGGAGAGAGAGAGGGAGAGAGGGGAAGAGAGAGGAAGGGACAGGGAGAGAGAGGGAAGAAGGGAGAGAAAAGGGAGTGAAAAAGAAAGGGAGAGAGAAAGACAGAGGGAGAGAGAAAAGAAAACAATGATCAAATTCCTGCAATAATCTACCCTTGGTTCAAAATTCAAATTTAAATACCATATTTACTGAATACTTGCTATGGGTGAAGCACTTTGCTACATGCTAGAGATATAAGGCTGCAATTTTGTGACCCTTCGATATAAAGTCATTGAATTAAAAGAATGATATTCTAGACCTCTCTCACGTCAGCCAAGCAGTTTCCTGGGAGGGAAACTGAGCAACAACCACTTCCCTTGCCCTTTTAGAATCTCAGGATGGATACGATATTCTTCAGCAAGGAACGGAACCAAGAGAAGAGTCGTATTCATATCCTCACAGATGTGTGTGTGTGTATGTGCAATCACATGCATGTGTGTGTATTTGCATTTTCAATCAGGATTAAAAATACATAATTTTGCCATCTGATTCCCAAATCCGAACATTATGATGCTGATATAACTGACATTTTTACTGATAGGAATCACAGATGGAAAGCCCGATTGTTGCATTGTGCCAAAATATTCAACAACCTAGAATAAGGGCTCTATCCCAGTGGGTAGGTGCTCTAGCAGAGAAATCAGAGACCACAGACAGGAAATACATGGGAAAAGAAAGATGAGATGGGTTGAGATCTGCACTGATTAAAAAAAATGGATGAATGGGATCATGAATATCTTTTATTTCATAAGGTGGAATCACATTTTATTATCTATTTTTTGCTCTCCTTCTTCATGTTTAGGTAGATAGGTGGTACAGTGGATAGAGTACTGGGCCTGGATCAGAAAGATTCCTTTTCTTGAGTTCAAATCCAGCTTCAGACATTTACTAGCTGTATGACCCTGGGCAAGTCACTTAACCCTCTTTGTTTCAGTTTCTTCATCTGTGAATCAAGCTGGAGAAGGAAATGGTGAACCAGTCCAGTATCTTTGCCAAAGAAAGCACAGGGTCCTAGAGAGTGGGAAATGACATAAGTGACTTAACAACAATAATCACTCCATATTTACTTTCCCAGTGAAGACACAGACTTATCAGAGTATATGCCACCTTGCTTTTGTAGGATCTTGTCAAGTTCTTCAAAGAAGTTCCCTATTTCTCCATACTCTGCCACAAATGTAGCCCTCTAAGATGCAATTCTCTTCATGCTTGTTTTTTTTTGCTTCTTTAAACATAAACCTCTTCAATGGTCTGCTGGCCTTGTCTGTCCTCACTATGCTCCATCCAGCACACTGCTGTCCAATCATCTGTCTTATGGTCAACCTAACAGTTTTCTACTAAATAAATTTCAGTGTCTTCCTATTGCCTGTAGGATGAAAATAGACATGTGTCTGTTCAGCTTTTATAGTCCTTCACAATCTGTCTGCAGAAGATTTTGGGAAGATGGTGGAGTAGGTCAAAAAACTTTTGGTTTTCCAAATTTTCTGCACGCACGTGCACACACGCGTGCGCACACACACACACACACACACACTCCAAAACATCACCTCAGAGGAAACAAGGCACAGTGGAAACAAAGAAAAGTCAGAGTAAAGCATTGGTTCTCCTAAGACAACTTGAAAAGAACGCAGGAAAGACCAACCTCCAGGGGCTGTGCATAGTGCAAACACCTCCAGTCCCACTCTGTGGAATCAACAAACAACAAACCCTGGCTGCAGCCAGGGTTAGGAGACATGCACAGCTCTTAGAAAATTTCATCTCAAGGACAGTGTGAGGGTCTGACTGCTGAGTAGGAGAAGATTGCAGGACTTTCCACTGGCAAGGGATGCCAAGCATAGCTATGCTAACCAGACTGTCCCAGGCGGGGCTGCCATTGTGGGGGAAGAGGAGCTTGCATACACCTGTGAAGTACAGCAGCAGAGGTGCAGGAAACCAGTTAGCTATGGGCACTTGCAGGAGAGCAAAGTCCCTGGTTTCAGTTCCAGGGAAAAGAGGAGCTGTGGTTTGCAGATGTCAGATGGACCACAGAGAACAAGATCATTTGCAGGACAGGACAGTGTGGCCTTACCCATGGCTTATGAGTGGAGAGGAGAGCCCAAGGATAGACCTTAGCAAATAACAGTGAGAAGGAGCAAAGTCTTGGGACATCATTCCCCATATCTTGGGACTATGACTTGATTACATTAATAACTGCTAAAAACAAAATTAAAAAAATAAAAATAAGCAAGCAAAGGAGAAAGAACCCAACCACAGATACCTATTGTGAGGATGGAGAAGATCTGAATTCATATCCAGAAGAAGATAATGGAGCTTAAAAAGTCACTCCTTTTTTAATGAGAAATGTCCAATGGTCCTAAGCACAAAAAGAGTTCTTGGAAGAACTTCAAAAGGACTTTTAAAATCAAATAAGAGATGTTGCAGAAAAATTAGGGGAAAAAAGCACAATCCAAGAATAGCAAGAAAATTATATAAAGAAAGTCAACCAACTTGAAATAGAGAATCAAAAATTTAAGGGACAAAATAATTTCTTGAAAACTAGATTTGGACAGAGGGAAGGTAATGATATTCTAAGATACCAAGAAAAATAAAACAAAATCAAAAGAATAAAAAAAAAAACAGAAGAGAATGTGAAAATCTCATCAGAAAAACAACTGATCAGGTTGAGGAGAAAAACATACATGCATACATATATACATACATGAACATGAGATAAAATAATAGTTGAACTACCTGAAATTTATGATTAAAAAAGAGAATCGATACCATATAAGAAGAACTTATTGAAGAAAATTGTGCTAAAGATCTAGAACAAGAAGACAAAGTAGAAATTTTAAAAAATCCATGAATCACCACCTGAGAGATAACAGGAGGAAAACTTATAGGAATATCAAAGTTAAGTTTTAAAGTGACCAAGTTAAGAAGAAAATATTGGAAACAACAATCACAAAATCGAATATCATGAAGCTACAATAAGGATTACATAAGACCTAGCAGCTACTACATTGAAGGATTGTAGGTCTTAGAATACTATGTTCCATAGAGCAAAAGATCAAGGGTAACTCACTAAGCAAAGTTAATTATAACCTTGAATGGGAAAAAATGAACATTTAATGAAATGAAAGACTTTCAAGTATTTGTGACAAAAACAGCAGAACTTGAGGGAAAATGACACATAACATCCAGGAGAAATACAAGGTAAACATTAAAGACCAATTATAAGGATCTCAATAAGGTCAAATCATTTACAAGCAGTACTTTTATGACTGGTATCATTATTTGGGTACTTTAAAAGAAGGTCATGGGTTGAGCTGAGTATGATGGGATGATTCTGAAAAAACTGTAGGAAGAGAAAAAAAGGGTAATTATCTCATACAAATGAAGCATAAAAGGGAAAATTGATACAGAAAAAGCTAGTAGGGGGAGGGCAGGCAATGCTTGCTGGAACTTAACTCTCATTGGGAATGAGTTAAAGAGGGAACAACATACATATCTTTATATCTATCTACTGATCTATCTATCTAAATATACATATATATCTTAAATTCAGAAAGAAGTAACAGGACAAGGGGATAGGGTGAGTGAGGGAAGAAATTCCTAGAGGGGTGAGTAGGTTAAGGAATAGAAGAGCAAGGTAGCAAGAGAAGCAATAGAAGTAAAGTAGAGGATTGAGGGATAGGGTATTTAGGGTGAGATGGATAGTGATGAAAAATAGGAAGGAGTACAATACACAAGTAATTACAGCTTAGAATGTGAATGGGATGAATTTACTCATAAAATGGAAATGAAAAGCAGATTAAAAATTTGAATTCAGTAATATGTTGCTTTCAGGAAACAATAAAACTGCCAGATACACACAAAGATAAAATAAAAAGTACAATTAGAATTTATTATGTAAAAAAGCAGGGGTAGTAATCATGATCTCAGACTAAATTAAAGCTTAAATAGATTTAATCAAAAGATAAAAATAGGAAAGCAACACTTTGTGTGAACATTGTTGTTCAATATTGTTTTAGGTCATTTAAAATAACTAGACAGTATAAAATATCCGAGAGTACACCTGTAAAAACAGACACTGGAACTATATGAACATAAATATAAAACA
>CM053590.1:32805271-32849894 GCA_028646515.1 Pseudochirops corinnae
GATGTGCTGGTTAATTTAGAAATTTGGGCTTATGAAGGAAGATGCTATCCACCTTCAGAGAAACAAATAAGTACAGTATGGTCTTAGATATACACACGTATATATCTATATACATACATGCATATATATGTATATGAATATATATGTGTATGTTTACTGATGTATATGCATATATCTGTGTCTGTGTGTATCCACTCTTAATTATAGATTTCTTTGGGGCAAGGTGGGGAGAGGGAAGAGGAAAACAAAGTAAAAAGTGCATAGCAGAGAACAAGAAAAAACCTACAAGGAAGCAAAGAAAGTTAGGCTTTCTTGACATGGAAATTGATTGTTTTATATTGAATCCTCTCATGTTCTGTTGCTACATGGCAATTTTTTTTTCTTTTCTCATTTTTGTTTTTAAGTTTAAAATTAAAAAATATATATATGGAAAAAAGAAAGTAAAGAAAGAAAGAAGGAAGGAAAGGAAGGAAGAAAGGAAGGAAGGAAGAAAAAAAGGAAGGAAAAAAGGAAGGAAGGAAGGAAAGAAGGAAGGAAGGAAGGAAAGAAGAAAGAAAGAAAGAAAGAAAGAAAGAAAGAAAGAAAGAAAGAAAGAAAGAAATTAAAAAAGAAAGAAAGAAAGAAAGAAGGAAAAATAGTCTAGCTTCAACCTCTTTTTCCAGTCTCCTTGGACATTATTGCCTTTACTGCCCTGTGTGATCCAGCCAAAGGGGCCTCTCTGTTCCTCATACCCAACACTACATTTCTCATCTCGTGTCTTTGTACTGACTGGCCCCCAGGCCTGGCAGTGGTTCCTCTTCACCTCTTAGAATACCTTTCTTTCTTTTTGACTACCTTCTTCAAATAGTCAATCCTGATCCCTCCCCAACACCAACTACTACTATGCTCCCTTCCTAATGTTTTTCATTGTGTGTATTGACATGCATGTACATCTCCTCCGTATGAATGTAAACCACTAAAGAACAGGGATCATTCTGTTTTTTGTAGCTATATGTCTAGTTCCTAGTATAGCTGCTGGTAAGGAGCAGGTGTTTAATTAGTACTGGTTTGTAACATAAAATAATCCAGCATCCTAATAGATTATGTTTCTGCTGCTTTGGGGTGCACAATGAAGTGAGGCAGCTAGGCCCTATAGTGAACGGAGTGTTGGATTTGTCGATAGGAAGAACGAAGTTCAAATATGACATCAGATATTTCATGACTCATCATATCCTAGTCTCACCATCTTCATCTATAAAATGGGGATATGAGTAGCACCTCTCTCAAAGGGGTGTTGTGAGAAATGGGAGAATATTTTCATAGACTCAGGCTCTGCAAACCTTAAAGCATTATATAATTCTGAAGAAACCACCTTTGCCAACTCCCTTATTTGCTTCTCCAAGGACAATTTTTGAGCTTTCTTTCTATTTTTTGTTACAATTTTATCATGTCTTTGAGTATCATTTAGATGATAAAAAATCTGTAAGGATGTAATTCAATTCTTAAAATAATAGATCAATTTCTTGATCATGTGACAAAGATCTTACATTTAAAAGAATCATAGGACATGGTTAAAAGGGACATCAAAGGCCACCTAATCAACTTATGTCAACAGCTGAATTCTAAAAAATACCTGTGTGGTCCTTAGACTCCTTGGTCCTCTTGGGGACAAGCACAGGATTGAATCATTTTTCCTCCTATTTTGCAGATCACGGTTTCCAAAGTATTCATCACCTCCTGGCCAGTCTATTGATTCTGAGCTCCATATTACCTGGGTCACTTCTCTTACAGCTGACATTCTGTCCCGTGACCTGGGACACCAGCTTAATAAGATCTGTAGGAGTTTGAGTTATAGTGTGGATTACATTGGGTCACCTCCATGTCTACATGAGGCATTAGAATGAAACTTTTGTGGAAGTTTATAATATGTATATGCATGCGTATACATACATGTATGTGTACATGCATGTATATATAAGTGGACATATGTACACACACATGCTTTCATTTGGTCTCCTAAAGAAGGAGAGTATGTCTTGAGGGCGCGTCATTTTCTTATCATTCCTTTATATTTTGGGCAGCTAGGTAGCTAGGTGTCACAGTATAACAGAGCTCCCCAGCAGGAGTCAGGAAGATTCATCTTCCTGAGTTCAAATCTGGCCTCAGTCACTTAATAGCAATGTTACCTTGGACAAGCAACTTAACCTCGTTTACCTCAGTTTCCTCATCTATAAAACGATCTGGAGAAGGAAGGGGCAAACCACTCCTTTGCCAAGCAAACCCAAATGGCCTCATAGAGTAGGACAGGACTGAAACAATGGAACATATCTTTTAAATCATTCCCTCACTCATACTATCTGCAGTCAATATCTAACAGTGTTAGCATCCAGTACGTGATTTTTTAATCTCCTATCATCTCCAATGGAGCTAAAATATAAATACTCCCTGGTTAAAAGGACACTGTAGAATTCGCTATTAAGAAACAACTTCTTTACTGGAAACAAAATAGAACCCTATTGATTGGGGAATGGCTAAATAAGGCATGCTACGTGAAGAAGATGGAAGAGACATGATGAATGGAAAAGAAGACAGAATCATGGGAAGACATAAACAAAGTGAAGTAAGCAAGAAAAATCAAGAAAATATGTGTAATAATTAACATAGCATAAAGGGAAAGAATTTAAAAAAAAACTATAATTATATTCAAGTTAGAGACAAGGAAAATAAAATAAAGTGGACCTTATTTTTTCTCCAGAGATGGGGGACTATGGTTGTGAACATTGTGTACAGTGTCAGACATGGTTGTTATGTTGGTGAGTTTTGCTAAACTATTTCCCCATCTCTCTTTTTTTTAGTCTTTATCACAAAAGATGGCTTCCTGCCTAAACCAGGCAAAAGTATATTTAGAAATGAAGGTTATATAAAACAAAAAAAATCAATACATTAAAAAAAGAATCTAGTTCTTTACTTCACCTGCTCTGTTAAAAAAAGAAAAAAAAAAGGCTTTTTGTAAGCTTTATCAGTACTCTGCATGATTTTCACAAAGTTAAAATAAAAATCCAAAATAGCCATGTGATTATTAAAAATCCTTTTCCTTGCTTTACAAGTATGAATAATTAATATAAAAATTAAAGAATAAAATGTCTACTATTTTCCTCTTCCTCTTTCATGGTAATAGAAATGGCTTTTCAACTGTGCCATCAATACTACATTTTTATTTGTGCAAAAAGCCTCAGGAATGGTTTCTTTATCTCTTTCTTTGAATATAAGATACCTGGGAAATTCTAGTCTTTTAAGATAGCTCAGAAAATCTTGGTTAAAACCTCTTTTAAAAAGTCATTTTGACTTTGATTTAACAGGCCTCTAGCTTCTATATATAAAAAGACAGCATTGCCCTTTCAAAGAAACAGTATCATTGATAAAATAAATGAGAATGTACTTCCCAAGACCATCAAACAAAGAGAGATTCCTATATTTCAGATGCTGAATTATGCGTTCTATGAGGATAAGGAGCAGGGAGAACACATAAATGAATGATAACAGACAAATTCCCTTTACTTGGAGAAATATGCTTATATGTTTTTGTATTTTTAAAGAAAATGATCACTAAAATTGACATTATTCAATTGATAATTAATGTTGAACCAAAAGCTAGGTTGAAGTATTTTTTTAAAGTCCCTTTCACTTCCTTGGGCCTTTAAAAAACAAACAAACATCTTTCAAACATAAGAGATAAACATTACCATTTTTTTCTTAATTCTTTTTGGGAAGAAATATTTTTAATTTTTTTACATTTTCATTGATTCTTTAGCTTTCTATCACCTTTACTTGTTAATACAATTCTCCTCTCCCCAATCCCAACCAGGGAGCTGTCCATTATAACAAAAGAACAAAAAAAGAAAGAGAAGAAACAGTTTCAGCAAAATTAACCAACACATAAAACAAGTTTAGCAGATGATGCATCAATATGTGTTTTCATATGCTTAAGATATGAGAGTATAGAAAAAGAAATGGGGATAATTGCTATTCTCCTTCCTGGAATGGCCTCATCTCATCTCTTTATTCATCCAAATTCTACCAATCCTTCATAGCCCAGCTCAAGGTCCACCATCTACAATAAGCCTTCAATGTTTTCTCAGCCCCATGTAGATTTCATCTGCCACCAGTTGCTCTGCCTAATTTTGACTCTACCACCATCATCATCATGCACCCAACCAGCATGACATCCTCACCAGGCAACTCGTCATCATGGAGCTGACATCAGACTTGTTAGTTATTCCTCATCAGAACCCTTAGTTGCTTCTTTCCCTCTTACTAGTGGAAGACTTAGTAAAAAATCTTCTCCCATAGAGACCTTTCATACAAGGCTCAGAATTCTATCCATCTCTCCATTGGTCAGCTTCTCTGCTTAATTTTGACTCTACAGTGATCATCATGACACCCTCCTCCCAACATATACATACAAATCCACAGACACAGACATTTTCAGCTCCCTATGTGCATTTTCTTTCTCTGTTAGATTGTAAATTCCTTAAGATTAAGGATTGTCTTTCTTTTCCTTACTTATATCCTAGAGGCTACCATAGTACCTGGAATATAGGAGGAACTAAATAAATGTTTATTGTATCATATCATCTTTTTCTAATAGGGGTAAGGTATAGTATATGCAGCAGTTAACAGCAACAGTACTATTCCCCCTATGAATTCTTCAAGTAAAGGCTGAATAATCATTCTTGTGGATTTTTTGAAGGGTTTTTGGCCAAGTACAGGTTGCATTAGATGCCCTTCAGATTCCTTCCAATCATAAGATTCAGTGGTTTATGCCTGCATGTTTTTCCCCTAATCAGAATTTGCAAGTTCCTATAAGATAATAACTGACTGTTCAATCAATCAATCAACAAGCATTTATTAATACTGGAAGTAACAGTCACATCAACCGGGGCAAAGAGATATCATTTTACTTGGAAATATAAATCTTCATCGTTCTATATTTTGTTTGCCTTACAGAGCATGTATGTATGTGTATATGTACAGACTGATATAGATTAGTGTGTATATGTACTACATTAATTGATACTTTGGTTCATAAAGTTATTCTTAAATTCCAGTCATTCTAGTGCTAATCTCTTCTTATAGTCCAGGTACTGTGATAAACGTTGGGTATGCAAAGAAAGAGCAAATCTAGTCCCTTCCCTCAAGAGGCTTACATTCAGATGTGGGAGATAGCATGTATGAATGTAATACTGGGCTCAACTACATTTGCAAAGGCTTCTTCTCATTGGAACAATTGTGATCTGTGCCTATGTAGGAGAGAAGAATGGAAGAGCTTGGCAAGGGAGAGAGCCTTGTCCTAGAAATGAAAGACTCCAAGAAGAAGCCAACATGTCCCTGTCCCAATCTTATCACATCAGAGACTTTAGAGAATAACCCCTTGGATGAAATCTGAGACTCTCTTTGTTGAATTATCTTACTCCCAGTAAGAGAGCCCATTCATTGTGAATTTTCTGGTATATTCTAATTTGTCTAACTTCTCTGAATACTATTTGCTATCAGCTTAGATAAATTGATTTGCTATGAGTGATATCTTTGACAGAAGGTAACTTTGGAGGTGAGGTTACTATCAGGTAGGGTATCTGGAAAAGGTATCCTGCATAAGGAGTCCAGGAATCGAATCCTGAAGGATACCAAGGTTTATAAAAGGCAGATTTGAGGAGGGAGCACATTTCAGTACAAAGGCACGAAAAAAAGAGACTGTACTCCCAGTAGATGCTAGTATAAAGATGAAGGCATAGTAGGCCTTCAATAAATAGTACTTGCTAAATTTTAAATAGCAGCCTATTCATAATGCATCTTCCACCAGAGAAATCACAAGACAACACATGCTCAGACTTCTGATAATTTACTTTATGCTTCAAATGAAATGATTTTGGAATTCATTCCATAATTGACTATTATATCCAGCCAATCAAGAATGCCAATCTAATTGCCTAGACAATTACCATCATTGCACATTAAATGTCTTGCCACCTTAAAGGCCCTCAAGGCAACTAGCATTAAACATTATGGCTATTGCCTTTAAGATGCATATTTCCATCATTGTAGTTGTGAGAAGGAGAAAAAAATCAACATAAAGCCACAATGCACATAATACTAAAAGGAAAACAGGTCCCCAACACGCTTCTTCTCCTCCTCTTCTTCTTCTTCTTCTTCTTCTTCTTTTTCCAATTTAAAAAAGGCACACTTTACTTCCCAATGACAGTCAGTGGTCGTATCTGGACTATTAGTGAAGTTCACAGGTGGTGAGAGCTACTGTGGCTTGGCATACATGGAGTGCCATAATCACCTAGAAACAGGTTGCCTCACACATTTTTGCTCTAATTATACGACCATTCCACATGGAAAAATTTTAATCCAAATAGAAAAAGGTTCTATTTGTAAAAACCTGCAGGCTATCTATTTCTCATCATTAATTGTTAGGAAGTTTGTCTGACCAAGTTGAAATAAAGTTGGCATTGGTTCCATTTTGAAAGTTCACTAAAACTAACCACCGAAATTTGGCCTATGGTTCTAGAGTTCTTTTGCCAGAAATTTCCCGCTAAGAAAGTATTTTGTGCTTGTGGGAGAGTGGATCAAAAAAGAGAGCAACAGGAAGCCAGCTAATGTGCAGATACAGAAAGCAGATTAGTAAGATGAATTCTTAACTTGATAATGATAACTCACATTTATTTGAAAATGTTTAGATTTGCAGAATATTCCTTTCAGGTAGAAAGCAGAAGTTTTTTCACCTCCATTTCACAGATGACACTGAGGTTTAACAAGTAATCCATTTCTAAATGCTATTTAAGATTAGTTTATTGTAAGGGATTGTCATAAATCAATTATACTATAATTTCAAACTTTGGATTCAAAGGGTCACTCTTGAGGACTTAGAGGGCCACATATGGCCTCAAGGCTGCAGATTCCCCAACCCTGGTATAGACCACATTTATAGGATTCCTCTTATCTCTCCAGTATAATACTTTCACCAAAAAAAGAATATTGGTTTTATCTTTCAATGACCCGAAAATAATCAACACTCAAAAATTCACCTTTCTATACCCTACTAATCTTCTCTCTACATAAATGTTCCTCCATGGATACACAACCAGATGGCCTCCTGTTTCTTTTTATTTTGGGTCACTATTTCACAAATAATCATGCTTTCCAATTTACCACTGACTTGTTCCTTTCTTTCATTCCTTAAATCTACATGTTGGAAAATTAAAAAAAAAATAAACTTATGTGAGAAAAAGCTCAATGATTCATAGGTTTGTATATATAAATATGAGAAAGACAGATAATAGGACATGGGGGCTAGGGAAGTAATTTTGGAATAAGTGGGACCAGGGTTCTAGCTGTATCACAGTAGATAAGCACCTTAGCATCTGTGTCCCATGAAACTCTTAAAGTCTATACATTACAGAGCAGCTAACAGCCTGCATGGGTGGAGAGTTTTCATAATGGGAGTTTCCCACATTGATGAAATCATGGATCTAAACCAAAAAGTCCCAAATCCATAAAACATTTAAGTGATTTCTTTCCTTAATCTTTGCATTCATTCAGGTGGCAATGGGGAAGGAAGACAGACATAGAATGACTGATGTGAGGAGGGGTGCCTTTTGTAAGTACTTAGAAATCTGTCAACCAATCACCAAACCTTCCATGTGTCAGCTACTCATCTAGGCATGAGGGCTACACATACCAAAATGAGACAGTTCTTGCTGTTACAGAGGTTACTTTCTCATGAAGGAAAACAATGGTGAATTCTAGATGCAGCTAAGAGTTGCTAGTAGTTTTTCTGGTGCTTATGGGATACATTTTCATAAACATGAAACCAACAGCAGGTGTCTGGTGTGTGTGGCGGGGTGGGGGAGTGTAAAAAGTAACAGCATTTAGGAAAATGAATACTTTTATCATTTTGTCATTTTAACACCATTCCCCAAAATAAACTCTGGCATAATGGACACATATAAATATTATGATATCCTCCTTGTTGCCTTGGAAACAGTCATTGGCATATCTCTGCTTATGCATTTTACTGTATTTCTAGCCAAGACAACAAGCGTAAATCCTTACCATTTCTTTTCTTCATAACTTACATTAGAGGACTATAATAAACAGAGAACAAGAGGACAATTTCATGATACTGAAATACAATATAAATGACAAAAGACATCACATGGAGCAACAGAAGAATGATATAACCAGTAAGATTTTCATGTTTTAATATGGAATGGAAAAAATAGTTAAGTAATATCTTTTCAAAATGAACATAAATATATTACTGTGACTGAAAAAAACTTATGAAAAGTATTTATGCAAAGTTATTTAAAAACATATATGAATAAGTATAAACAGTGTTTGATTAACTAAATGTGACAAATTATTTAAAAGGTGGCTTATTTTTTAGTGGACATGCTTATCCAGTCATAGTCTATATAGTGCTGCCCCCATCAACTTCTGTTATAATAAACCTAAACTATCCTTGTACAGAGCAAAAACCCAGAGGCATGTTCCAGTCACTGGATACTGGCTCAGAACTCCCTTCAACTGGCTCTCTTCCTCATCCCTGGTATCAAGAGCTACTCTGACTATTCTATTCCTTCAGACAATCTGTTCCTCATAAATGGCTGCACAGTGTTCAGGTCAAGGCTCTGCTTGACTTCATATAATGTCCCTGGGGACTTTTTTAGGTCAGAGAGATTAACTCAAGCCAATGCCAAGTCAAATTACCTACAGTTCTCAACCCCTGTTTGGACTGCATTCAGCCCTATCTCATCTCTTTCAGACCAATCTACCATTGGGCTATCCTTTCACTTGTCAACTCTTTCATCCATATCCACCATTTTATGAGAGTTCCATGTCTTGCTCACTTCCTTCTAGTTCTGCTCATTCTCTGGTCTTCATGTACTTGTCAGCTGCCTCCCCCTTCAGGAGCTGCCCACAACCCTCTGTTTCTGCTTCTTACTGTATTAGAATGTATGTTCTTTGGAGGTAGGGATCACCATGTTTGCTTGCCTTGTTAGCACATTGTCTGAAACACATCTTAACAAATTCCTTATCTATCTCTCATCTATCTTTCATCTATACTCTCCTGAAGGTAAAACTTACTCAAAACACTTAATGGAAAATGAAGTCACCACTGAAATCAGCTCTGTGAAAAACCCATGTCATATTAGTCTTACATCCATTTCTATCAGGACTTTAGTTTAGCAGACCAGAGGAATGCCGCAGCTAGCCATATTACGTGACTAGAATGTTCTTTCACTTGCTCTTTTAAAAAAAAAAAAATTGCATTAATTTTTTTTTTAAAATAACGTTTACTAAGATACAAACCAACCAATCTTTAACTTAAAATTAAAATACTGAGATACATAGTTGTGACTTACAGAAATAATATTAATAAAATTGATGTGTTGAGTGGTATTTTTTTTTTTGGTGCAAAGTTTATCAACATGTGATTTCTTTGATGACATTCCTACTCATCATTCTTTTTCAAACTTTGTCTTTTTCCCTTTATAATCTGTATCTCTTGCTAACCCCTCCCCCCCCTTTGTGTTTCACTAAGCCTCCTAAACTGGATGCAGTACATGTTTCTATTTTTATTTATGACTATGTGGTAAAAAATGATGAATCTGGATGATCTATTTTCATTATCGTTGGAAAGGTTCTCAGAAATGTCCTGCTCATTAACTGAACTGACAAATGATACCTGTCATTCATTACACCTTCATCCCCTGACCCTAAACAATGCGTTTAAAAAAGTCACAGGATTTCAAGCTCCCGGGTACTCTTTTCTATGTTGCATTAATAAGGAAACTGGAGTCATTCTTAAGGCCTACTGGCAATTACTTTCATAGCTCTTCTTACAGGCTACCCAGTACTAGTTTTCAGAAAAAACAAACCAAAAAAAACCAAACTCAAGTCCCTCCTATCTGGTCAATAGATGCTTGTCACTCACCACTTTCATTTTTTAGTATCTAGGATCCTTCATGAAAACCACAACGGAAGACCTGACCTTGGCTTTTTCAATTTTCTAAAGATGTAGGAGATTCTGGCTTAGGGAACACAATTCTCTTTCCTCCTCTCTCTTTCTTTGCTCATCATTAGCAATCCTCATGTCAGTTTTCTTGAATGCCAAAAAAAAAAAATCTATATTCCTTTATATAAAAAGATTCATCAAGGTTACAATATAAACTATATACAGGAAGCAGTAACAGGAAAAGAAAGGTGGCAAACTCTCAATTTAATGATCTCAAGCACCATTTAAGTAAAATGCCTTTAGCCACTCACCTGAGCCCAATCTATTCTCAGTTCAGATACTTTCTAGCAGATTGAGAAGAGTGAACTTTCTTCTTATTCTCATTTTGCTGTTATTCTTTCTCTGACAAATGAGTTCACTGGGAGATACATTGACTAGAGCACTATTCCTGCAGTCAGGAAGACCTGAGTTCAAATACGACCTCACACACTTACTACCTGGATAACCCTGGGCAAGTCACTTGACTTCTGTTTGACTCAGTTTTCTTATCTGTTAAGTGGGCATAATAGTAGCACCTACCTATATAGTTGTACAAGGATCAAATGAGATAATATGTGTAAAATGTTTAACACAGGGCTAGGCAAAGAGTAAGTTCAATATAAATGCTAACTATTATAATAGAGCACTGGGCTTAGAATCACAAAGACTTATCTTCCCGAATTCAAATCTAGCCTCCAATATTTACTAGCTATGTGACTCTGGGCAAGTCACTTAACCCTGTTTGCCTCAGTTTCTCATCTGTAAAACGAGCTTGAGAAGGAAACGGAAAACCACGCTAGTATCCTGGCCAAGAAAACTCCAGATGGGGTCATGAAGTATTGGACAAGACTGAAGCAACAACAACATTATTATTATTATTAGAGACCTTAGTACTAAGTTCTTGTTTCTTCTTCCCTCAACATTTTCCACTCATACCCCAATGCCCCATTTATAACTCCCTTTCTAAATTCTCTTGGCTCTGTGATATGTGCCCCTGGCTCAGGCAGTATACATATCATCATGATAGAGTAGTGGACCTGGAATCAGGAAGCCCTACATTCAAAACCTCCTTAGACACTTAGAAGCTATGTGACCCAAGGTAAATCACATTCTCTTTGGGCCTCAGTTTGCTCATTTGTAAAAATGAGTGGCCTGGACTTGATGATTCTTAAGGTTCTTCTCAATTTTTAGTCCACAGAAGGCCTGATGTTGTTTTTGTCAAATTTTCCCCACTTATATGGATATCTGAGTGATTTCTGGCTTTCTGCTTTTAACTTTCCTTGGAAAATTTGTTCCAGCTGTCTTCCTGTTGCATTTTTATCCTCTCCACCCATCTTGACAAAAGTCCTACTCCAATGACTCAATGAGGACACAGTACAATGAATAAGCCCTGAATTTGACACCCGGGGGACCTGGGTTCCAATCCCGATTTGTGACAGCCACTTGTGACTCTTTGAACAAGTTCACTGACTTTTCCAGACTTGGTTTTCACACTCATTCAAGAATTTGATGAAGTGTCTACTCTCTGTTAAGTATTATGGTTTTTGTTGTTGTTTTTTAACCAGACCTATAATTTCATTGGTGGAGACCATAAAAAGAGAGGAAATCACTCTACCAATGCAGAACCTTACCTTCTCCTCAATTTAAACAATGGTATCCAATTGAATGGGTGCCCTGAGAAGTTAAATTATTTATTCAGGACCACACAACTGTTAGTCTATAGCAAATAGGGAACTTGAACTCAGGTCTTCCAGACTGCAGACCAGCTCTCTATCTATGACAATATGGTACCTCTAAGCATGGGGTATGTGAAGAAAAAAAAGCAATGACATTTTTCTCGAAGGGTGAAGTGTGTGTGTGTGTGTGTGTGTGTATGTGTGTGTGTGTATGTGTAAACATAAATACAGTAAGATAAAGTAAAATTATATACAAAGTAAATAAAAGGAATATCTTCATTTGTAATTCACAAGGTTTGGACTAGGGTGTAACCACTAAAATTCCTTATGGCTTCAGATCCCGGACCCTCTGACACAATGTGACAGATAACATTTTTAGAGAGCCCACTATGTGTCAAGCACTTTGCTAAGTGCTTTACAAACATTAGCTCATTTGATCCTCATAATAACCCTGGGAGGCAGATACTGTTGTCATTCCCATTTTATGGATGAGGAACCTGAGGCAGACAGAGATCAAGTATTCTGCTCAGGGTCACAGTGGTCAGACTCTAGGCCCAGGATTTATCCATGTGGCTTCTAGTGGCCATTCTAGCAATGGAGATATAACACAGCGTCCTGGAAGTCAATGTCAATCAAGCCCTGTCAAGTTCTACCACACTAGTAAGACTTCCATCTACTCTTGAGGAAACATTGAATCCATCCCAAAGACAAGCAATCAGCAAACTAATTCAAAGAGGATTAGCCAATAGGTGATAACATTCATTTGCTACTACAATATAAAGAGCAAATTAAAAAAAAACCAAACAATGGCTCTCAATCCTATTTAACCCACACTTCAGTTTTTGTAGTATCAATGGAATTATGGGAAATGAAGCAGAGAATGTGAAAAAAATCTTATTTTTTAGAGTGTCCATAAATTTTAATTTCAGAATTAGTATTCTAAAGGTAAGATCTTTGTCCCACAATTAGCTGATACACTCCTGGGAGTACCAAACTGGGTCAGGATTGAAATTCCTCTTACGAGGAAAACTAGAAAATATAAACAAGGAGCAACTAAACGGGGGGAGGGAAGGTTCATAAAAGAAATGGCTGCACGGAACAGGAAGATATGCTGATGTTAGAATCCTCCCATTCCTACCTTTACATTTTATTTCAATCATGATTCTTGGCATACTGCTGCAGCAAAAGGATTTTGTTTTTATGAGGTTCCAAAAGGAAACTTGTCAGCAGTTTGATGGGCATTTGCACTAAATTTGTAAATTAATTTAGATCATTTTCATTTTAAGGATATTGGTGTGTTACGAGCATAAAGGCAGGTAGGAGGCACAGTGGATAGAGTGTCAGGCCTGGAGATAGGAAGATCTCTCTTCCTGAATTCAAATCTGGTCCCAGACACTTACTAGCTGTGTGACCCTGGGAAAGTCACTTAACCTTGTTTACTCATTTGTAAAATGAGCTGGAGAAGGAAATAACAAATCACTCCAGTATCTTTGCCAAGAAAACCTCAAATAAGGTCACGGAGAGTCAAACACAACTGAAAAAATGACTAACCAAGAACAAGCAAAGCCTAAATAGTGGGTGTCTTTCCAATTATTTAAATCTTCCTTAATTCCTGTAAAGGATGTTTTGTTGGTTGTATTTGTATGGGTCTTGAGTATTCCTTGTGGGCTCACTCTCAGTAATTGTATACCTTTTGTAGTTATTTTGAAAGAAACGTTTCTTCCTCTTTGAGTTTTGTTAACTTCTTAAAGAAAAGTTGATGAATTTATGGGCTTATCTTTTATCCTGATAGTTTCATGAATTTTATTAATTATTTCAATTATTTTACATTTGATCCTTGGGAATTCTCTAAGTAAAATATCATATCATCTGTAAATAAAAATAATGTGGTTTTCTCTCAGCTTGCTTGTATTCCCTCAAATTTGTTTTTCTTCTCTCTTCACTCTCTAATGAGAGTGTAGAAAATAAACACCCTTGATTTAAGCTTGATTTCTTTGTAAACATTTTTAGCATATTTCTGTCACAAAGAATGCTAACTTTGGATTTTAAATGGATATTTTTGACAGCATTAACAAAAATTCTTTCATTCCTATGATTTTAGAATTTAAATATAAATGACCTATGTTTTGGCAATAATTTTACTTTGGCAATGCTAGACACAATAATAATAATAATTATTATTATTATCATTATTAATTGACATAGTCTACCTCTTTTCTCCATAAGTTAACAAATAGTACCCATTCCATCTTTGTACTGCATGTCACCTCTTTCTACTTCTCTATTTTCACTGCCATCAATCTAGTATAAGCCTCATGAGTACCCACTGGAACCTTTGGAAGGCTCTTTAAGTACTTGCATACTACCTCTCTCTCCTGGCTCTTACTTATTCTTCACACAGGTGCTACTCTAAGCTCCATTATGCATAGATCTACTCAAGTCAATCTACTAAAAAAAAAAAAATCAAAACCTTTAGTAGCTTTCCCTTACCAAATGAATAAAATTCCAACTCCTTAACCTGGAATCCAAGGCCCAGGGTATATAGGACTATACCATTTTTCACACCATCTTTTGTGTTACTTCTCTCCAAATTCGGGTGTCCTGATGAGTCAGTAAGCTTCTTGTGTCTCTCACCGTCTAGGTAAGGCATACTTTTTTTAAAAAACTTTTATTTATTTTAGCTTACATCATTCATTTCCACAAAATTTTGAGTTACAAATTTTCTCCCCATCTTTCCCCTACCCACCACCCCAAAACAGCCATCCCATTGTATAACCCCTCCCCCAATCTATTCTCTCCTATGTCCACCCCCCTCCCCCCTCTGACTTTCCTGTAGGGCAGGATGGATCTCCCTACCACAGTAAGGCATACTTTCTTGACTGTGCTCTTGCTCATCTCTAATTCCTTCCTAGAACACCCCATCTTTTTCACCTCTCCTCCAAGACTTCACCTACTGAAGTCTTATCCATCTTTTACAAGGTCCATGGAAATACCACCTTTCTCTTTGAAGCCTCCCCTCATTTCCTCTCCTATAAGTTAGCAATTATGTTTTTTTCTTACTTTGGCAGGTAGTGGATAGTGTGCTGAAGGTAGAGTTCAGAAGGCCTGAGTTCAATTCCAGATTCCAACACTTACTAGATAATGATTATGATTCACAATCTCTCTGAGCCTTATTTTCCTAATCTTTAAAATAGGAATAAAACCACCTGTAATAAATACTTCATTGGCTTATTGTGAGGTTCAAATGAGATAATGCATTTAAAGTACTATGAAAACCGTAAAGCAACAGTTCTCAACCTGTGGGTTGTGACCCCTTTGGGGGTCGAACGACCCTTTCACAGGGGTCGCCTAAGACCAATGGAAAATACATATTTCCTATGGTCTTAGGAATGGAGACACCACTCCTCTATTTGTCTCCAGGTGGGTCCGCCCACATGCAAATACGCCCACATACAAGTATTAAATGGTTGCGGCATTAGGAAGGTTGAGAACCATTGCCTTAAAGCATTTTATATATGTGTGTGTGTGTGTGTGTGTGTGTGTGTGTGTGTGTCTATATGTATGGTGTGTCTCACTTATCCTCTCTGGGTCTCAGTTTCTTCATCTGCAAAGAAATAAGGGAATTGGATTGTTTTGTGTCTAAGGTCCTTTCTAGCTTTAAACCTATGCTTCTATGATCCTATGATACATTACACTTGTCTATTCCATGAACTTTCAAAATCCAGTTCAATAAACATTTATTAAGCGCTTATGATGTGCCAGGAACTGTGCTAAGTGCTGGGGATACCAATAACAAAAAGAAGCCACTACCCTCCAAGAGCTTACAATTTAAAGGGAGAGATAACACACAAAAAGAGGCAGGAAATTGGGAGATGGGGGATGGGACATCAGCTAGTGCCCAGTGTAGTAGCACCTTGTGCCTTGGAGTTGAAACCAGACAAAACAGCAGATACAAAATGGAGTAGGCTGAATATTCAGGTTTTTCCCTCTGTAAAGGAAGGCATTGGGAGGAGTTTGGTACTCCGCCCTCCAATCAGAGGGGAGAGGGGCTGAGAGAGGCTTGAGCTAGCAGAATGTTGGTGAGTTTACAAATGATGAGTTTATCCTGGGAGACATATCATGTTCCTAGCAGCTGAAATCAGTCAGGGTAGCAGATACAGATTTGTGCATTACTCTGTATTATGATTATTTGTTTATGTCAGATACCCCCGGAATAAAATACATTTACAAACTTAGTACCATTTATGAAGAATTTTCCTTGAATCAACCCCATGTGGTAGGTAGCCCCAAATCTTTGTTATTTTCATATTACAGATGGGGAAATTAATTGAGACTCAGAGAGATTATATGACTTGCCCAAGATCACACAGATAGTAATAAAATAGAACTTCAACCTCAGTCCCTATGACTCCAAAATGAGTTTTAATTCCATGATGCCTCCTCCTAATACTATAAATGGTAAGATTTATGAGGGCAGGGATCTTCTTTGTTCTAAACTGTGTTTCTTCCTAGTATGTAGTGAAGTGTTGCTTTTTTTTTCTCCCCACCTTTCTACTTCTTTCTCTGTATACAGTAATCAAATCAACACAACCATTCCTCAAAAGTACGAGGTAATCAATTACACTATGCTTCACTCACCATCCCCTGAGACTTCCCACAACAAAACACTCTTTCCTAGTTAACATTCCCTTATATGTGTTGTTATGTTTCCCTATTAGAATGTAAGTTCCCTGAGGGCAGGGGATTGGCTTGCTTTTAATTTCTGGATCCCCAAAGCTTAGTACAGTGCCTGGAACATAGTAAACACTTGTATTCTTACTCATTCATTCACTACACACACACACACACACACACACACACACACACAAACACACTCACACACGATTATTGGATTCAATTCTGAAATGGCTTGGGAATTTTGATCTTACCCATCCTTCTTATCTTATTTATTTTAGGGAAAAATAGGAGACAGAGAGAGATAAGAGATAGAGACAGAGACAAAACAGAGACAAAGACAGAAATAAAACTGGATCCTTGCAAACAATATTACTCTAAGTCACCAGATAAAAAGTGGGTGATCTTCAATTTATTCTTGGAGCCAGGTTTTGTAGACCTAACTACTTTTGGGCACCTATCTCTACTACTTTGGAAGAGGGATTTTTTTTTTTTAATGCTATTTTAATAGGAGAGCACTAAACATGTCAGCTACATTTATAATTACCACTTTAACTAGATTTTTATCTACTTCTATGAAAACTATTTTGATTGAGGCAGCACATAGCATAAAACAAAATGCTCTCAGTTATAAACCTGTCACTTACTACCTGAAAATATCGTGCTCTTTATTTCTCAATTGAGAAACAGAATAGCTGTAAAATTCATCTTAATTAAAATCTATGAATGGAAGAAATTTGGAAATGCAAATGACCTCCTATAAAAGCAAGGTGTGTCTTCCTATGACACCAAAGTATTTTACCCAAGATGCCATTTGTAGATGCAATATCAACATGAGGAAAAAAGTCTAGAACAAAATGAGTTAGATATACTTTATAAGATCCTAGGTTTAGGGTTGGAAAGGAACCTCATAATCAAGGAGTCCAACCTCTCAATTTACAGATTAGGAAACTGAGGTCCAGAGAGGTTGAGTGATTACTACCTCAAGATGGCATAGGTGGTAAGCATTAGAGTTGATATTTGAACCTGCGTCTTTTCCATTAACTACTATTATTGGTTTTGAAATAAGCAGAAATAATAGATGGGCTACCCGATGTATTTTCCAAACAGCTATTAAGATATTATACCTAGATGAATATTGCTTTTCCAAATACTTGATGGTATAACCTACATTTACAATATTTAATAAGTCAATGATATGTTTTAGATAAGAGTTTAAGTGATATAAGCCACACAACAGTTTGCGAAATGGCACATTTCCTGACAATAACATGTGGAAATATTAAAAACAACTCCCGCTTTATGACTGCCTAATATTGAAGTCAACAAAATTGCACAATATTTTTAAAAGAGATGTGTTTAACTACCATGGCACTGAGGAAAAGGAGAAGTAGTTAAGCATACACTTAGAAAACAATATATTTTATTTATTCTCCTAAAGCATACTGCCCAAGAAGAAGGACCAAAAATAAAATTTACGTAATTATTCTGAAGGATGTTATAAACAAATTCATTTAGAATACTAGGACTGAAGGGGACTATGGAGATTATCTAGTCTAGAATATTCCTTTTTTCAAAGGGAGAAAGTTACATGGTAAAATTAGGTAAATGGTAGAACCGATCATAGACACCCATGCCTTTGAAGTCTTTGTTCAGTATGTCCATTATCTTTCCTTAGGTACAAAAGATGGATCATATAGATTACTAGCCTCCTTGAAAAATTTCTGACTTATGTCTTTTTTAAGAACCATCAACAACCAAAAAACCCAAATATCTTTATTCCTATGAAAACAATAGAATTTCATGTCCCTATATTTCAGGTGAAACAACTAATTAAGAAATGGAAATTAGTTATAAACAATTATACATAAATTTATTTAGAATACAGGAACCGTGAAGATATTTTACTTCACAACATTCATTTTACAGAGGGGGAAACAGGGTAATATAGAAAAAATAAGTAAACTGCAGAGCTGATCACAGACTCCCAGGTATTTGAATTCATAGTTCAATTCCTGATTCAGGTGAATCAAATAGATTACTGACCTACTAGAAAATCTTCTAGTTTTGTGTCCTTTAAAAACCATCAACAATCAAATGCCAAATATTTTTCACTTGATTAAAACACTAGAATCTCATATTCCTACTTTTCAGGTGAAGTAACTAACTGAGAAAAATACCAACCTCAATTCACCAGGGTACCTTAAAGTTCATGACATTTCATTCAAGTTTCACAAAACTGTGAGGTGGGCACAACAGTCATTTCACAGAGAAACCAAGATTATATGCGTATGTGACTTAGCATGGTGACAGAGGGAGCAAGTGTTGGGGGTGGGATTTTAATTATTTCACTCAAATTTAAGGTAGAAAAACCCTATATAATATATATTGCACATTGTATTCAGAGCTGTCCATATTTGCTTCCTTTACAAGGAATTTTTTTAAGGCAGGTGAGAGTAGCTGAACACCTCATTCATTAGGAAAAAAGAAAGGACAAGAGACAAATTGAAGGAAAGAAAAAAAGACATGGAGAGAAGGGAAGGAAGGAAAGGAAGAGAGGAAAGAAGGATGGAGAGAGGGAAGGAAGGATTAAGAGAAGGAAGGAAACAAAGAAGGAAACAAAAGGAAGGAAGGAAGAATTGTTATTTATATATATATGTATGTATGTATGTATAGCTATGGGTTTATGTATGTGTATATCTGTATATGTTTATGTCTGTGTGTATAGATACATATAACATCTCTCTCACACTTTGTACATACCCATATGTCTATATCACAACAATCATTTATTAAATTCTTTATTATGTATCAGGCACTATGCCATGCATTACAAATAGACTGACAGAAATGCAAAAACATCTGTTGTGCCCAAGAAGCCCAAAGTCTCGCTCTGTCTCTGTCTCTCTCTCTGTCTCTCTGTCTCTGTCTCTGTCTCTCTATCTGTTTCTCCCTCTCTCTCTCTGTGTATGTGTGTGTACATATATACATATACATACACACACACAATGTAAATGGGAGGTGCTGAGGGAAAGTGCTGGTAGTTTGGAATACTTCTGGCAGAAGGCAGAATTTGAGTTGAGTTTTAAAGTAGGTCAGAGAAGCCAAGAGGCAGGGATGAGAAGGTAGAGCATTCAAGGAAGGAGAGACAAGAGTCACTGTAAAGAAATGAACATCATGGATAAAGAATAGTGCCCTATATTCAAAGACAATTTGATAGGAGTTGCTTCATTTGTGAATTAGGCAGATTTTATTACTTGTGACTAGGAGTGGTTTACTTGAACAGTTGGGACTCTCAGCTAGTTCTTGACTGAAAGAATATCCCAACATTAGGTTAATTTGTTCAACTATTTGATCCATTTCCTAGCAAAGTGATCTGGCTGGGCCCACCTGGATACAGTTCTTTCGAAAATCAAATATTTTATAATGGATCTTATTGTTTCTTCCTTCCTTCCTTCCTTCCTTCCTTCCTTCCTTCCTTCCTTCCTTTTGTTTCCTTCCTTCTCTTAATCCTCCCTTCCCTCTTTCCATCCTTCTTTCCTCTTTTCCTTTCCTTCCTTCCCTTCTTCTCTCCATCTTTTTTTTTTTCTTTCCTTCAATTTGTCTCTTGTTCTTTCTTTTTTCCTAATAAATGAGGTGTTCAGCTACTCTCACCTGCCTCAAAAAAATTCCAGCCTAATTTCCTAACCTTGTCTCTCTGTGGTATATGGCACAGAACTTTGGTATCTCAGCCAAGCATAGTGTCAGTGGGTGTGAAGATTCAAAGCTCTTTTTTGGAGGAAAATATTGGCTCCCATACCTGTGCTGATGGAGATCACCCTATGTGAGTGAGGGTGTGAGTCCGGCTGTTCAATTCACATGAAAAAAAGATAACTTTGCCTTCCTCACTTTGGAAATCTAAAACAGATGGCTCTCACTTTAAACAGCCCCCTGCTGTTTCCTCAGTGTAGGTATTTGGTGGAGAACTAAGGGAGAGATTGACTGATCTTGGACTCTGGATTCCCAGAGGACTTTCTTTAGAAAGTCCATATTTGACAGACATCATTCATTCATTCTTTTAAAGAGTCTAGTTAAGCATTTATTATATGGGGCAGGTAGTTGACACATGGGAAATCAGTTAGTCCTGAGTTAAAATCTGACCTCAAACTCCTATTAATTTACATAAGCAAAGCATAAATTAAACACCTAAGACACATAGGGCACTAAGTTAGGTGCAGTAGAAGCAAAGCCAAAATGCAAACAAGCAAAACCATCCTCTGCCTTCAAGTAACTCACATTAAATCCTTGTATGGAGCTACCTGCACCATTTCTCAACATGTTACAACACTCACTCCTGTCCCAAACACTGTGGGGATTTGTTATTGAATGAGAAGCTCTTAGCCTCCCAGTGCCCAAAATCCCCAGCCAACACTCCAAGACTGTAATTGACAAAGGAGTTACTGATGGATCTACTGATGAAATCCAGCTCCAGACACACCCTTCCACCAAAAACAAAACAAAACCAAACAAAAAGGGTAGATACCATGCTAGGTGCTAGCAATTCAAAAACAAATCAATTTCATAAAATTTGATTTTTTTATTATAATTCATCAGAATTATGATGGTTTTTTTAAATGTTACCATTTACATTGATTCTGCTTTCTTCACACAGAATAATTTTATATAAAAGTCATCTCACATTCATCCAAATGTCTCATATTTGTCTTTTCTTACAGAATATGAATACATTATTACATTTATGTGACCTAATGAGTCGAGACATTTACATGTTTGAAACTTGTTAGAGCAGGGGTTCTTAAGGAAAAAGGGAGGGAAAGGGAGAGGGAGAGAGAGGCAGAGAGGGAGAGAGAGGCAGAGAGAGAGAGAGAAGGGAGGGAAAGAAGGAGGAAAGAAAGGAAGAAGGGAAGGAAGGAAGGAAGGAAGGAAGAAAGAAAGAAAGAAAGAAAGAAAGAAAGAAAGAAAGAAAGAAAGAAAGAAGGAAGAAAGAAAGAAAAAGAAAGAAAGACATGCCTACTTTCTATATTGGGCTGAAGATAGAGTCCATTAACTTAAATAATCAAGAGGAGACTATGGTCCTGTAGGTTGAGGAGGAAGAAGGCACTTTCTGTGGCAAATTCTTACCTCCTGCACATTAGCAACTACAGTTCTGTTTTGATGCTGAGTCAGGCACAGAAGGCAGCAGATGGTATGAACGGGGAATTATGAACAACAACAATAATAATTTTGTTCCTGGTCTTTCAGTATGTTAGTTATTCTCTGGAAATAAAATATTCAGCCATGTGAGGCAAATGAACGCCTGCAAAACATGGGATCAGTTAGTAAATTACCTCCGTGCATGGACTAAATCCTGCTCCAAGATGAACTAATTGATCTCAGGACTGTGAGAATTATGTACCCAGAGAGAGCATTGCTAGCTGAGGGATAAATTCTATTCGCTTTTTAAAAAAAATTCAGTGTTTTATTAGAAACTTAACAGTAGACATTAGAAAAAACAACCATACCTGCTGATAACTATTTGGACTAATTTCAGGGTATGTACTATCACTGCACTTTTAAAGTCCCTTCTTCTATATTAAACCCAAATAACTTTTTAATAGTGTCTATCCATACTTGCCCAATTCTTCAGAATAAATTTTAGGGCCTTTGGTTAACAAATACAGGATTGCGAACTGATCATTCAAATACTAAAAGCTTTATAACATACAACCTAATTTATTGGTCAAGTAGCGCTAGAAATATGGAGAGGCTGATGTTCAGGTTCACTGCTGGTTCACAAATACTGTCCAAAGACCAAGCTCTAAGGTATAGAGTGATGGCAATTTGTTGCAGTGGAGGGACTCCCTTCACTAATGGATTTGTGGGGAAAACTTGAAAATCTACGATTTCTCTTAATCACTACTCACATTTTATGTCAGAAGTCTTCCGAAATCTCTATTAATGGTTACAGAGAAGTTTGGCCTGAAAGGCCCTCATACCTTGCAGTTACCTAAATTATCAAAATTAGGCAAAGTTTTTATTTCCTAGCATTCCCCTGACAGGGCAACTACGAGATATAGTGAATGGAATGCTGGGCCTGACATCAAGAAGACTTGTATATCAAGCTATTTATCGTCATATGAAAACATGCTCTAAATAACTATTGAATAGAGAAATAAAAATTAAAACAACTCTAAGGCACGACCTCATGCCTATCAGATTAGATAATATGACAAAAAAAGGAAAATGTTGGATTTTGGAGGGGGTGTAGGAAAACTGGGACACCAATGCACTGTTGGTGGACTTGTAAACTGATCAGATCATTCGGGGAAGTGATTAGGAACTATACCCAAAGGACTATAAAACTGTGCATACCCTGTGATCCAGCAGTACATACCACTGCTAGGTCTCTATCCCAAAGACATACAAAAATAGAGGAAAAGGATTTACTTGTATAAAAATATTTTTAGCAGCTCTTTTTGTGGTGGCCAAGAATTAAATATTGATGAGATGCTCATCAATTGGGGAATGGCTAAAACAAGATGTGATATATGACTATCAAAGGAATGTTATTGTAAAGCATATTATCTGCCTCCAGAAAAAAAAAAAGAAAAGAAAAAGAAAAAAAAACCCCTAATACTGTTTGAATACAGACTGAAGTACGCTACTTTTCACTTTCTCTCACTTTTTCTTTTATTTGAGTCTTCTTATATAAAACTACTAATATGGAAATGTTTTACATAATTGCCCTTGTATAACCTATATTTGCTTACCATCTCAGGGAGAGCAGGAGAGAATCTGGAACTCAAAACTCTAAAACAAAATGTTAAAAATTGTTTTGACATGTAATTGGGGAAAAAATAAAATATATGTTAAAAAAAAAAAAGATCTGAATTTCAAAATCAGCCTTGGACACTCCCTAGATGAATAACCCTGAGTAAGTAATTAACCTCTCTAAGACAATGATCACAACTAACAGCTGCTAACAATAAACTAACTTGATCAGTATTGACGTACAACTATGTAAGAATAGAATTTTTAAATAGATTTTCTCATACCAAATAGAAACAATATCCAAAGTATATGAAACAACCAAGCAATCAACCACCATTCAAAATATATACACCAAGCAAAAGAAATCAAAGTCATATGAGAACAGGCTGGGACATACTCAATCTCCATTGTCTTGTTATGCCTTTAGTTGTCCTGAAAAACGCTTTCAGTGAGCATACAGAAGATAAGTAAACATCCCAATAATTTTATTCAATTTCAAAAAGCAATTATTTTCACCCATCTGTGTAACAGTTGACAAAACTATTAAATATAAAAGGATACCAGAATAGTCACTTTTCTCAAGATCATTCCCATCTGAACTCCATGTTAAAAAGACAAGAACAACGAGAGGATCAATTAATCAATCAGCATTTCTTCAGTGTTTATTATGCTGAAGGTACTGTCCTAAGTTCAGGGCAAAAAAAGACAAAAGTAAAAGGCAGTCAATTAACTAATGCTAGTTTATATACTTTATTCTATCTGGCCCTCAGAACAATTCTACAAAATAGGTACAACAGGGATGGTTATCCCGATTTTAGAGACCAAGAAAACAAGTTGCATTAAGTTCAGGTGACTTTTCCAAATACACACAGGTAGTAAGCATTGAAGGCAGGACTGACAATGATGATCGTTCTGACAATTGTATCAATATGGGGTTTTGTCATTTGCAAATTACTTTACATTTGATTACTCCACTTGACCTTCATTCCTCTCCAGCCAGCACTCCTGTTTTTCCCAAAGTTTCTCTATGATGCCCTGATAATCACTTCCCCTTGGGAGCTAACTCCATCCTAGACTTTCCATATTGGAAGTAGCCTCTGTCCCTAGAGTTTTACTCTGACTGCTTCCTTCTTAAACTTCCATGTTACAGAGGATGCCCAGGCCGGCCATGTGTTCATTCATCTCCATATTCTACTCTTGACTCTCTCAGACTTCTACAATGCCTTCATAGCAGAGTATCTCCATCTTTTCTCTCTGTTTCCCCCCATCCCTTTTCAGCTTTTTAAAAAAATTTATGGTCTTCCCTCATTGAAATCTAAACTCCTTAAAAGCAGGAACTATCTTCCATTCTACTTGCATTTATATTTTCAGAGTTTAGCACATTGCCCGGAACACAGTAGGAACTTAATAAATGCTTGATAACTTGAATCAACTTGGCTTAATCCTTGTTGTTGTGTTGTTTTCAACTCCTTGTGACCCTGAAAGGGGTTTTCTTGGCAAAGATACTGAAATCCTCACAGTTACCCTATAAAGAAGGAGCAACTAAGTAATTTTCCCAGATTCACGCTATTAAATATCAGATTTTTCTCCAGATCTCTCAACCTTGAAGACCAATGTTTTCTCTCTTCTGTCCCCTAGCTTTGGAGTAACTATGAAAAAAAAATGACAATGGGGCCATTAATTGCTGGATCCTCTTGGTTTTGATACTTAAGTTGGAGTCAGGATACAAATGAACTTTTTTCATTTTATTTATTTCAAGAAAAAACAAAATATTAGGAAATAAATGAAATTAGCCTACTGTCCGCATATATCAACGAGGTTTTCAGGTTTGTGAATTACTTAGATGGCTCCATAGCTCTATAACACTAGTTTTCTCCCCTCCTTTGTTGCTGGGTAATCCTCCCCATGTCTCATGGACAGAATTGATCTACTGGCATCAATTTTATTAATATTTGTTTCATTTACTAAGCTGTCGTATTTGAGCAAATATTTATCTCTTGGCTACACAGGTCTTCAAATTCTGGGACTCTTGGAGCCTTTCTGCTGATAGGAAGTCTTTTCTTTTTCATCTCAATACTTTTAACTGCATTTACTCTTATACAGAGTCTAACAAAACAAGGTTATCAGAAACTCCTCCAGAATAGTGCAGTTCCTGCAGAGGTGAGCAAACAAAGCTGATTTCTAGGCATGGCCAATGAAAGAACTACCCCCGAATATGAAAAAAAGAGTATTTCAAAGACCTCAGATTCTAACTTGACTCCAATATATGCCTGGCTCTATTCTTGTCACAAAACACTGTCCAAATTCAACAGTTCCTCTGCTTAAATGCCTGGGTCTGACTTAAGGAAGGCATAACAAAGTCAACAAGAAAGACAATTTTATTTTTCTTAGAACAGAATTCCCAGAAGAATTTTATTGTGTGTAATGCCACCAAACAGAGACAAATCCAAACAAAAATTCTTAGACCAGTTTTATTTTGCCCCAATTGGTGATAGTCTTATCAATGCCAGTGTAAACACACATAAGCAGTATTGCTTAGTGGATAAGATGCTAGATAGACATGGAGTCAGAAAGGCTAGGCTTCAAAAGCTCCCTCTGTCACTTATTAGCTAAATGACTAATGGAAAATCATTTAATCTCCCTAGGCCTCAGTGTACTCCTCTGTTCTACCCACCACAGAGAGTTCTTTGAGAAGCAAATAAGACAAAGTATATAAACCTTTTCGAAAATCTTTAAGCATTACGCTAAGGCCAATTATTACTATTACCTAAGTATTCTGTAATGAAATCATTTATTACCATTTATCTAGCATCATACATTTAAGGCAATGACCGTGGCACTGTGAGCAGATTAAAAGGAAACTAAAATTGTCATTCTGGCTCTTAAGAACTTCATAATCTAGTGCACAGGAAGACAAATATAAGGGAGTACCAATAAATATGCAAATACACATATACTGTTATCATTTTTCCATATAAAAGGGATGAAAAATACAACTTTTAAGACAGACAGTAGAACAATAACTTGGTGGTTCAAAGGGGCTCTGGAGAGGACGGCAAGAGAAAAGTAAACACGTGTGTGTGTGTGTCTGTGTGTGTGTGTTTATAGTTACATACACATATAAGATATATAGAGATGATATAGATACACATGTTTAGATATTCTATCCACCTATAACCTTATACACACATATAAAGACAACATCCATCAAGTTCTAGAAATCAGAAACTGAGGCCCATAGAGGTTCAGTCACTTTGCACAGGGTGCAAAACGACAGTAGATTGATTCAAACCCACCTCCTCTAGGTCCAAATCACAAGCCCTTTCCAATACGCATACTGCCCCCTACCTTTTGGCTTATTTATTCTTCCTCACCATTAAAACAGAACAAATCTTCCCCATCCCCAAACCTGCAAATTGTTGTTGCTGTTAAGCTGTATCTGATTCTTCATGACCCCATGGACTGTACTGTCCATCGGGTTTTCTTGGCAAAGACATTGGAGTAGTTTGCCATTTCCTGCAAGGAGAAGTTAAGTGACTTACCCAGGGCCACACAGCTAGTAAGTCTCTGAGACTGGATTTCAACTCAGGTACTCATGATTCCAAGCCCAGTGCTCTATATTACAAGTACCACTATCCTAACCATTCCAGCTCAAAATCTCAGTCATCTCGAATCTGGCCTCAGACATTTACTGGCTGTGTGGCCCTGAGCAGGTCACTTCACCCTGTTTGCCTCAGTTTCCTCATCTGTAAAAGAAGCTGGAGAAGGAAATGGCGGAGCACTCCAGTATCTTTGCCAAGAGAGTTCCCCATGGGGTCATGAAGAGTCGGACTTGACTGAAAACTGACTGAACAACAATAATAAACGAAGTGGGATCTTAGTATTGTCTAAGTCAGCTATAGTGAGTCTAGAAGGATTGTAAAGATATGGTCTGTTGTAGAATATCATTTATTCTATTAAAGCAATGATGGGTTTGTTGCATTGAAAAAAAAAATCTGTCATCTTTGATTCCATCCTCAGTCCCACACGCAACCAGCTGTGAAGTAATGCCAATTTCACATTTCCCTATTCCTCATATTAATCCCCTACCTCTTATTCTCCTAATTCTAGTCTCCATCCACTCAGTACACAGATAACATGCTGTCATTTTTTTTATTTAAATACCTTCCAAGGCTTCACCTCTCTCAGTTACAGCGTCGTCATCTGTAAAATGGGTATTATAATAACACCTGTATCACAGGGTTGTCATGAGGATCAAACAAGTTAACAAGTGAAGTGCTCTGCAAATGTCAGACATGCCCTACTGTTCCAGTTATAATGGCTGACTCTATCTTCCCCAGTGTTCTTCAGAGCTGCCCAGGTCTTCACATGTGCATAGGCTATTCCACATACCTTGAATATTCTCTCAGTAGCATATGAGGATCATAGCATCATAAACAGAGATCTGGAGGGGATCTTAGTGTCAGCAGCCCCAACCATCTCACTTTACAGAAGAGGAAACTGAGCTGTAAAGAGGGTGAAGCCACAAGGCTGACTTCAAATAATACAGTGCCTTAGCCACCATGTCATACCCCAACAAAAGAAGGCCATGGAGGGTGGGAAGGGCCCAGCACCTGACCTCTGCCCCTGGATAGAAAGATTCATACATGCATGGGGAGAACCCAGTGAATTTCTTGTCTATCACCTTAACCCGTTGGCAGGAACCTTTGAAGGAAGAGACTGTATCATTTTGGGATCTGTATCCCTAAGAATCGGGGGCACTGTGCCTACTATGACTGCCGTTGGTCATGAGAATCTGAGTTTCAGATACTTTATTAACCTCCTTGATAAAGATTTCTCCAATATCCTCACCTTCCACTCCCAAAGCAATCAGTTCTTATCGACATTTTCCTAGAATACTCCCTTTGGTTCTGACCACTGTGACAATCACAACTAAAAGTGAATCACCTTTATTTGTCTACATATCTCCCCTCATCACCACCCACTCACCCACTAGTTAATACACGCACAGAGGGCAGAAGTGTTTACTTTTCAACTTCGCATCCCATAGATCTGCCAAAAGTCTTTGTATATAAGACCCATTTAATGAATCTTTATTGACTTGGATTTGTTGTTGAAGAAAGAGCAAAGAAAATGAAGAAACCTAGAAATCAATGGATTTCAGTTTCCCATGGGCCATTACTTGAAACAAGATAAATGGTAAAATGTTCATCTGTTACATCATAAGCTGGCTGTTTTGAGCATCTAAATTTGTAAAATTGCACTGCAGTTGAATATTCCTATGCAAATTAAGAAGCAAACAGAATTATTTCATATCACAAATATTTATCATGTATGCAGAGATCTTGACGGAGGGTCCTTTGATAAATATATCAATATAGAAATTATTTTGATGCATAGAAAAGGTGTGAGATTGATTTAAAATATATTAGCCATGGTCATATGGGATATAAACATGACTAACAATTGAAACTAGAACATGAAAAGACATGCATGCGTACAAAGGCAAATATTTTCATACAACTGAATCCATATATGTTGGGTGGTTCTTAAACCTATCTGTGACATTAATAAATGCCAAATATGTGACTCTTAATAAATGTTGGTTGATTTTCTAATTGTCCTGGCTCATCTCAAATAGCATATTCTACAGAAGACTTTCCCTGATCTCTCTGTCTACCCTATCTCACCCCCACCACTCTAGGGTTTATCTTTAGAATGTAAACTTTTTGCCTATAAGCACTGTTGCATTATTGTACAAGCACCCTCAGTGCCTACTACAGTGCCTGAACACCTAGGTGCTTCACAAATGCCCCTCCCTAGGGTTTATTAAAGATAAGTTGATGTCAATAGGTAGATAAATAGATAGAGAGATAGATGTGCTACTGTCTCCTTGGACAGAATGCAAACTTCAGGGCAGGAACTGTTTCCTTTTTGTCTCTATAATCCCAGGCCCCGGCATTAGTGGCTGGAACATGGTAGGCACTTAATAAATGATGGTCATCTCTTAACTGATTGACTGACTGTGATTTTGAAGGCCACTTAGAGCTAGAAATCTGAGTCCTGGTTTAAGAATGGTTCTAACGGGAGTCGGTAGGTGGTGCATTGAATAGAGCACTGGCCCTGGAGTCAGGAGGACCTGAGTTCAAATTTGGTCTCAGACACTTAACACTTACTAGCCACGTGACTTTGGGCAAGTCACTCAACTCCAACTGCCCTGGCTTCCTCTCTCCAATAAAAAAAAAAAAAGGGGGTCTAACAAAAATCTGTTGGTCATCATAGGAACATCCTAATTGTATTAGTAGAGGCTAATCACTAAGGGCTTGTCCCAGGTGGCGGATTTTTTTTTTTTTTTTAGGTACAGGAGCTCACAAAGGTTGTCTACTATGATTAAGGGTGGTTGCTTTTTGTATAAGGAAAGAATGCTCCAAATTTGAACTCAGGTCTTCCTGGACTCTAGGACCAGTGCTCTATTCACTGCACCACCTACTCACCCCCCGTTAGAACCATTCTTAAACCAGGACTCAGATTTCTAGCTCTAAGCAGCCTTCAAAATCAGTCAGTCAATCAGCACTGAAATCAGAGATCCATGAAACAAATATGAGGATGTATATGTGTACATATGTATATGTATGTGCGATATTGTGCACATTGCAAAGCATCTTGCCCATAATTATTAATTCATATAATCTTTTATATGTAAAAGATAATATGAAATGTCTAGCTCATTGCAACATATTCTTTCCAGTATCCATTATTTTGATAGCAAAGTCTTTGTACCACACTTTTCTAGTTTTCAAAATACGTTTAACAAGCTGAAAAACAGCCCATTAAAAGGTACTAAAAATAATTTGCATTTTTTGTGAGCATCTTAAGGAAACAAAAAAAAAACGCTTTGCATCATTTAGTAGTAAATCTTAAGGCAAAAAAATAAAATAAAAGATAATCATTTTTCAAAAATGCTAAGAGAAACTATCCAAACCTAATTGAATTTCAGCTGGTGTAGTCAGAAGGTGCACACACTTCCCCCTCCCCCATTCCCAAAGTGTCTAACTTCAGCAATGGCTCTGCCTAACAATTCTACTATGGAAAATTCCAATGGCTGTTCTGACTGTAAATCTCTTGGGTAACATGCTAGGATTAGGCTGCATTAATAAGCTCAGAAGGACTGGGTACATAAGGAAAATGATGTATTTCTCTTAAAGTAAAGGAAAATACTTAAAACCATAACTTAATGGAAGTGCAGAAACCGATCAAAATGTAGCTGAATGTAATCTCTTTACGTACTTTGTAGGTGGTACGTGTTGATGAAACTATACAATATTTCTATTCATTTCAATTGAGGAAAGTTCAATTGTCTAAAGTGGGAAGATTATTAAATTATTTTTTTCTAAAGAGAAATATATTTCTTGATTAGATATTCAGTAACAGTTAATACCTATGGTTAAAAAAAACATTCTAAATAATCCTTGTTATAACTGGAGTAAAAACTTTTTTTGGCAGATAAAAATATGACATTCATTATTTAGATCAGTGATTTCAAAACGCTAGTTTACTTGTTTACAAAAAAATCCAAATTACCAAGATGATTCTCAATAGAAAAATAAAATCTGATTACCACAAGATTTTTATGTGTACATTCAACACACTATAAAAATAAAGTAAATAAAATTATTTCACAAGCCAGTAATAGAGAGATAAAATGTTTCTGAAATTTCCCCCACAAATATATCACAATCAAATGGTGAAAAAATTCTTTCCTAACAAAATACTTTTCTTGATCCTTCAAAGTTCTTTTCAAAAACTTGACTCAGGGTTTGAAAATAACTTTGGGCTTTGAAATGATGCCCCATCAGAAAACCAGTTTTGACAAGATCTACCATGTGGGAAAAGTTTCAAATGTGGCCCCAGCTATAGACTAATTTTGCTTGCCAAGGATCAGTTTAGCTATATAAAAACAAACCTCACCAACAGACTCACTACTGGATACTATTCATTCATTCATTCATTCATCCATTTTTTTTTCTGTATCTATTTATTTCTGGCAACCTATGAAAAAAAATTAAATATAAAAATGGCCCTTGGATGTACATAGGCTTCTATTGCATCTTCAGTGATGGTAAAAGAGTAACAGAAAAGGGAGAAGACAGTACTCAGAATCATGCAGTTTTGAACCCATCTACAAATATCAACGTTAGTTCTATAAATGTGAGATTCTCTTTCAACAAACAATGAGAAGGCACAGAAGAGTAGGAATTGAATCATATGAATCTTGACATTCTCATTACAAACAAAACAAGAAGATAAGTGGAAGTAGTAACTAAATTGAAAGATCCTTCAAAGATTCTCCTTGGAGAGACAAGTAAAAGGAGTTGGTGGAATTGGTTTTATCATGTGTCTAGAAACAGCTGGAAACAATCACTTCATGGGACACTTGACCATCTTGTATTTCAGTGATCTTGATAAATATTTGCAAAATACAGACCAGCATGAAATAAATGCAACTCTGTTTCAGAGGACAAGGAAGAAGATATTGCTAAGACCATCCTATTTAAATGAACACATATTTCAGTAAGAAAGTAAGCATGGGGAAGATAGTAAAAACTATATTTGAAGCTGTAAATTAGGAGGAAGAAAATATGAAGAGGGGTCACAGGAGTGGAAGATCTCACAGGTCTTTTGTGGTACAAAGACTTTGCTATAAGAGAGCAAGGAAGACCTCAGAGCCTCACACCTATTCATCACAAATACTTTCTTTAAGAAAATAATGGGAAGGCACTAACAATGACCACAAAAAACACTGCGAAAGAAACATTACATCCCAACAGAAAAGAAACAAATTTTAGCAAGATAAAAGTAATTTCTTAATCAGCTGTTTGTAGACAATATTTATTAGAGGAAATATAAGCACTGATATAAAATTAGAAGAATAAAAATTAGAAGCTACAAGCATTCAATTGAGTTAACTTCAATCTGCCCAATTTGAAAGATCTCTTAACATAGAAAATTGGAGAAAAATAAAAGATCAGGGATCACAGAGACCATCACAATTTTCCAAGGATATTTAACTAGCTTAAGTCTTATTCTAAGTAGATCAAAATAAGGTAGAAGTCACCTTAGCCAGCAAACACTGAAACTATTTGCTTTCTGGAGGACCTCATATTCTATAGGAAATAATTCTCATATTAGGACTTTGTTCTGGACATCCAGCACAACATCAGAGAGAAGGGTAAAAAAATTTTTAAAGTAATTTTGTGGAAAAGGATGGATTATGGAAAGGAAAAATTATGAGCAATACTTCCTCACAAAACAAAAAGAAGTGGCAGGGGGAGGGGCAGTTGTTTATAGATAGCTTGGCAAGAGAAACAATTAACAAATAACACCTGGAAAGAATTTAAATGATAAAACTGGATGGAAAAAAAACCATGCAAAATGAGGGAAATAATCTAACAATATTCTTATAAGTAATTTCTCTTTCAGTGATAGTGAAACATCACATTTGGACTCTACTTTCACAGTACACAACGAGCTGAATGGAAAAGTGGAAATTGTACAGAAGAAAACCAAAACCAAAACAAAATTCCAATGACTTTCCGAATTCTACAAAATCTTGATGAGAACAAACTATAAATGTATCAAGAGTATCACTGATCAATGTACTGTCAATAGAGTTAATTCCATAAGAGAAGCAGAATAAACTAGATTAACAGAAAGATTCTGTGACCAGAGAAGTAAATGGGTATAACCAATAACATAACCACATGTTCTACTGAGAACCACACAATATCATGAGATACAGATGAAGGTTCCCACAAGGTTGGGTGAACCCCTTTTTAACGATTTATAAGAGGATATGGACAGGATGCACTCAGGCTAAGATGGAGTTGAAAGGTTCTATCCATACCACTAGAGGAAGAAGATGTATTTGTGAGATCATAGATGAGGTTAGAGTATCAGAATACTTTTCTTAGTCTTAAGGTGGTGAATGATCCACTGCATCATTTAAGAGAATGAAATGAAGGATGCCAACACAACACAGTGAAATGATTGCTAGATTTGGAGTGAGATGACCTGGGTTCAATCCCAACTCTACTTCTTACTACCTAATGTGACAGTCAAGTCCCATAACCTCCCAAGACTTTACTTTCCTCATTTATAAAAACTGAGCTTGTTGGTTTGGATGGCTTCCAAGGTTTTGTCCAGGTCTGAATCTGCAATCTATGAATGCATTACTCAAAAGCCACACTTATGTACTGGCATAGATAATACAAAAAACTTTCTTATATTTCTGAAGGAATTTCTTTTATTCCAGCGAGAGATTCATGTTCTAAGAGAAGATTATCACAGAGACAAACTATAGCTCCTGTGGTATGAGTATCGAATTCACATAATTTCACTAATTCATTAAATGAGAAAAATCTATGAAACATTAGTTGCAATATCTCCACATGTACAAACTATATATAATATGTATTACGCATAAGTGCAAATACCTATATCTACATTTATATGTAGGTATAATGAACGCAATGCCTTTTGAAAAAATCTTAAAGCATGCTCAATTAGGAGCAGCAAGGTGGTGCAATGAATAGAGTGCTGTGTCCACAGTCAGGAAGACTCATCTTCCTGAGTTCACATCTGGTCTCAGACACTTGCTAGCTGTGTAACTCTAAGCAAGTCATCTCATCCTGTTTGCCTCAGTTTCCTCATCTGTAAAATTAACTAGAGAAGAAAATGGCAAACCAATAGCATATCTTTTCCAAGTAACTTTGCCAAGAAAAGCCAAACAGGGTCACAAAGAGTTGGACACATCTGAAAAATGATGCACTCAATTAATAATATTCACAAGATATTTGTCAGCTAATTTTGTAAATTACTAATTAAGTTCCAGAAAACAATATTGCACATATTATCATCATAATCAATAAAAATTTATTCAGTACCTACTACAGCCAAGGACTAAAGAGACAAAGAACGGAAAAAAAATCAATCAGTTTGATGCCAGAATATAGGGTTTGTGACTTCTAATTCAGTCTTCCTCCTACTTAGCAGCACAAACATACCAGAAGTTTGCCCTGAATTCAAAGGCCCAGATAATTTTTCTCAGCAGAATAAATTTTAAAAGTATACTTACTTTCCACCAAATTGCAACTAAACTCCTCTGCCTGACTTTGGTGTCCCTTAGTAATCTGCTTTCACCTTAAACTATCTTTCACATGTTCTGTCCAGTCTCTTGGGAGTGTGGCCTCCTTCTTTGCCAGCAGTTTGTTCCTGGAAAACAGGCCTGTCTTTATTTCCCTGCTTTTGTTCAGATCACCATTCATGCTGTTCCCTCCAGCTGGAATGCTTTTTCTTTTTCCCAACTCCATCCGATGGAGCCTCACACAGGCCCCATCTCACCTGCAAATTTTTGCCAACTTACCTGGCCTTCACTTGCCCTTTCTCTAAATTCTCATACAAAGCATCATCTGTAGGAGATGGTTAAACCCTTGACTATATCATGTCTGGACTTATCTACCAATTGGTTCATTTGTGTTGGTAGCTTATTAGACTATAAGCTCCATGAGGTCAGGGACAATGTTTCTGGTTTCCTTTTAATACTTTACAATACCCAGCAAAAAAATAAGTGTGTATGTGGGGACCAATAAATAATCTGTGATTGATGGACAATCAACAGAATAATAATAATGGAAGCGCTACATATATACATATGTGTGTATGTATATATGTATGTATATGTGTGTATGTATATCCATGCAAATCTGTATTTCTATATCTATCCATCTAAGCCTCACAACATCCCCAAGAGATGGATAACACATTTTAAATGTTCTCCATTTTAAAATAAAATTGAGCTCTGAAGTGAAATGACTTTCCTAAGGTCACACAGCTAACAAATCAGATATGGGATTCAAGTCATCTTTCTGACTTCAAAGCTTTTTCAACTACACCATCCTTCCTGTGACTGATATTAATAGGCATGTGTTGGATGTAGGTATTGAACAAAACTGGTAAAGGAAATATTTGGTTTATAGGTAACAGTGCCTAGGGTATCAAGAGAAGGGAGTGATTTACGCCCATCAGAGTCCTGCTGATAGAATAGATGTTCCACTCTGCCATTGCAGAGCTAGCTCTTTTCTTGGATATGGCTGTGTAGACCTAATTGGCTTTCTGGATTTCAAATTTCCCCATGCAAGATGTCAAATGAGTTTTCACCTCATGTTGACATATATCTCAGCAGGGGCATGACTATCTTTGAAACACTACATGTTTCCATTTTAACACTACTGTAGCTTAGGTTCCTAGTCAGTTATTTAAGAATCTTTGAAAAACATAAAATTTGTTATAGCATCTGTACCCCTCCCCCTCCAGAATTACAACCCCCTAGAAACACAGCATATCTCAAACACATTACTATTTCTCTCTGTCTAGCTCTCTGTCTCTCTCCCCCTCTACACACAGTCACATACACACACACACACACTATTATTCTATTGAATAGAGAATCTTCCTTCTTATCCCCTAGCATCTTTAATTTCCATCACACAACTGTTAAAGTAAAAAGTAAAAAAGAGAGAAGCAAAGAAAGGAGGGAGGGAATGAGAAAGAAGGAATAAAGGAAAGGAAAGAAGGAAAGAAGGAAGGAAGGAAGGAAGGAAGGAAGGAAGGAAGGAAGGAAGGAAGGAAGGAAAGAAGGGAGGGAGGGAGGAAGAGAGGAAAGGAAGAAATAAATACTTGTTACACACCTACTGTGGTGGAAGGAGGAAAGAAGGGAGGAAGGAGAGAATGAATAAAGGAAGGAGGGAAGGTGGGAAGGAGGGAAGGAGGGAGAGAACATAGGGACAAGAAGTAGTTTGGGGGCAAGTACACACCTTGTTTTGCTGCAGTGTTCCATTTCATCCAATTGAAGTTTATAAATAGAACTTTCCTGAGGATGTCGTGATATATTATCACTTTCCCACAAATCCTAGCTGAAACATTAATTAGAATCACATTGCTTTTCTAGAGTTGGTGTGTGTGTGTGTGTGTGTGTGTGTGTGTGTGTGTGTGTGTGATTTTCCCTGGTAGAAAACATTGACAGATTTTTTTCCCTCAATTTATCTCAATAAGACTAGATGAAAACTGTCACAAAATAGTTGCTTTAATGAAAAGGCAAGCACTGAAATGAACAAAGGAGAGCATCTTCTGGCGGCTTCTTGATATTTTTCTGCTCAAACAAATGAGATAACTATGTTCTGGCTAAATTTGGGGGTTCCTTACACGCTGTTACACTTGTCTGTACACACCAGGTAAAGGCAGATGTACAGAAATGTTGTTCCAGCAGCTTCCCACATGAGCAACCTTTAAATGAAAGGATAAGAAACAAAAAGCATGTGCTGCTTACTAGAAATGCATTTAACAAAAGAATCCCAGCTCACCAGGCAATCAAGAAGAGGTCAGCCAGCCAGTCAATATTTATTGAGAAGCCTCTATACAAAGATGGTAAGGGAATATACAGAAGAAATAAAAGGCCAGAATCTCTCATCCACCTCATATTCTAGTTAGGGGATACACAAGACACAAACACGAAAGAGACTTAAGAAATCCCCCGGAAACATGAGTATGTAATGATGGAGGAAAAGCAGAGACAATAAACAAAACAGGCATTATTAAAGAGGGAAAAGACCTGTGGTCAGTGTAATAGCAGTTAGCCCAATAAAAGATGAAATGACTTCAATATGGTGACATGAGCCAAATACAATACTGGCAAACCCAGAAAGAGAACTGACATTTCTTTGTTATGAAAGGAAATGTTACATTGGATGAGGAAATTTACATTAATTCTTACAAATAACAAAGAGATCTTCCCAGTGGTGGTACAGGGCAAAGATGAAATATTACAGGTCAAGAAAATATTAAAAAAAAGAAAAAGAGAGAGACCCCTCGTTTGGCTAGGCAACAATATCAACGTGAGGTCCTTACTGAATTTCAATCAGAAAGAACACACCTTCAGCTTCCTATAAGTCATAGGTTATTTTAATCATCCATTTGTCTATGTAGGAATAAGCCACAAAGCTTGAATCAGGGAATCTTTTTCAAAAGGACAATATATTTCATGTTATAATAAGCTGTAAAGAGACTGAGAAGAAGGAAATTAACTTGTTGATTTAAAAGAAACAGTAGCTCAGAAACTACTTGAAGGCAGGAATTGTTTTGAATGGTTTGAATATTTCATTTTCTAATACTTAGCACACAGAGAGGTTCCAGGTGAAAAAAAAAACCAACAATAATCCCCCCCACCCCATCTCTACCAGTTTATAATATTAGACAGCTGTCTCAGGCACAAAGAGGTTAAATTATTATATACTCACTCAACCAGCAAAGATTAGAGGCCAGTCTTCCTGGCTTTGAGCCCATTCTTTATCCACTATGGCAAGATGATTCTTGCCTTATACATAGTATGTGTTTAATAAATGTTCACTGAATGAATTAAATTAAACCTGATGTCTAAGTTATAAAGGGGGAAGCATGACTCATAATCATCAGACCAGAGATCTGTGGTTAGAAGGGACACCGGACACTGTCAACTTCAACTGTCTCATTCTACAGAAAGAGAAAGTAAGGCCCAGAGAGGTCTTATAGATCATAAATGTCAGAGAAGGAATGGAAACCCAACTGAAACCTATGCAAAATTCATGTGGTTGCAAGTCACTACATATTAACATAATAAGAGCACACTGACAGGATAACTCAAATAACATTTGTTAGCCACATTTTTAAGGTAGAAAGGTATAGTGTTAGCCATACTGGCATACCCAGGATGGCTGCTAGCACAGGTTCTTAGACCTACTTTGCTAGGAAAGCCAGCTGTTTAAGGGGTCAACAATCTTTTTCGTTACATTCATTAATTCAGGGGAGAAGTCAGCACCCTGAACTTCAGAGAAAATACAAGCAGAGAAATAAAGACCAACAGACAAGGCTCTGACCGCCTGAACCCACTATTCAATTTACATACATCCATAGATGGAGAGAGCCTTTACATGTGAATAGTTGGGGAGCTCTGAACACAGGGTGACTCAGAATCTCAACCTGGGAATCACAAAATCTTTCTCATAAGTGAGCCACCAAAGAAAAATACCAACTCAGCATTGTATGACTCATGACTTAGTGCTTAATTAGAAATTAGCAAAATATATATATGAGCAAGCCTCCCTTAATGGGCTCCCTGTGAGGCCTATTAATGGGAGTAGGGGGAAGATCTTAAATCCCATTAACATTAAAGAAGGTCAAAAGTGAAGAAATGAATCAGAGTGGCTAAACAATTTTCTTGCTAATAATGGAGGTGAAGGGAGGCATGATCTTGTTTGAGATAAAGACCCCAAAGACCCTTACCCAAATAAACTCAGAGGTTTCTCCAGGTAGAAACAGAAGCTCTTTATTCTAAAGACAAGTCTTGTGAGAGTTGGGTGTCACCCATTCCAGATAGGTCTGGCATAGGGAGGCACCCAACAAGAGGCAAGCAAGCAGTTATATACCCTTGTGCAAACAATTCTATGAAAGACCCCAATATTCCCAGAAAACCCACAAAAATCCTCAAACCCCTCCCACCAAAAAGCCCCTGATGCTGGATCAGTACCCCATTGGTGGGGTAGCATGACCTCACAATCTACGTAGGACCCTGGAAAGCCCCTTCTACCAAATACAGAGAAATAATGCTATGAATATCCTGATTTAGCAGCAAGGGGTCTATTACAAAAAGCCCCTACAGGGAAAAGGGAGGGGGAGCATAGGCACATCATTTTGCAAGAATAGGAAACTTAGGCCTACTGAGCTTCTAAAACCCTAGCTCAAGTTTGGTGACAGAATCCTTCCCATTTTATGAGAATGCTTTCACCTATCCCACTTAATCTTATGATGGAAAGAATATGATTGATGTCACTGGACTTGGGTTCAAATCTTGCCTTGGCCCTAACTACTTTTGTGACCTTGGGTAAATCATCTGCCCCTTCCCCACCAAGCTCATTTTTCTCATTTTCCTCATTTGTAGAAAAATGAGATTGGTCTGGATGATGACTGAGGTCCCCTTTAGCTCAATAGTCATGATAAAAAAGAAATTTGTGATCCACAATTTGAAACTTTCTTATTACACTATGTTGTAGTGTACTTGGAGAGTTTGAGGAAGTTCTAATGAATAACTCATAGGATCAGGGACCTAGACCAGACGGAAATGGACACTAGATGTTACCTGATCAAACAAACCAACTCATTTTAAATATGAGGACTGCTTACTATCTTAAGGAGCGAGGAGGTGAGAGAGGGAGGGAGAAAATTTGGAACTCATTTTAAAAAAATTAATAGTAAAAAGTATTTTACGTAAAATTGGGAAAAAAATAATATATTAAAACTATTTTTAAAAATAAAAATGAGAGAAATAAGGTCATCAACATTCAGTGAATTAGCTGAAGCTGAAAAGATAAGAGTGTGAGATGGGATTAGATCCAGGTCCTCTGCCTTCAGAGTCAATGTTCTTTCCCAAGACATTCAGTTGGCTACAATACAAGATGCCTGCAATAGATTTTTTTCAAAGGAAATAAATTAACCTGTTAGTTTGCTATAATTTGAGCAGTTCCCATAAAAGGTATTTCCAAAATGGAGGATATTAAAAATTCCACAGAACCATAATGAATTTTAATATAGAGAAAAGCATTTGTACCACATAATAGATTCTTCATTAATGAAAGAATTATAAATACAGACACACAAATGCTAATTGTGTGCTTTTTAATAGATACTATATAATAAATCTTTGTTATATTGAATTAAAACATGGAGGCGGTCTCAGAGGGTAGTTAAGTTGCCCAGTGGATAGGGAGCCAGGACGGAAGTCAAGATAACCTCATTCAAATCTGCTCTCAGATACTTAGTATCTTTGTGATTCTGGGCAAGTCACTTAACCTCGCTCAGCCTCAGTTTCCTCATCTGTAAAATGGGAATGATAATAATGCTGACTTTCCAAGATTATTGTGAGGATCACGTGAGTTAATATTTGTAAAATGCTTGGAACAGTGGTGCCTGGCCCATGGTAAGTGCTATACAAAGGTTAACTATGAACTATGATGCACTTTAAAACATCTTACCTCTCCTCTCCTATTTGCAAAACAATTTTGAAGTAGCCTAAGAGAGGAATATTACATGGGAAGCATATTAAATAGATTCTAGCTTAAAGGAGAAATTAAAGGAGAATGATTGTAGTAATATATAGAAATATGGTATGGGTATAAGGAACAGTTAGGTAGTACAGAGTGATGGGTCCATAGTCAGGAAGATTCATCTTAGCAGAAACACTCCCAACAACTTCAAACCAAAGTATGCACCAAAGGGAGGACAATAATACAGTGTAATACAAAGGAAGACAGAGACACAGACACAGACGCAGAGAGACACAGAGAGACAGCACCTTAAAAAGAAAAACTCAATGACTCATAGCCCATCAAATCTTGAGCAATCTTATCTCAGAAATATAATTTTAACTATCTGTAAAAGAATTTGGAAAAGAGATGGTAAGGGCTCTGATCCCGAGAGATTGACAGGAGGTGAAATCAAAACAGATCCACAAACAGATCTGAGAGCTCAACACAAATTGTCAGTATAGTCCCAGGACCTCTGACACCTTCCTCTAGGACTTCTGTAAACAAACAACAACAAAAAATCTTCTTTTAGGGCTTCCAGTAAGGTTCCAGGGCTTCTGTACAAAGTATTACAAACGCAAATCAACACAGACTGAACAGACAACAAATTACCAGCCAACCACGAGCAGCGTTCCCTTCTCAATTCTGCTCCCTATCAGCTTCTGCTTTTATATGGTCATTAGCTCCTCCCTTTTCTGACCACCTCCTATAGCCTTCCTGTCACTGTATTTGGCACGTCCCTCCCACACTGGGCTTCACAAGTTGTGTTTCTCAACAAAGTCCTGATACAATCAGGAGCGAGGCTCAACTGAAATAAGGTGCTAAGTACTAGTCTGCTTGCCATTACAGGTCCCTTCCAGTTCTAAATCTACGATCCCATAACTGCCAGGGATGGCACTCAAACACAGATCTTCCAGGTCCTGAGGCTAAGATTCCAGTGATTTGAATAGTATTATGAATGATTATGTTCTATCACTCTCTTTCACTACTATATGCTTCCCAGGGTTAGGTATAAATACTATATTGTCTCACAAAAATACTAGACAAAGTCCTTTTCTCAATTTTTTAAGAATAATTTGTTTAGTGTAGCTATTTTTCTTTAGAAGATTATATGGCAAAACTTATAGACTAACAAAGGAAATAATGAAGAATAATAGAATGAAGAACCAGTAGCACTTAGAGACCTCAAACTATATAATTAAGTAATATTAGTCAGACACAACTGAACAACAAAAATCAAATGATATTACTATGCTCTAAGAGAGAGGTGTCATACTTAATTTCTGCAAACCTGAGTGTAGCCTGAACCAAATTAAAGTGTAATTGGGGAAAGTTTAAAATAATAATATTATTCTATTAATATTATTCTAATAATATAGAATAATAATAAAAATATAATACAACCTAGATAATGTTAATTTATGATTTTCTAATATATGGCCCACAGGGATTCAAGTTTGATACCATTGTTCTAAGAAATAATGATGATGATGAATACAGAGGATGGAAAAATTTTATATGAACTAATACAAAGTGAAATAATCAGAACCAAGAAAAAAATATACACGATGATTTTAACAATGGAAATAGAAAAATGGCAACACACCAATCGAAATAGAAAGCTGTAAAAAGGACGAACTTTGTCCCCATGGAAGAGATAGGAGAAAACATCTTCCTCTTATTCCTTTGCAGAGGTAGGAGATCATGCACGTGATAGACTGCATAAAACACTGGGCTTTTCAGTCATGTTGGCCTGTTTTGCTCAATAGTTTTTTTCCTTCTTTCTCTTTATAAATATTTTATTATATGGGGTGACTTTCTGGTAATTGCAATCAGGAAGGATATATTCAGGGGTGTGTTAGTAAATATTTTACAACCAGAAAGCAAACAAGCTTTTTTTTTTTTTTTCCCTACAGGTCATTTAAGTTTAATCAGCATCTTTAACATTTTATTCATTCCTTTCCTGAGTTGGGAAAATCATGAAGACAATAAATGAAGTCCTGATTAGTACTATTTGCCAGTTTATAAGGTGCAATACTCCCACTGAAACTTTAACAATTAGTGGTTTGAGTGGGCTTCAGCACACCTCCTGAATAAATTGGGGAATGTAAGTGATCTGAAAAAAGAAGATATCAACAAATATATATATATATATATATATATATATATATATATATACACACACGTATTTTTTTCAGCATTATTTCTTATTTTTTTAAATGTTTTATTTATCTTTAGCAATTTTTTTAAAATTTAGTTCCAAAATCTTTCCCTCCCACCAGTCTCACCCCACCCTCTCAAAAGGAAACAATATATTAATTATGCATGTGAAATTATGTAAACCATTTCCATATTTTATATTCTATATTTAGAAAAAATTATACTTCAATTTGCACTCAGAGTTCATCAGATGTCTCTCTGGAGTTGGATAACATTTTTCATTGAGTCTTTTGGAATTGTCTTGGATTGGAATAGCTTAGTCTTTCACAACTGATCATCACTAAAATACTGTTCTTCCTTTATACAATGTCCTCTGGGTTCTGTTCACTTTAGTCTTCATCAACTTATATAGGTCTTCTCAGGTTTTCTGAAGCCATCCTATTCATTATTTCTTGTAGCACAGTGGTATTCCATGAAAATCACATGCCAAAACTTGTTCAGTCATTCTCAAACTGATAATTGTTGCTGTTCAGTTGTGTCCAACTCTTCTTGACTTCCAATGGGGTTTTCTTGGAAAAGATACTGGAGTAGTTTGCAATTTCCTTCTCCAGTGGATTAAGTCAAACAGAGGTTAAATGACTTGCCTAGGGACACAGCTAATCAGGTTGTGGTCAAATTTGAATCCAGTTCTTCCTAACTCCAGACCCAGTGCTCTATTCACTGAGCCTCCAACTGCCTCCAACTGATGGGCATCCTGGCAATTTCCAATTTTTTGCCACCATGAAAAGGGGTGCTATAAATACTTGAGTACATTTAAGTCCTTTTCCTTTGATCTCCTTGGGATACAGATCTGGTACGGGTATTTCTGGTTCAAAGAGAATGCACAGCTTTATAGTTCTTTTAGCATAGTTCCAAATTGTTCTCCAGAACGGTTGAATCAGTTCATAACTCTACCAACAATGCATGAGAGTCCTGATTGTTCCACATTTTTTTACCATGTCAGTTTGATTTTCTGTCATTTTAACCAATATGATAGGTGTAACATATGACTTCACAATTGTTTTAATATGCATTTCTCTAATCAATTGTAATTTAAAGTATTTTTTATATACCTATAGATAGTCTTCAATTCTTCCTCAGAAAACTGCCTTTATATCCTCTGACCATTTGTCAATTGGGGAATAGTTTTTATTTTTATTAATTTGACTCAGTTTCCTGTATATTTGAGAACTGAGGTCTTTATGAGAGAAACTTGTGAAAGTTTTATTTTTTTTAATTTTAACATTAATTTACTGTCTATGGTACTTTTTTTTTTTTTTTTAGCAAATTGTAATTTCCCTCTTAATTTCTTTTAATTAGGTCTTTTTTTTCCCATTTCCTTTGTCTGAGATACTGACTGCTACCCTGCTTTTTTTTTTTACTTCAACTGAGCCATAATAGATTCTGCTCCGGCCCTCTTATTTTAATTCTCTGTGTGTGTTTCTGTTTCAAATATATTTCTTTTAAACAACATACAGTTGATTTCTGGTTTCTAATCTATTTTGCTATTTCCTTTTGTTTCATGGGTGAGTTCATCCCCTTTACATTCACAGCTGTGATTAATAATTGTGCATTGTCCTCAATCCTATGTTCCGTTTTTCTTCCTCTTGTTCTTTTTATGCTTTCCCTTCTCAAAAGTCTGTTTTGCTTCTCATCACTTCCTTCCTTAATCTGCCCTCCCTTCTATCACCTCTTCCATATGTCTTAACCCCTTCCTCTTCAATTTCCTGTTGGGTAAGATAGTTTTCTATACCCAACTGAGTGTGTGTGTGTGTACATATAAGCATACAAATACATGTATGTATACATATGTGTATACACAAATGTGTATATTTATTCTTCCCTTTTTGAACCAATTCCCTATGAGAGTGAGTTTCAAGCATTGCAAGTTACCCCCTCATTTTCTTCTCCAAAGTAAAAATTCTTCCTTGTATTCCTGTTTCATAGGAAATAATTTCCCCCATTCTACCTTTCCCTTTTTTCTTCTCCAACTGCACTCCACTTTCTCACCCCTTCATTTTTTAAGATCATCCCAATATCCATGTTCTCTATATCTAATAATGATATAATAACATATTAATTATACATTATGTAAATTAATCAATACATAATTACTA
>CM053590.1:32849994-32868546 GCA_028646515.1 Pseudochirops corinnae
TTTTCATTCAGAATGCTTGAAAGTCCTCTATTTCATTAAAGATTCACTACCCACCATACCCTTAAGAATTATACTTTTTTGCTGGGTAGGTTATTCTTGACTGTAATCCTAGCTCCTTTGTCTTCCATAATATAAAATTTTAAGCCTTTTAGTAATTTACCATGGAAGCTGTTACATCTTGCATGATCCTTACTGTGGCTCCCCCAGCTCTAAATGGTTTCTTCCTGGCATTTTGAAGTATTTTGTCCATGACATTAAAGCTCTGAAATTTGACTATAGTATTCTTGGGAGTTTTCATTTTGAGATCACTTTCAGGAGGTGACTAATGAATTCTTTCCATCTCTATTTTATCCTCTGGAGCTAAGGTAGTAGAACAGTTTTCTTTTTTAATAATATGATGTCTAGGCTCTTTTTTTTTTTTTTTTTTTACCTTGGCATACAGGTAATCCAATAATTCTTAAATTATCTCTCCATGCTCTATTGCCAGGCCAGATATTTTCCTGATCAGATAGTTCACATTTTCTTCTATTTTCTTTTTGTTCTTTTGACTTTGTTTTATTGTTTCTGGATATCTCATGGAGAAACTCAATGAAAGCTTCCCCTTGACCAGTTCTAATTTATTATGAATCATTTTCTTCAGTGGGATGTTATACCTATTTTTCCATCTGGTCAATTCTGCTTTTAAGGAATTATTTTCTTCAGTAACTTTTTATGCCTCTATTATATTAAGCCAATACTGTTTTTAAAGTATTACATTCTTTAGTATGCTTTTGTACTTCTTTTAACAACCTGTTAATTTCTTTTTCGTAATTTTCTTGTATCACTCTCATTTCCTTTCCCAATGTTTCCTCTATCTGCTTATCTCTTTCTTTGACTCTTCCAAGAATTATTTTGGAATTTTTGTTCATTTTACATTTTTCTTTGAGGCTTTGCTTACAGTTGTTTCCTTCTGGGTTTGTTTCTTTATCTTCCTTGACACTACAGTATCTTTTTAAAGCCAGGGACTTTTTTTGTTGTTTGTTCATTTTTCCAACTTATTTCTTGACTTTGAACTTGGTATTAAAGTTGTGCTTTGCTCACTTGCGGATAAGGAGACATTGTCCCACATTTCATGCTGTTTTGTACTACTGTTTTCAGAGCTGGTTCTAGATGTCTGCACATTTTCAGTGCTTTCAAAGTAGTATTTTGAGAAAGATATGGCCCAGAATCTCCCTATCTGCACTCTGTTCTTTAACTGGGAAGGGCCCCTGCTCTCTGTAGACACAAGTGCTAGCCTTCTAGGCTCTGCAACTCTAATCAGATTCCCTGTTCCCCTATAGCTGCAGGAGGTAGTGCTCCTATTTGACCTAGAACTGCAACCAGGGACGTTGCTACCTTGTGATGCACCACAAGTACTCCTTTCTACCCAGAACTGTCACCAAGCAGTGCTGATGGGTAATAGAACTGTCAAATAGTTCCCACCCTACACCCAGTGTCAACACAAGGTCTCCTGCAATCTCTGACCACTTGCTTAATCCTTTTATAATCTCTACACTGAGAGCTTCTAAAGCTACTGCTGTAATTGTAGCCACTTCCAAGGTCCACTACTCATGTTCCATGTATTTCACCTGGTATCACAGACCTTTTTTCTTGACTTCTTATGTTGTTTTAGACTAGGAAAATGTTTATTGCAATGCCACTCCAGAATTTAATTTGATATTTTATGTTTAAGTTTTTTGGAGGGAGATGTTGAGAGAGTTCAGCTGGGCTCCTGTCTCTAATCTGCCATCTTGGCTGTGTCTCAGTAAAAATATATTTTAAGGAAAGCTAGGTGGTGCAGTGAGTAGAGTAGCAGTTTTGGAATCAGGAGGACCTGAGTTCAAATCTGTCCTCAGACATTTAACACTTATTAGCTGTGTGACCTTGGCCAGGTCACTTATCCCCATTTGTCCTGCCTTCCCTCTCCCCTACCCCTCAAAAAAGACTTAAAAAATACATTTTAAAAGAAGGTTCTTTAAGTTATGGGGCAAGAGCAGAGTAATAAAGAAAAGCACTTGGAGCAAATAGGGGAAGAAAAAAATCAAAGAAAATAATGCAGAGATGATTCCTGAGCTTTTCTGATTTTAATGGAAACGAACCTCGACCCCTCCTGATCAATACTCAATACCATAATGAAATCACAGCAACATGGGAGAAAAAAAATCACATAGAAGATAGTAAGACAAAGGGCTACATGAGCTGGTGAGCGTTGTGTTGTGAGCCTGAAGAATGAGTCAAGTTCCTGAGATACCAGACTTCTGTCAAATGGAAATTTGCTGGATCTCAATTCTAGTACCTCTTTTCCTCATCTGTCTTGTACACTAAAAGATTAGAAAATTTCTTGGCTGGTGTTGAACAGAGATGATGACCACTTTCCCCCTTTATATGACAGGATTTCCCCCATTTTCCCAAGCAAAGAGCATAGTACCTTAAAATTGTACACTTTGGGATATTTCAACCCAAATTTCCACTTTGGAAGCCTATGGCAGGTACTTCATTGTAAAGTCAATGGCGTAATCCTAAAAAGAGAATTATTTTGAATTTTTAAAACTAAAAAAAAAAAGGTTTGTTTTGTTTTGTTTTGTTCTTTTGTAAGAGTGAGTGTGGACAGAACTTGCCTCAGTGTTAGGAAGACCTGGGTGAAAGTTCTGTTTCTGTCAAAAACTGGTTGTATGATCTTCAACAAGCCACATAATCTTTCTTATGTCCCAAGAAAACCTCTTAACATTATGAATTTTAGAACAACAGAGAGCAACATCATAGATGGGGAAAACATTGTGATAGGTTAAAGTTTGTAGCATTTATAGGCAAGGGGGACACTATGGCTGAAATCTGGGAATGAGGGGCTAATGATAGCTTCTTTTTCTATCTTGTTACTAAGAAATCTTAATTGTTTGATTCCACCTCAAAGACAGTTTAGTGATAGTGAATCAGACTCCCTGGTGTCCACCTGTATCTTTCAAGAATAACAGATTTCCTTGAGGCAATAACAGAAAAGTGATTAACAAAACTGAACTTCTGAACTTAATTTAGGGACAAAGAATGATTTACAGAAAAGCTGAAATCTCAAAACTTAACTGAAAAAAATGAAACATGACTTAATTATAAAAATGTGGGCAGTGATACAAAAGTAAAATCAGTAACAGAATAAAATCAATTTGATTTTCCCAGTTTCCAATACCAATGAAACCACAGATTGATCCCAAAAAATTTTAAAAGATAAAAAAAAAGAAATTTCTCTATGCGTACACAAATCAGATGATTATCCTCAACAATTTGAACTTACTGGTTATTCAATGGGCAAGAAAACTAAAAACACAAACTGCATATAAATGTCATTCAAACATTTTCATCTAGAAATGATGAAAAGCATCTCTACCTAAGGTGAGTTTGAATTAAAACATTATTAAAACCAATGCAAAAACAAAAAACTAAAACAAAGAAACAGCAATCGAAAAGAAAAGAGGGGAAAGAAACACTCTCAACTTGATCAGATTTATTTCTATGTGAAGGTTCACATTTCACAAAATGAAAAGGGATTTCTGGGGGCTTTTAGGAGTGAAGATCTGCTGGTTAGAAAAATATCTTCACTTTCAATAAGCATGACATGTAGAGGCATGTAAGAGCCCAGAGTCTTGCTTTTAGATTATACATCTTGGAGGAATTTGAGATGATCAAGATTGTGAATTACACCATCTCACAAAATCACTCTCCAAACTTGTCTTTTAGTTGTCAGACTCAAAAACAAACAAATACATAAATAAATGTTGCCTGGAGGTGAGTAGTGGCTCAAAGTATCATGACAGTACTACTGTAAGTTTGGGGACAAATTTTCACTAAGAACTAATATTTTTTTCCCAGCTAACTCAGTATTTTAGAGCCTTGGGATGGTAGCAATCTAAGCTTCATGGAAGAACTGACATTTTGTTTAATTTTTCAGGCTCAGTTAGAGAACCACAGAATTTTTAGAACTGATAGAAACTTGTGTGTTCATTCATGTGTGTGTGTGTGTGTGTGTGTGTGTGTGTGTGTGTGTGTGTGTGCGCGCATGTGTACTTCAGGCTGCAGGTGAGGCAACTGAGGTTCCCGGAGACTGAGACTAGTTACTGATCATCAGAACTGAAGACCAAAAGCCCCCTCAAATTTAAAGGCAAATATAAGTTGCTATATATTTTTTACTGCAGTGAAGTATTGATTGGGTAAAGTTTTATTTTAATCCTAGTATTAGGAGGGGTTTAAGGAAAACATATCAGGAAGGTATAAAACTTTACACAGACTGGCAATGATGATCCTTGGCCCCCCTTCTAGTTTCCATTTTCTACCAAGAGGGTCCAGCCCTTTTTCCTAGCTATCATTATACCTCAGTTCTTTGGGAATGCTTCCTCACCTCCCACTCCTAATATTTATTATTTACATTAGATATCATTATATCAAACCTAATCTCTAAATGACAAGATGTGAAATGCTCTCAAAGAAATGTACACGATTAAGTACATATCATCCCTGCCCTCCTCTCTGCTACTGGAAATATCCCCAAGACGCTTTTGCTTAGCTTACTGAAGATGCCCTTGTGTCTCAATACTTTCATTCCACTACGTAAAGCAATCATTGTATTCACCTGTGCAATAGTCCATGGAACATAGGCATAAAAGAGTGACTTGTCTCAGTCTTTGTATCTGAACTCCATTGAATAAAAGATATGGAGTAGAATAACAATTATTTTTTATATAATTCTCTAAAATTTACCAATCGCTTGAAACATATTTTATAAATCAACAAATCTATCACACATATGAGAATGTGGCAGGTAATTAGACAATCATCCCAACTTCAGGAATACAATGACAGTTGTTTTTCCATGGTAGCCTTTGGAGCAAATTACTCCTGTAGCATTTCTCTATTAAAACAAACCTCAATGATCCCATTAACCAAACCAGTTTTTCAGCAGCAAAAGACACATAACCATATATTTAGTATGATCCTACATTAAAGCATAAAACCAATGGTCTGAGAAAACACTCAGGCACAGTCCTGGTTTAAATAGCAGTATATCATTATATTTCTTTGGATTCATCAAAACCAGATTTTCTTTTTCATTTAAACAAAAAGTAGGACCATTTGATGAAAGTTTTGTTGGTTATGAAGCATGAATGGGAAAATGATTTAAAGATGTATCAAGTTTTTAAAGAAAAATATGTTTTTAGATCATTAGAGCCAAACGGCTTTGAACTTCATCAAAGTCACTTATGTTCAAAGATGAAATTTACTACTAAGTTATGAGAAATCATACTGCCTTGAGCTGCTCATTGAGAGAGGCTTTCACTGATTATGCTACAACAATTTAGCTAATTGGGCCTTGGTAATTTTTCTTTTTGCAGAAACACCCAGCTAATCTGGGATTTAGGCTCCTAGGTATCTTAACATTTGTGTAAACTTCATCATCTCTTTCCAACTAATTCCATTCAACCTTCCTTTCACCACTGAGTGGAATGTATTAGGCTAAGAAGGCTATAAACATAATTTTCCAAAGCTATAAAGTCAACGTTTACCCACTACTGAGGGAAACTAATTGACTTTTAAAGACATAAATAATGAAGAAAAATATTGAAATAACAGAAAATTATTTGCAGTACAACTTAATGAGAACCCAACATCTCATGCAAATAAATACTTATAACATCTCAAGTTTTAGTTGGTAATAGAAACTTTTAAAGGATTATAAAGGGTTACCTTGGTATTTTTCAATGGCCATATCAAAGCATCTCCTGTAGTTTGGGTCATAGAATTATAGACTTAGAGCTGATAAGGATCTCAGGTCACCTAGCCCAGTCCCCTCATTTAACAGATGAAGAAAATGAAGCCCAGGAAGACATTTGTGTAAGGTCACAGTGGCAGTAGGATTTGAACAGAGGCCCAATGACACCAGAGTCAGTTCTCTTTCCTCTACAGTACACTGATGGATGTGTTTTTGTGGGAAAACCGGTAACTAACTGGCAACTAGGGAGACTGCTGATAATTGTAAAAGAAACTTAAACTTGCAGGTAGGACTTCTGGTATCTTTTCTGAGACCTGGATTTGTAAGACAAGTTCATTGACTATTATCCCATACCTCAGCTTTGACTTCTCCCTATCCACTGATTCCTTTCTTGTCTAGGCTTCTCCATTCTTTAAAAATAATAATAAACTTCAGTATATGTTACTAACTCTGCTAGATATGCTATATCCTTTCTCTCTTTCTCAGTTAAACTGCTGGAAAAAAAGCTATTTACACTTATTTTGTCTTCTGTCTTTTGTTACTTTCTTCTTAAAACTTTACAATCTCATTTTTCACTTTATCATACAATTGAATGTACTCTCTGCAAAGTTACAATGATATCTCGGCTGCCAAATCTAATAGTCTTTCCGCCAATGTCATCTCCATCAATAGCCCATTTGTCTTCTACCCCATGAAAAAGTATGCCCCCATTCCCCCAAACCTCAATTTTCAGCTTCCTTTTGCATGTTGTTTTCCCCCATTAGATTATAAGTTCCCTGAGGGCATAAACTATCTCTTTTTCTTATTTATATTCCTAGCACTTAGCATGGTGCCTGGCACAAAGTTGTTTTCAGTTTTCTGTCAGTCTCTTCATGACACCATTTGGGTTTTATTGGCAACAATACTAGGGTGATTTGACATTTCCTTAATTCTTTTTATAGATGAGGAAGTTGAGACAAACAGGGTTAAATGACTTGCCCAAAGTCACACAGCTAGTAAGTGTCTGAGGCCAGATTTGAACTAAGGATAATGAGTCTTCCTGACTTCAGGCACTCTGTCCATTGGGCCACCTAGTTGCCCTGTCACAAAGAGGGTGCTTAATGTTTATTGAACTGAATTGAAGTGTTTTTCTCTCTATTTTTTTTTCTTTTGCTTTTTTATGGGGGAAGGCAGAGCAGTTGGGGTTAAATGACTTGCCCAAGGTCACATGGCTAGTAAGTATTAAATGTCTCAGGTCGGATTTGAACTTGGGTCCTCCTGACTCCAGGGCCGGTGCTCTATTCATGGTGCCACCTAGCTGCCCCTGTCTATAATTTTCTACAGCATTTGATACTATATTTGTCACCTTTCTCAAATGGATATTTAGCTCCTCTCTGAGTTTTCACACACTTTTAACTATAAGCTATCCTCCCACCTATCTGACCGATTTTTCTCAATCTCTTTTGCTGGATCTTAAATCACCAATTGCAGGTTTGCCCTAAGACTGTTCTGGACCTCTTCTCTTTTCTCTCTATACTCTCTGTGTGATCTCCTCATCTCCCTTTCATTTAGTTATCACCACTGAGCAGACGATTCTCAAATCTGTATATTCCAGCCCTAGGAGTCGCTCCTGATCTCCACTGTCTATCTCTAATTGTCTACTAAATATTGCAAACTAAATGTCCCATTGACATTTCAAACAAATATATCCCAAACAGAGTTCATTATCTTTTGCTTCAAAACTTTGTCCTCTTCTGAACATCCCCATAATATATCTATATCTGACAGGTTAAAAAAATCCTACTTGTGCTAAAGAGAAGGATCTTACAGTCATATAACAACTAAAGAATAATGCCTCAGAGATAAGTGAAACCACTTTCTCAGCACCAAGAAAATAAATCAGTCTTATCTATTTTTTTTCTATCTCCTGCTTTACCCTTTTCCTTCCTAATCTTAATTACACCAAACTTATTTTCTCACTTTTGCTATATAGGTATTTATTGTTCTCTAATAATTTCTCCCTTGTTGGTTATGTTCCCAGACCAGATCACAAACACTGTTCTGTCTTCTAATGCATTTAGGAGAATATTTAGTATTTCAATGTTAGTCAATTTTTAAAAATTACTTTAAATTCCAATAAAGTATAAGCTCCTTGAGGGAAGAGAAACTCTCTGATTTTGGTTTTTGTATGCCTGGTGTCTGACACATAGTATTTGCTTAATAACACTTGTTGCATTGAATTTAATTGTTCACGAACACAATTTCCTAACAAATCAACTAAGAAAAAAGAAGAGCAAGTTTTACCTTGACCCTATTTTATGAGACCTTTATAATATTTTATGATATATTTCAGTGTCATTGTCATTATCCTTTTGATCATGTTTTATGTTTTCCAGGATCACTGTCAATACTTTTTTCTTATCAATTTATTAGTGAATAGACACATGGTTAATACCCCATATATTTTCCTCAAGAAATGGAAAATTACTATATATACTATGTCACTTTTCTTACAAAGGTTATGAGTTTCAACTTACAGGCAAACTGGAGTTTTGCTTCTTTACTGACAACTGTTCCAAGAGAATTTGATGCAAAACATTGATAAGTACCAGTGTCTCGATTTCTGTTCGGGTTAATCACCACAAGATTTCCTCCACTGAGTTTATAATGATATTCCATACTTAGGTCAATGTCACTTCCATTGAGCTGCCATCTGTAAAATAAATTTCACATTTTTTTTACTTGTCTCATCCTCATTGTTTTCATATATAAATCAGGAAAGATAAAATTTCATTAACAAGCCAACTTTAAATATGTCATATGTTTAAGAATTGGTAGATACTGCATAAAATCTGCAATTGTATGAGATACCTGAGTATTTAGTCAGAACATGTTCAAAGTGTACACAAAATGCCAAGTGTCAGTTTGAAATGGCATTTTTTTTCCAAGTAGATTTTCTCCAGATATGAGCACTTTAGGGTATATGTAATGAGGCAAAAGGGAAGGGGGGAATTTGAGGAAAGCAATCTAGATACTCATGTCTGATATTCTGCTATTGAGAGAGGAAAATAGTTTTAGGTTGCTCAGGTATTTCCCCTCGCTCAAGATTAACATCCATATTGGCTGAGAAAGTTTAATTAATCAAATTAATCTTCAACAATCCATTTTAATTTGCTCATATAAGCATACCTCTCTAAGACATTGTCAACCCTTTTAAACCACTAGGAACTATTTTGATATAATGCTCTGCCACCACCAGGAGGATTGGGCCACTTAGCAAACTTTTTCAGGTGCTTAACTCCTCTAGGGAATAAATCATATGTTGTTTTTTTTGTTTTGTTTTGTTTTTCTATTTTATTTTATGGGGGAAAGAAACTTAGAAGGAATAGTCTTGTAATGTTAATGGTATAAGAAACTCAGAGAGGAGTAAATTCCCTTTACTGATGCATACCAATAGTTGTGCTACAACCCAAGTGTCTTAGAAAATTGTTGGAATGCAGTATTGGAAAATTCAGTTCCTTCCCTTCACTCTTCAGAAAAACAAAGCTACCACTCACTAACAAGAGTAACCTCTGGCTCTAGCTAAGTGAGATACTGGATAGAGGGATGAACTTAGCATCAAGAAGCCCTGAGGTATTTGGGTGGTGTAGTACATAGACAGCTGGCCTTGCTGCCATAGAGACCTGAGTTCAAATTTGGCCTTTAACACTTATTAGCTGTGTGACCCTGGGCAGGTCACTTAACTTCTCTCAGCCTCAGTTTCCTCATCTTCACAATGGAGATAATAAGAATAATTACCTCCTGGGGTTGTTGAGAAGAACAGTATTTGCAGAGAACATTTTTTTTACCAACCTTAAAGTAAACATTATTTATATTATTGTTCTTATCATGGGAATCCTAACAAAAAGATCAACCATAAATGTTGTAAAATCATTATGTAATCTCTACTATGGAATTTAAAATATGATTTGAATTTTCCAAAACTGATTTACAAATAGCTATTTGGGAACTGTGCAAATGGAGGTGCTTATATAGTCTGAGAATCCAATAACTCTAATGAAATCTGTATTAATTTAAAACTATTAGAAGAAAAATCATTAAAGCAAAATTTCAAACAATCCTATGAGGTTGGGATTTTTAAAAAGTCATTAATTTGAAAGGCATCCAGTTAAAAAAAAAAGATTCTTGCAATTTTGTTTTGTTTTGGCTGCTCTGTAAGACTGGTTGTCATTTTTATTTAAGATGAAGAGAAAAGAAGGAAGATATTCTTATCTATGAAAAGTAAAATAGTTATGGGGGGCAGGGACAGAGACAAGATGGAAGAGAATAGGCAACAACACAGCCAAATTCTCCCAACCTTCCTCTGCAAACAACTTAAAATAACTCCTCAAATAAAATTTTGGAGTGGCAGAGCCATCAAAAAATCAGTGTGAGACATTTTATTTTCTAGCATGAAACAACTTAGGACTTCAAAAGGATGACAAGGGTGGAAGCCATCCCAGACAGTAGGGTGGAAGCACCAATGGTGGGCCTGGGAAGCAGCTGTGACAGTGGTGGCAGCAATTTCAGGAGTTCTCAGCCCAAAGACTGTAAAGGGGTTAACAATTAGTCATAAAAGAATGACAGGGGACCCTCTGCTACCACAGGTTACAGCTGGCATTGATTGGCAACTCTACTGCACATACATAGTTACAGGGCAGAGAGGAGCATTTGTGGTTGTTCACAGTGGGAGCAAGAGGTTGGATTGCAATTCGAAGGTAGAAAGGAGAACTAGGGCTTATGGTTGCAGGAAGGCAAGAGACCTCCTTTTAGTTCCAGGCTGAAGGGAAGTCCTAGCACTTGTGGTTACAGGTGAAAAGGGGCCCCTTCTGAGTAAAGACCACAGCATGGATCATAAGAGCAGTCATGACACTTCTCACTACATCTCAACACCTTGGAACCATAGAAAATGTTCGGACCTCCAGAACTAGCTCTGAAAAGAGGCACCACACAAAAAATTCTGAAGTGCAGGACAGTGCCTCACCACCCACAGGTGAGCAGAGCACAATTTTAATATAAAGCTCAAAGTCAAGAAATAGGCTTGAAAAAAATGAGCAAACAAAAACAAAAAAAACCTCAGAAAACAACAACGTAAAAAGAGATACAAAATCTCAAAGCAAAATACAAATTAGACTCCAGCCCAAAAAGAATTCCTATAAAAGTTAAAGAGATGACTGGTTGAAGAAAAATTGGGAAAAGAAAAAAGACTGACACAAGAAAATTAGGAAAAGAGAATAGCTTGGTTTTTTTAAAAAAAAGCACAAACAGGCAAAATACTAAAGAAATTAACACCTTAAAAAACAGAACTGGCCTCAAGGTAAAAGAAGCACAAAAAAATCACTAAAGAAACAATTCCTTAAAAAGCAGAATAGGTCACGTGGAAAAGGAGGTACAAACATTCACTGAAGAAGAGAATTATTTAAAAATTACAACTACATAAGTGAGCTAATGACTCCATGAGGCATGAAGAAACAATAAAACAAATTCAAAGGAATGAAAAGTTAGGAGAATATGTGGCATATCTCCTCAGAAAAACAGTTAATCTGAAAAGAAGATAAAAGAGAGAGAATTTAAGACTTAATGGACTATCAGAAAGTTGAGGGGGGGGGGGCAGGGGAGTCTAAACATCATCTTTCAAGAAATTATCAAGGGAAACTACCTTTATATCTTTTATCCAGAGGTTAAAATAGAAACTGAAAGAATCTACCAATTATGTCCTGAAAGAAATCCCAAAAGCAGAACTCCCAGGAATATTATAGAAGAATTCAAGAACTCCCCATGTTCAACAGAAAATATTACAACTAGGAAGAATTCAAATATTATGGAGCCACAATCATAATCATACAAAAAGTAGCAACTTCCACAGTAAAGAAGCAGAGCACTTGGAATATGCTATTCCAAATGGCAAAGGAGCTAGGATTACAACCAAGAATCACCTACCCAGCAAAACTGAATTTAATGCCTCAGGGAGAAAAATGGACATCTAATGAAATAGAGAATGTTCAAGGATTCCTAATTAAAAGACCTGAGTTGAATAGAAAATCTGACATTAAAGCACAAGACTCAAGAGAAACATAAAATGGTAAACATGAAAGTAATCATAAGGGAGTCAATAAAGTTAAACTATTTACATTCCTATACTGAAAGATAACTACTGAGAACTTGGTAATGTTTAGGTCAGTTAGATTACATCAACAGAGGGCAAGTGTGAGTCAATTATATTGCAAAGATCTCCATAACAATAATGATAAAAAGGTGAGAAAGGAGGGTGTGCTGGGAGAAGGGAGACGGAGAGGTAGAAAAAGAAAAATTTTCTCACATAAAAGGGGCACACAAGGACAAGCCTATAGTGGAAAGGAAAATGGGTGGGAGTGGTTGGCAATGTTTGAAACTCGCTCTTATTGGGATTGATTCAAGGAGGGAAAAAGAAATGAAAGCTATCTATATTCATATGAAAAATGCTTTAAATCACTATTGATTAGAAAAATGTAAATTAAGAGAACTATGAGGCACCAACCTCACACCTATCAGAAATGACAAATGCTAGAGGGGTTGAATGAAAATAAATAAACTAATATACTGTTGGTGGAGTTTGAACTAGCCCCACCACTCCATGCCCACAGTGCTATAAAACTGTGCATACTTTTTGATCCAGAAATACCACTCCTATGTCTGTATCATGAAAAGATCAAAGAGAAAAGGAAAAGGATCTCTAGATGCAAATATCTTTATAAGAACTCATTTTGTGGTGACATCAAATTGAAAACAGGGGATGCTCATGAACTGGGGAAGAGGCATTTCCTGATTGTGGAGCATTATTGTTGTGCTAAAAGAAATGATCCAATGATCCAATTCCAAAGGACTTGTGACGAAAAAAAAATACCATCTACCTCTAGAGTGAGAACTGATAAACTGAGTGCAAATTGAATTATAATTTTCTCACTTAATTTTTTGGTGTGACTTTTTATTGTATGGTTAATATGGGAGTGTTCAGGGGTGGGTAGGTGGCACAGTGAATAGAGCACCGGCCCTGGAGTCAGCAGGCCCTGAGTTCAAATCTGGCCTCAGACATTTAACACACATACACATGCGCACGCACACACACACACACGCACACACACACACACACACACACACACACACACAAACTGTGTGACCTTGGGCAAGTCACTTAACCCCATTTGCCCTACCTTCCCTGCTCCAAAAAGGAAAAAAATATATATATATATATATAAATGTTTAGCATGATTTCACAAATATAATTGATATCATTTTATTTGTCTTCTCAATGTGTGGGGGTAGGGTTGGCATGTAGGAGAGAATCTGAAATGCAAAATTTTAAAAGTAAGTTAAAAAATTAATTTGAAAAAGAATAGTTATCTAGGTATATAATTTTCCCGAAGATTTTATAGTTCAAATGAAATAATGTTCTTGATGGTAAGGACCAGGATGAAATATGTGAAATACAAAAGGAGGGAGAAATATGGCCCCCATTTTCCTTTTTGGCACCTCAATACTTCAACTGACCTAGACCTTTGATTAAACAGATTCAGTTAGAAGTGCAGATTACAACCCACTCATGATTTCTCATCCTATGAAACTCTAGTATTTTTTCTTCCATAAATAAGCTCCACCTCTAGGTCACTTGACATTTCATGGCCACCAATAAATCATGTGGGCTGTCCATCTTTCATTCCTTGTTCTTGCTGCCTTATCTTCTGCTACAATTCTGTTAGACTAGGTCTCTTCTCTTGGAAAAGGAGGAACATGTGAAAGAAGTAACTAGAATGATTGAATCCATACAGCAAAGGAATTCTACCAATCTCTTTGTTTTGGCTGTGTGGTCTACTCATGATTAGTGTGTCAGAAGTTGGTTGGTATGCTTCTAAAAGTCTCAAGTTTCCTTTGTACTTCTGGAGTATAAAATCTTTCACAATCAAGGTCACTCAAATTTAACATAGAAAGGGCTGATTGCCCAGGATAATTCAGTAATTGATACTTTTATTGCTTTATCTCTTATCCAGAAAAAAAAAAACCCTATAATCACCATTGTACTGGGTTGTGAGCAATAAGACAGTAAAATATATATACATCATATCATATACATTCGTATTTGTGTACAAAAAAAGGACTAGACCCATGTTTTCTTTGATATAGGTAACCTAGTCTGGTGGACGGTCCCATGCCTTTTCCCATCTCCCATACGCCATATGGTTGATATTTTAATATTTACTCATTACTAGTAACTTGTTGTAGCCTATTTATAGTTACTATTGACTAGCATTTTTGCAAATTCTCAATGTTGCCTTTGGGTGACCCGCAATTTTGATTCCATAGAGATTATAGTGTTCTGGGGAGCACTGCCCTTGGAGTCAGAAGGACCTGAGCTCAAATCTGACCTCAGACACTTGGCACTTGCTAGCTGTGTGATCCTGGGCAAATCATTTAACCCTGATTATCTTGCCAGAGAGAGAGAGAGACAGAGAGAAATAAGCAGATAGAAAGATATAGGCAGACAGAGGCAGAGACAGAAAGAGACAGAGAGACCCCTTAGCTTTTTTCCTACCACATAGAATCATCAGAAAAAAATATTAGTGTTAAATTGAGTTTTGTTTCAGGATCTTTATCATAGAAAAATATAAAATATTAAACAGAGAAATTACTCAAGACAATAGCCTTCTCATTTGTCTGTGAGGGGGAAAACAGCAAATGAATGCCAATTTTAGTAAAAAAAACAAAGAAAACAAAAACAAAAACAAAAAAACCTCATCAGTCTCCTAAGAACTTAATAAACCAACAAAGCAGTGGAGCAACTTCTGAAGTATATGGCAATAACATTTACTGCTGAGGGTTACACTTTCTTCCTCTGACTTCTATAAATCTGCTCCTATACTTCTCAACTAGTACAAACAACACCAGATTGTTCCTCCCACCTTCCAATCCTTTCAGTTTATTTTGAGCTCTAGGGAGTTAGGGAAAAGGAACTGAGGAGCAGGAGAAGATAGAGTAGGAGGCATTGTAGGAAGGATGGAAGGCAGAGAAGACAGTACTATTCAATGTTTGGATGGGGTTGACCACGTTGCTTATCTCATTCTGGTATGGAAATCTGACATATGAAATTAGAAACTTGGGAATCATGCTGATTTCCTTGATTATGTACCTGTCCCAAGGGGGAAAAAATTGCAGGAGCTACAGACAATGTGCTATATTCTGGCTATCAATGTCAAAAAACAAGATTTACACCAGTAAGTGGAATTAATTTTTTCAGCCTACAAAGAGTTCTTTGGTTAGTAAAGCAACTACCCATTCAAACAAACAGAGAATTAATTTTAATGAGTAAAGGGCTAGTCAATTTTGCTCATGACTGGATGCCTTGATGAGAAGGACTCAAGTACACTTGTGAGTGATCTATAATCTGTATTTCATTCTATGTGCGAAGTAAATGTATTATCAGGACTTTGGTTCCTGATTGAGAATGTTTATGGCTTGAATAAGCATATTTGATGGTCTCATTTCAAAATGGCATTTTTGTATTAAACTGATTGATAATAAAAGTACAGTGACTACCCAGAAAATTGTAAACATCCCATAAAAACATTTGAAAAGCATTTCCTCTTGTCTATTTAATAGCCAGAATGATTTAAGAGAACATAAAATATAAGGGAGACTACTTTATTTCCGTAAACAGCTAATATCTAAATGTTCTCATCCCAAAGTCTTGACTAAAGAACCCAAATGGAAAAGATTTGTTAAGGGAGATCATCTCTGGCTATTCTTCACAGGCAATAACTGTCTCTAATCTATGAAGGCAATACTTAAAATATTTTAGGCTCATTTTCCTAGGGAAAGAAGCAATCATTTTCCCCCTTTAATGCACATTTCTGTTACATCAAAATTGTGGAATATAGTGGATTTAAAAACTAGATACTAAGAACAGTATTTCCCTCATGATATCTGGCCCAATCTGATTTTCTGTGTCTCATTAAGCAGAAAAAAACTATTTTTCTTCTTAACGACATTTACAAATAAGAATGTAAATAGACAGATTAAACTATTTCTCCATATCCTATTAAACATATAACCAGATGGAGAGGAGAGGAGAGTCAAAGTTGAGTTTAAATTAAAAAGGTTGCATTTTCTTGGAATCTTAGATACTGTAATGAAATTGCCATAAACTATATCAAAACTCCAATTCCTCCTGAGTTTAAGTAGGCATTGATTATTTCTGTGAATATTAGAATCAAAGAAACATGGAATTTCAGAGTTAGAAAAGAACTCAGAAGCTATCTAATCAAGCTTATGTCTGAATAAGAAGCGATGCTATGAGATGCATCATAAATGATTTTAGTAAAAAATACACCAATCTGTGAATTGTTATAGTTTTCTATGTTTTAAAAGTTTGATTTTAATTTATAGTGCTTCCAATGCCACCTCCTAGCAGTGCTCCTAAAAACACTATATCGAGTAAAAGGTAACATTTTGTCACTTTCAAGACCGATCTCTTCATGGGTGGAGTTAAGATGGCACAGAAAAGGCAGGAAATAACCTGAGCTTCCACAAAGTCACCTCCAAACAACTTTAAATAAGACCACAAGATGAATTCTGGAGTGGCAGAACACACAAAAGGATGGAGTGAAACAATTTTCAAGCTTAATACAACTTAGAAGTTTGGCAGGAAAGGTCTATTCCACAGTGATGAAAATGGTGCATAGCCCAGAGCAAGTTGAGCCTCAATAAGCCAGCAGCAGGTTCTGGGGACAACTGAAATGGCAGAAGGGACATCTGCAAATGTCAGCACACAGAGGGTAAGGGGATTGGACAAACATTCAGAAGGAGATTACAGAGGTCCTTGTGCAGGCAGTGGATTCAAGACTGTCCTCTGCCTATATGTAGATCTGGGTGACAGTCCCAAGAGGAGCATGAGCACTATCACAGAAGAACTTATGGCTTTAGGGAAGCTGGGACACTGATCACAATTCCAGGGTGGAAAATGGTGCTTGTTTGTCACTCATAGACCAGAAAATAGGCCAAGGGAGTAGTAAACACACCTCTCCATAGATCAGAGCAACTTGCAAGAAGTAAAAACTTATAAACCTCCAGAACTAGCTCTAAAAACAGGTGCACAAAAAAACCCGATTCTTGTGACATTGTATCCTCTACCTCAGGAGAAGAACTCAATTTTAACATAAAGCTAGAAGTCAAGAAATAGGCTGGGAAAATGAGCAAAAAATGTAAAAACAAAACCAAAAACAAATCAAAAAGGAATCTGACCATAAGAAATTACTGTGGTGACAAGGAAGATCAAAACAAACTCAAAAGAAGACAACAGTAAAATCTACTGTATCTAAAGTTTCAAGAAAAATATGAATTTATCTCAGGCTCAAAAAGTTGTTTTTTTTTAGAAGAGCTTGAAAAGAATTTTAAAAGTCAAATAAGATGGGGTGGCTAGGTGGAACAGCGAATAGAGCATCAGCAGTGGAATTAGGAAGACCTGAGTTCCAATCTGGCCTCAAACACTTAACACTGGCTAGCCATGTGACCTTGGGCAAGTCACTTAACCCTAACTGCACTGCCTTCCCCATTCAAAAAAAGCAAAAAAAAAAGTCAAATAAGAGAAGTAGAAAGAAATGGGAAAATAAATTATAGTGACGCAAGAAATCATGAAAAAAGTTAACGTGTTCATAAAAGAGGCACAAAAAATACTAAAGAAAATAATCTAAAAACTAAAATAAGACAAATGGTAAAAGATATACAAAAATTTATGAAGAAAAGAACTTAAAAAGCAGAATTGGTCACATTGGAAAAATGTACAAAAATTCACCAAAGAAAATAATTCCTTAAAAAAAAAAAAAACTTGGGCCTTTCCCCCAAGATGTTGCTAAAGGTGAAGAAGGAAGCCATTGTCCCCCCTACTCTCCTTTAAGACAGAAGCCAAGTCCAAGGCCTTGAAGACTAAGAAGAAAATGTTGAAGGGTATCCACAGCCACAAAAAAGAAAATCTGAACAAAATTCCCCACCTTCCAGGGAACCAAGACACTAAGACTTCAAAGGCAGTTCAAAGACGCTTAGAAAAGTGTCCTTTGGAGAAACAAGCTTGATCACTAAGCCATCATTAAGATTCCCTTGACCAATGAGTCTTTTTTTTTAAATTTTATTATAGTTTGCATCATTTATTTCCACAAGACTTTGAGCTACATATTTTCTCCCCCTCTTTCCCCCATCCACCACCCCAAAACAGCCACCCCAGTATGTCCCCCCTCCCGCAGTCTATTCTCTCCTATGTCACTTTTCGGTAGGGCAGGATGGATCTCCCAAGCGCAGTGCCTGTGTATCTCAAGTTCCAGTTGGATGTAGTCAATAATAATAATAATAATAATTGCATATATATGTGTGTGTATATATATATATATATACATATTAATAACATTTGATTATGGAACTCCAGATTCCAGATTATCTCTCCTCCTCCCTCACCACCCATCCCCACTGGAAGGACAAGCAATCAAATACAGGCTGAACATGTGAAATTACGCAGAACCTCTACATAGTGAGCACACTGTGAGAGTCTGATTATATGTCCCTTCTTCCTATCCTACCCCCCCCATCCACTCTCCACCCTGTCCCTATCCCTCTACAGAAATGTGAACATTCATCAGCCCTCGCCCCCACTCTGCCCTCCCCTCCATCACCCCACCTCTCATCCCCTTCCCCCAACTCTTCTATGTGGCAAGATGCCCAGTTTAGAGTTTATGTCATTCCTT
>CM053590.1:32869046-32895433 GCA_028646515.1 Pseudochirops corinnae
TTCCGCTCTGGAGACCTTTCGGCAGGACGCTTATCTCCCTCTTTCACAATCCCCACTCTAGCAGCTGGTGCTAATCCCCCCTCCTCCCAGCCGGTGCTAATCCTCTGCTCACCTGAGAGCTATTGAGAGCTTTCTCTGCACCTCCCTACCGGCCGCCCCCGGGGCACAGCCTGGGCTTCGGTTAGCGGTGCTGATGTAGTTCCTCGTAGCTGAGCTGACTTTAGTGGGAGGTATCTGTGTGCGTTTTTGAAGTTCTAGGTTGGTCCAGAGTCCTATTCCATGGGTATTTGGGGGTGGCTATGTGAGGGCTGCGATATATTGCTGCTGCTACGCCGCCATCTTGGCTCCGCCCCCCAACCATAGCTACTCTTAAGACTATCAAATAATGAACTGGTGACACACCACCAAATTACAGGTTCTTGACATGTGGAAGAGCTACGAGAAATACGTCAACAGGAAATACCACGTGGATGAAAAATACTTTCAAGACAGAATTTGGATGGACAACCTACAAAGCTCATCTATCAGTGCTGTCTATGCATATGTATGCACATATGTGTATATACATATGATCTTGTGTATGAACACATGTGTTTATGCATGCATGCAGACACCTCATAAATAAATGTATATATGTGTGAGTGTGTATGTAGATGCATGTTTATACATTTGGCTACTTTGAATTAACCTGTGATTTCATTGGAATATCCAGTGAAAACCTATCTAATACCAATTGGCACTGACTGTCTAACTTATAGCCTTAGAGAATTTCCTAAATAGCAATGAGAGGTCATAGTGTTTTAGATGTAGACCCTAAAGAGCCCTTCAGACTAGATAGTAGGGCCCCCTTCATTATATGGTTAAGGAAACTTAGAGCCAGAGAGATTAAGGTCAAGTGATTTGCCCAGAATCCTATGGCCTGTATCTGTCAAAGGCAATAATATGATCCAGATCTTTAAAACTTCCTCTCTATCTAATAATGTAGCATATATTTATCATCCTTCATCCTTCTTCACCATTTGACACCACTGATCACCTCTCCTCCTTGTGTTTTCATGAAAATACCTAACTCGTTTCCCCTCTTACCAGTCTAACTATTCCTTTTCAGTCTCCTTTTCTGGATCTTGATTGAATGTAAAGGGGAAGCAGATTGGGGCAAGAATTAAATAAGAAGAAGAGAACAGGCTAGATTGTTTAGGATGCTGCAGATTTTTTTTCAACAATCCCCCCAAAGGCTAACTGATACAAAGACCTGTTTTCTTAATGCCACTACAAGGTGTTGTATAGCTGGGGCAGTAGAGACTCTGAATTATGCAGAGGGTCCTGGAGAGGCCCTTCACCTCATTGTCTCCCATCTGGATGATAAGTCACCTTCAGGCTGATCTCCCTCACTCAAGTTCTCCTCTTCCCACAGCTGTCAACTTGATTTTCCTAAAGTACAGCTCTGACCATGTCACCCCCATTCAAGAAATTCCAGTGGCTCCCTATTTTCTCTAGGACAACATATACAATAATTTGTCTAGCATTTCAAACCCTTCATATCCTGACTCCTTCCTGCCTTTCCATTCTTCTTCCACCTTATTTACATGGTTAGATTGTGCAGGGCATAGAGTGCCAAGCCAGGAGGAAGTAAGTTCGAATTTGGCCTAAGACACTTACTGACTGTGTGACCCTGAGCAACTCACTTAACCTTGTTTGCTTCAGTTTCCTCATCTGTAAAATGAGCTGTAGAATGAAATGGGCAACCACTCCAGTACCTTTTCCAAGAAAACCTCCAGGTGGTCTCACAAAGATTCTGACGTAACTGGAGATGAGATAGTAACAACAACAACCAAATGACATTGACTTGCTTGCTATTTCTTGCACAGGACACTCCAGTTCCCTTCACTAGCCATCTCTCATACCTGGAATACTCTTCTTCTTCTTCACCTCCTTCTGGCTTCTCTGGCTTCTTCTAGTACCAGCTAAAGAAGCCTTTATCAATCTCCCTTAATATTAGTGCCTCCTGTATCGACCATTTCCACTTCATCCTCTACATACTTTGTGTGTTCACAGTGGTTTGTGTGATTTCTTCAACACTATATTCTGAGATTTTTGGGAGCAGGGACTGGTTTTTTCCGCTCTTTGTATCCCTAGGCTTAGTGCAGTGCCTGGCACATAGTAGTCAGTCATTCAATAATTATTTATTAATTGACTCTGTGCCAGGCACTGTGATAAGCACTAGGGATACAAGTACACATAAAAATAAAGTCCCTGCCTTCAGGAAGCTTGCAATCTAATGGGGGAAGAATGCACAAAAGATAAGCGAATAGCTGGAGTTAGAGAAGAAGGTACCCAGTGTAGGGAGATGATGGAGCATTCCAATGATATCCCAAAACAGTATAGCTGATAGGAAACGGGGAGAAAAACTGTGCTGAGCCTCCTCCTTAAATAGAGGCCCTGGAGCTCATGATCTTGTCCCCCAGCCAGAGGGATCAACTGGAGAGGATTAGTAGTTGTATTAGTAGTGAGGGTGTTCAGTCATTTTCTAAGTGTGATGCCATTGGGGATTTCTTGGCAAAGATACTGGAGTGGTTTGCCATTTCCTTCTCCAACTCATTTTACAGGTGAGGAAACTGAGATAAATGGGGTTAAGTGACTTGTCCAGGGTCACACAGCTAGTAAATGCCTGAGTTCGGATTTGAACTCAGGAAGATGAATCTTCCTGACTTCAGGCCCAGCACTCTGTGCACTATGCCGCCACCTAGTGGCACTCTTCATAGTAATTGTACACACTTCTTGATGATATAGTGGGTTTAAGAAGATTGCCACAAATTAATTAGGAGTAGGAAAGGAGATCTTGAATACAGGATGGTATGAATGAAAAAGAAGATTAATTAATCACAGCATAAGAATAAGGGCCAAAAGATGGGTAGAGCCCAGATGATTTCCTGGTATTGTCTTAAGAAAAAGTGAGGATGGCTTCTGAAATTTTGAGTGGAAAATGTTTCTGACGAATTTAAGGGAGGCCTTGGACATGATGAAATGAGAGGGTTAACAGATCCATTTAAGCATTTGCATAATATGTTGACCTCTCTCAGAACCAGTTAAATTGGATCACTAATTAGATTTAGGCTTGGTATTTCACAATAAGCTAATAGCTACAGCAGGGAAGAACAAATTCATCAATCAAGGAATTCACTGTTTGTGCTTCTGTTTGTATGTCTATTGTAAAGGTTAATTGTTTAAGTAAGTGGTTTTGCTTTGAAAAGAGATATTTGTAAATGAAATTGTGAAATTCTAAGTTTTGTAGTATTTCCTCTTAGGTACCCAGACTGGGATCTCCTACTACTGAGAGTTAAAGTCAAGGTATGAGTTCATAATTTAATGGAGAGACTTTGAGAGGGCGTTATAATCCAGGAAATTCAGAATTGCTCCTTCCAGCTCTTAAAATCAATATTTTTGTTGTTGTTCTTTAAGAGGCAATCAGGTAGAGTACTTAGAGACCCAGTCCCAAAGTCAGGAATAACGGAGTTCAAATACCCCTCTGACACATACTGAATGTGTGAGCCCAGGCAAGACACTTAACTTTTCTGTGTTCCAGGCACCTTTCCTCCAAATAGCAGAGAAGGTGCTTATTTCCACTGATAGAATTTCCCCCCCTAAAACTTCCTTGTACCAATGAAATTTGAGGTCTCGTCCCTGTTCCCTGAGTTTTGAGTTTGCCTTCCCAGTTATTCAAGTTCAAACCTAAAGTAATCATTCATTCTTTCTTCTTCTCCCTCCCCACCCCACAGGCAATTATTTGCTAAGCCCGGCTCATCATACCCCTTCCCCCCAACTTCCTTTCTGCCTCTTTTCTTCTTTGCAGTCATATAGCTAGCAGTCTTGTTCAAGCCCTCATCATTTCTCACCTGGTTTATGGTAACAGCATCCCAATTGGTATTCCTCTACCAGCTTCTCTCCTTTCTGAACACAGACCTGCCAGAATTATCCTCCGAAGGCATACGTTTGCCCATGTCATACTTCCTTCCTTATTAAGTCTTCCTATGGCCCTGGGATAAAGTACAAACTCCTTAGTCTGGCTTTGAAGGCTCTTTATAATCCATCCTCAATTAACTTCCCAATGTAATTCAGACTCTTCCATTTCACATAATCTATGTTCCAGCCAGTCTCTGTCACTTGCAGTTGGATTGATCAAGAATACCATTCATTGCTACGGAGGGCCATCTCCAGTTGTCCTAATTTGTATCTCACTACTGGATCCAGGTGGGTCCAGGGGAGAAAGTGAGACTTGTAGCTTTACACAGCCCTCCCTCACTTAAATAAATACAGTTCAGTTGTGTGTCATGGCATCACCTCCCCTATGTCTTGGTCCTCTCTGAGAAGGAAGGACAAACATTACCTACCTGTCTCCTAGTATTTGCCTAACATTCCTCCCCACCCCATTGTCCTTTTCTCCACCTCAGTTTTCAGAATCTTTGTCCCTTTCCTGCCTCAAGTTTGGTGCTGTTTACTCCATTAAACTTTTTATCTGAACTCTCCCCACCCCAAAATCTGTTACTAGTAATTCACTGTCCTCCCACACTCAGCTGAAAATGTTCTCTTCATTCTTCCATATATTCCTTGAGTGCTTTGTCTGATCCCATTTTGCATTTTTCACTGCCTGCTGTGTATTGTATATTCACTTTTTTCCTGTTCTATTCCTACCTAGTAGAATGTGAACCTGTTGAGGGCAGGTTTTGTTTTATTTTTGTCTTTGTATCTCTAGCATCTACAATTCCTTTTTTTTTTCAAGACAACTCAGATTTCACCCTCTATATTAGAAATTCTTACCCTGGATTCCACTTTCTATCCAGATTCCAGAGGAGCCATGTATTTGGATGGGCAAAACATTTAAAACTGAAATCAAGAAATCTTTAACTAACCTGTAATTTAGCATATCCTTCAATTATGAATTTAAAGACATACCTTCTGAAAAGCCCATAAATATCACCAGTCTGCCAAAAGAGTCCCTAGTACCAAAAAAGACAAGAATATTGATCTGATACAAAACTTCCTTTGATCCTCCAGGGGCTAATTCCTTTTTTCCCCAAACTAACTTGAATTTTGATTGTATTTCTTAGAGATATACCTGTTGTCTCCCCAAATAGAATGTAAACTCCTTCAGTTTAGGGATTGATTTCTTTTCATCCTTGCATCTCTGATGCTTGAAAAGTGAGCGGCACAGAGTTGGCTCTCAGTGATTACTTGTCTTTTATTTTTGCCAAGGGCATTGGATAAGTAGGGAGGGGATTCTGGCCCACACATCCTGGTCCTAAACCACTCACTGAATCTTGACTCCCACTTAACCATTCACCCTTTGATCATACTTTCTGAGTTCACAATTACTTTTTCCTGTGCAGACTGTACGAATCACTCCTCAGACTAATGATGGAGTGCTGGAATGGGTAATAAGGGAGATCCAGGTTCAAGTTCCACTGTGACAGTTACAAGCTGTTTGGCTTTAGCTCTCTGATCTGTTTCCTCACTTGTCAGGTGCAGCTCACAATAATTTCCTCACTGAATTGTGAGACTCAAGCAAGAGGATGTGAATGAAGTACTTTGCAAACTTGAAAATGCTACAAAATTTCCGTTATTGTTACTGTGGCAACTCCTGATTCAGAAGTTGGTGTATAACAACTAATGATTCCCAAACTACTCTGTCATCCCTTACTGATAGGATACTATGGCTCCCCTTTGCCCCAGCTCAATAGATGAATTAATCCACTGGCTTTGGAACTCATCCCTGGGACTCTCCTTGCCTCCCAATTCCAGCTCCCCCCGAAGGCATGCATCTCTCTGGCTCTAGAACATGCCTCACGTCCATCGATACCATGTCTTTGGACATCGTGCCATCTATCTTGCTGCTGGGTCTTGCCCTATCCTTTTTTACTTCTTGCTGTGGGTTCAATATATGGCACTCTTATCATTCCTGTGAGCCTCTTAAAACTCCTTTCACTGGCCATCACCCATCTATGTGTTGTTTCACCCTATTCAAACGAGTGCAAAACTATCTTACTTTTGTCCTTGTATCCCCACTATCTAGCACAATGCCTGGCACATAGTAGGTGTTTACTAAAGGTGCTTTCATTCATTTGTTCACTCAACTGAAAGTGATTACTCCTTGATACTTTTCATGCTTACTCCATCACAGCTGTTTAACCTATATTTGACTCAGTTTCTTCATCTCTAAAATGGGGAGACTAATTGCACCTACTTCCTGGGATTTTTGTGAGGATAAAATGAGATAGTAATTGTACAGTGCTTAGCACAGTACTTGGCACATGATAAGCAGTAGACAAATTTTAGCTGTTTATTATTCTAGGCTATTAGCTATGGCCTTCAGCTTACCCTCTCTTTTTTTCTTTTTTTTTTTCCATACCCAGATTTCTAGCAAAGCCAACACACACACACACACACACACACACACACACACACACGCACACTCACCAATATCATGGCTATGAGCAGATGCTCTTCAAGTGGAGTCAGCAACTACTACCATGTACTAAGTAACTTGCTAGTCAGTGGGAAGAGAATGACAAAAGAAAACAGTCCCTGACTATTGGGATGCCCGGGTTCACATGGCCAATATGTGTCAGAGGAGGAGGTTCCTGACTAAGAAGCCCAGGTGCTAGGCCATATGGCTTCTCCAATGAATCAGACAACATCTCTAGTAGCAGGTGACGCTAGCTGAAACTTGAAGGGACCTGGGGATTCCACGTGGTGGAACTGGGGAGAGGAAAGACATTGAAATTTTGTCTGTGGAGAATGTCAAGGTCTGTTTAACTTGCACACAGAGAGTATGAGAGGGAGTAATATGTAATCTGCCCAGAAAGACAAATTGTAGCTATGTTGTGAATGGCTTTAAATGACACATGGAGGGGTTCGTATTTTAAATAATTCAATTCAATAACATGTATTAAGTGCCTACTGGGCAGTTAAATGGCCCAGTAGATAAAGCACTGGTCCTGGAAGCAGAAAGGATCATCTTCCTCTGTTTAAAGCTGGCCTCAGACACTTGCTACCTGTGTGATCCTGGACAAGTCACTAAACTCTGTTTGCCTCAGTTTCTTCATTCATCTGAACTGGAGAAGAAAATGGCAAACCACTCCAGTATCTCTGCCAAGATAACCCTAACTGGGATCATGAAGACTTGAACTTGACTCAACAAAAACTACCTACTATGTGCCAGGCACTGTACTAAGCACTGGAGGTACAAAAAGAGGCAAAAAAAAAAAGTCCCTGCCCTCAAGAAGATTCATGCCTCTGACATATTCACCCTACCCCTACCCTTTTTGCTTTTTACTCTTTGCTCCTATAGCCTACTCTACCTTTGAAATATTTCATCTGGTCACATTACAAGTATTTGATGAGTATCTCTGGTGTATGGCTAGCCCTGTAGTGAAGCACTAGGAATAAGAGGAGAATACCACGCCCTCCCCCTCAAGAATTGGGTCATCTTGTTGGGGAGATGAGGATTGCACACAGAAAACAACTGCAGAAGAATTCAAAATTCACCATAATTGAGTGCCCCAGATGTGTACACACTCTGGACTATGGGTGGTCAGAGAGACAGCATCATTACCAAGCACGGCCTCGTGGAAGATGACAAACAGTGTGATGGGTGAGAAAACAACTTTGAAATAAAGGAAATTATGTGCAATGACAGCACCTTGCATTTATTTTAGAGATCTATGGCAAAGCGTCATTTTATAAGAGAGCAGAGAACCAGCCGAAAGGGGTTTTAGCCAAGTACTCTCCCTCCTCCCACAATTTGGGGAGATTGGATAAAAGCAGGAAAGAGGGGTAGCCTTGCCTGCAAGTTTGATAAGAGAAAAAGACCATCCCAGGGATGGATCTACTGAGATGTATTCATCAGTATATCCACCTAAATGCTTCCTCTTAATTGTAAATTATAAAAAGGACATGGGATTTGTGTCTCTTACTACTTATGTGATCTTGGGCAAGTCATTTCACATCCGTGGGTCTCAGCTTCTTATCTGTACAATGAGGGGCTTGAATACAATGATGACTAAGATCTATTCTAACCTAAATTGGAAATCTTATGCTCAAATGAGATATCTGTAAAGTAGAAACCATAAGGCACTATATACAGACTATCCCCAAAATTTGACTGTAGTTTTAAGCTTGAATAGTTTAAAAGTATGCTAAAGGTTTTTGAAACACTGTATAAGTCAGCTAAGGTAATTGAAGTGTTTCAGATTGCAAATCTTTCTGGAATTCTGACCTGAAATAGGATTGATGTTGGTGACCAGGTGTTCGGTTATATAAGAACTGAAGCTCTACAAAGTAAAACGAGTGATCGAGAGAACAAAGCACTTTTTAAAAAAGGATAAGGAAAATCAAAACTAGAATGAGTAGGATCTATCAAAATCGCTCTTTATTTTCATTTTATGTTTTGTATACTCCCTTTTTAAAGCATAGATTCATTAACAATTAATGATTTAGTTAAATATTTACTCTCACTGTTGCTTAGGTGGATGTTGTTTTACATAAAGGTGTAATTAGATACTGTGCTAATCTGTGACCCCTGTTATTTTGGCTAAAGAAAGGTCTAGTTAATCACTATGCATGACTAGTCCTCAAAATCCTGTCATGTATCTGGCAGCAGGTATCCAGATTTGTGGGGCAGTGATGAAGGGAAAGATTGCTAGTGAAAGGGACCTCATAAGCAATAGCCCAACGTGAGTCTGGTTGGGAATACCCAGTCCTCTCTGAGTGGTTGGAATCCAGCCTCTGCCTGAGCACCCCATTGAGGAGGAACCCTAAGATAGCCCATTTCACTTTTTAAAAAATTCTTATTGCTGGGATTGTTCTTCTGCTCTCCCCACTGGAAAAAAAAAATCTAAATATGTTTCTTTGAAAATTGTATATACTGTAACTAGTTCATCTCTATTTTTATTTCTATATCCATGTCCGTATCTATACCTAGATCTATATAGATATCTATGTTTACATGTCTGTATCTGTATGTATCCACCCCCACAGTCATATCTATTTATATCTGCTTCTCATATCGATAACATGAAACTATAGACATATCTATGGATAGATATAGAGATACACTGTATTTACTTTTCTGTTAGCATGTTTTTTCCTCATCCCCTGCATCCTAATAGGGTGTAAGCTTCTTGAGGTCAGGAGCTATCTTATTTTTTCTCTTTATACCTTAGTGCCTAGCACAGGGCCTACCATGCAGTAGGTGCTTAATAAATGTTTCCTGAAGTAGAGATTCTGGGGCTAAAGCAATGAATCTACTCAAGATTTCTTCGGTGATTGCAATGTATATGTCATTGTGGTAGGGGTTTAAAATGATATGAAAAAAAATGCCTTGCAGTCAAGGAGCTTGGCATCTTTCCATGTCTCTATATTCATGTACATAAGTGTATTTGTATATGTCATGAGATGGTGGAAAGATAACTGGCTCTGGGATCAGAGGACCTGAGTTCAAATCCTCTCTCTGGGAAGATCTCTTAATTTCCTGATCCTCGGTTTCTTCAACTGTAAAATGGAAGAGTAAGCCCTCTGAGGGTCCATCAATTATCTATGATACAAATGTGAGTATGTTATAGGGCCATTGATTACTAAATTTCTTAAAATTGTTAATTTTATTACAACCTTTGTATAATTCTAATTATTTGTATTGTATATACATGAAAATATACTAATGATGGAAAGTAGCCCCATAAATAGATAAGTGGTATAGGCATAAAGGGTCCTAAAAATTAAGGGAGCAAGAAATTGATCACTGTCAATTGTGCTCTTCAGGAGGCACAATTTGATTTGGGCCTTTAAGAATTTGGAGCAATGGAGAAGAGTAAAGTGACATTCCATGTGGGGGGCCTATGGAATTAACTAAGATATAGAGGGATAAGAAATTTCATGATGTGGGAAGGGAACAGTGAGTAGATCAGTTTGCTAGAACCAACAGTTTATAGATGATTGTTGTGTGGTCTCACCTACTGTATACTGATTATGAAAATGGAATTTGATACACTAGAACAAAATTTGTCCTTCTAAGTTTCCCTCAAGGGGCAGCCAGGTGGTTCAGTGAACAGAGCACCAGTCCTGGAGTCAGGAGGACCTGAGTTTAAATCTGGCCTCAGACACTAGACACACTTAACAGCTGTATGACCTTTGGGAAGTCACTTAACCTCAACTACCTTGCCTTCTCCCATCCCCCCCCCAAGAAAAATTTCCCTTAAACAAGGTGCCTCATAGACTTATGCTAAAATCACATGGGATTCCAAGGTAGTTGTTACAATGGAGATTTTCCCCCCAAGAGGCCACCGAATATCGACATTAAATATATATTGGGGACGTAAGCAATGAGAGAGGGAAACAGCAAATGAATGAATGCCATCTTTGAGCCAGGAAGCCATACCTCCAATAGGCACAGGAATACCTTGTTGTATTGTACTTTGCTTTATTGAACTTCCCAACTATTGTATTTTTCACAAATTGAAGGTTTGTGGCAACCTCGTGTCCAGCATTCTTCCTATAGCATGTCTTCTCCTTGTTTCTATGTCCCATTTTGATAATTCTCACAATACATTAAACTTTTTTATTATTATTAATATTATATCTGTTATGGGGATCTGGGATCAATCCTCTCTAATGTTACTGTTGTAACTGTTTTGGGGGGAGCCACAAACCATATCCATATAAGATGGTAATCTTAATTGATAAATGCAGGGTGTGTTCTGGTTGCTCCACCCACCGGACATTTCCTGTCTCACTCCCTCTCCTTTGGCCTCCTTATTCCATGAGAAACAACAATATTAAAATTAGCCCAATTAACAAACCAACACCGGCCTCAAGTGAAAGGAAGGGTCAGTCGATGTAGCAAACTTCATCGTTGTCTTATTTTAAGAAATTGCTACAGCCACCTCAACTTTCAGCCATCCCAGCCCTATCAGTCAGTCACCATCAATGCTGAGGCAAGAGCGTCAACCAGCAAAAAGATTATATGACTCACTGAAGGCTCAGGTGGTGGTTAATATTTTTAGCAATGAAGTATTTTTAAATTAAGGTATGTGCATTGTTTTTTTTAGGCACAATACCATCACACACTTAATGGACTACAGTATAGTATAAACATAACTTTTATATGCACTGGGAAACCAAAAACATTTGTGCGACTAACTTTATTACAATATTTGCTTTTCTGTGGTGGCAACCTGCATTATCCCTGAGGTTCGTCTGTGCTGGCTTTGTGGCCTAGGGCAAGTCATTCTTAGTACTCTAGGCAACATTCAAAGTTGACTTTTTTGCAAAGAAGGTAACAGTCTGCAATGGCAGGGGTAGCTAATTCCTGTTGCCTTCACTTATTCACATAGGGCAGAATGGAGTTAGAGAAAATAGGGAAACCTTGTTAACTAGGCCCACTACAAATTTATATTACATAATCTCACTGCAGCAAGGAAATCTTTTTATACTTCCATAATTGATTAGCTATTCTACTCACCAGAGTGGCCATTCTGAATCTTTTTATTCCTTTATAAGCCTTCTGAGACACCATCTCCTTAACCTGCTCCCTCAAGAATGTCTTGCCTCATATTTCACCAAAAATAAACAGATAGATAAGAGATGAGAGATCTCTCTTCCTCCTTCATCTCATATCACTCAGATATTTTCTCCCTCTATACCCTCCTTTCCCATTATCTCACATGAAGAGCTGTTGGCCTGTTTCTTTGTCAAGGTAAACCGCTTTGCATATACCTTTGATTCCATTCCGTGCTGTTTTCTCCAGAATGTCCTAACTCTCACTAATCCTTTCAGGTGTTGTTCAGTCATTTTTTTCAGTCATTTCTGACTCTTTGTGACCCCATTGGAGGTTTTCTTGGCAAAGTTCCTGGAGTGGTTTGCCATTTCCTTCTCCAGTTCATTTTACAGATTCAGAAACTGAGGCAAACAGGGTTAAGTCACTTACCCAAGGTCACACAGTTAGTAAGTATTTTAGGCCCGACAGAACTCAGAAAGATGACACTTCTTGACTCCAGGTCTGGCACGACATCCACTGTGTACATCTCCTAAGTATTTCCTGTTCCCACAAATATGTCGTTGTCTCCCACATCCTTAAGACACCTCCAGTTTCTTTGACCCCCTCCCATTAGTTGTTACTTTATGTCTCTCCTCTCCTTCATGTATAACCTTCTCAAGAAGGCTGTCTATACTCTCTGCCTATATTTCCTCTCCTTTCACTGAATTCTAAAACTTCTTTTAGTCTGGATTCGTGAGCTAATTATACAACTGAAATTGTTTTCTCTAAAACTACTGAAAATCTTTTAATTTCCAAATATCATAGCCTTTTCCCCGTCCTCCTCCTTTACCTTAGAAATATTTGACATCTTTTTCCCCTGGATCCTTTCCAGGGTATTGATGGCATTGATTTCTCCTGATTCTCTTCCTGTCTGTATGTCTCCTCCTCAATCTCAGTTCCTGTATCTTCCTCCAGGTTATACCCACTAATCCTGGGTATCCCCAAAGGTCTTTCCTGGCCCTTCATGGTTTGGTTTGGTTTTTCCCTCCTTTTTACTATCTCTGCTGATAACCTCATCAGTCAATGGGTTAAATTATAACCTTTATACCAATAATTCCTAGGTCTATTTTTCTTGCCCCAGTTTCTCCCCTGAGCACTAGTCACACATCACCACCTGCCTTTTGGACATCTCAATTCATAATGTCCAAAACAGAATTTCGTCATGCGTTACCTTTTCATAGGCTTTATCTCATGCTTGTGATTCCTTTTCCTCATGCCACAATTTGTATTTCTTGATTTTTTTCAACTCTTAGCTCAAATCCTACATTCTTAGTCCCTCTGCCTGTCTGTGCCTGCCTTCTAAGATTATACTCCATTTATTCTATATATAACTTGCATGTTATCTCTCTCATTAAAATGTTAGCTTTTTGAAGGCAGGGCCTTCTTTTGAATCTCCAGAGCTTGACATACAGAATACACTTAAGAAACACATAACAGCTGACTGAGAGTTCCCTCTGGATATTTCCTTTCTTCCAACTCTTGATTATTGTTGAGAGCATCACTGTCCTAGTCACTGACTGCCACCCTTGGTGTCATTCTCTGCTCCTCATTCCCACTTATTCTATGTGCCTGGTATGTTTCCAAGTCTTGTCATTTCCTACATGTCCCCTCTCTTTACTCTCCTAGCCAACACTCTGGTGCAGGCTCTCATCACTACATGCCTATGTGATTATGGTAGTCTTCAAATTGATCTCCTTGTCTCATCTCTCCCATCCCAGTCTGTATTCTCCTTAACTACCATTGTCATTCCCCAAAGCATAGACCAGATTATGCCACATGCTACTCAGTAAACCCCAGTGGCTCCCTATTCCAGGGATAAATATAAAATTCTTCCATGAATAAATATAAAACTCTCTATTTGACTTTTATTAAAACCCTTCACAACCTGGCCCTTTCCTACCTTTTCAATCTTGTTCCATTTCACTCCCTCCTATGATTCAGCAGCCTACCTATCCTGGCCCTGTTTTTCCTGGAACATGATATTCCATTGTCTGACTCCATGCCCTTTTGCTGGCTATGTCACTATGCCTAGAATGCTCTCCCTCCTCACCTGTATCTCCCAGCTTCCTTTAAGCTTTATTCAACTCAGAGTCTCCCTTCTGCAGGAAACCATCCTTTACTCTCACACGCCATTGCTAGTGCCTACTCTTTGAGATTCTCTCCCCTTTTCACTACACACATACATAAATACATATATATATATATATATATATATATATATATATATATATATACACACACACATAATGTGTGATGTATCTGTTATAAATACACAGACATTTATCCCCCATTTATTCATTCATTTATTTATTTATCCATCCATCCATCCACCCATCATTCATCTATTTGTTTATTGTTTGCGTGGTTTGCATGATGTCAGCTCCATTCCATTGTGAACTTGAAGATAGGAACTGTTTTTGCTTTTCTTTTTATGCCCAGAGCTTAGCACAGTACCTAACACATAGGAAGCTCTTAATAAATACTGCTTGACTGACTGAAAATTCCATATACTAATTCAATCTCAGTTCTATTCCCTATCTGTATCAACATTAAGCATAGCAATGGGAACCATGCTTCCCGAAGGTTCCTATATCATGGAAAAAGTTCTGTAAGAAGTCCAAATTGAAGATATAATTCTTTTTGATGGTGAGCTTCTCCAGATGCTCCTGTTTTGCTCTTCCTATTATGTTAATTGAATTGTGTCCCGGACCACTACACAGTCCTCTCAGTGAGTTCCATAATCACTCATTAGAGATCCGCCTAGTCATTCACATAGGAAAAACAATGCTGATGAGAAAAGTTCATTGATCAAATTGTGGCATGGAGGTAAATGGGCAAAACATCGAATTTCTCCACTAGGAGAGATGTTTTAGGCAGGTGTTAGAAATGGACAGTGAATTGGGCACATAAATGAACAAAGGATAGGGATGGATGGATGATATTTTGAAAACCATTGCTTTCAAGGACCCAGAGGTACTCCTTATCACCAAAGTCTCCCTTTTAAAAATGTATATGTTTGAGTTGATGCTATATGACTGCAAATTATGGAGCAGCATTTTCTCAGAAGAATCACTGTTGTAGACAATTTAAAGGGAGTCATGGATATAAGAATACTGCAGCATATAATAAGCATTTGTATATAAGACATAGAAACCAGTGCCTTGCACATATTAGGGAATTAATGCATGTTTGTTTAATTGAATAAGGCATCATACATAATATCCATAGCATCTTGGGGTCCATTTTGGAGGGTGAAGGATGAGAAAGAAACTTTGGGCAGACAAATCAACATTATCAAACTTGTTCTGAGATTTCTCAGGCCAGATGGACTGTGGATAAGCTGCCCATTTGGTTCTCTTGCATCAGTATTATATTAGCAAAGTACTGGTATAGTAGTATAGGCAAGCCATCTAGAAAGTTGTGTGATAGCAATCCATAGGCTTGACAAAGGTGCAGCATTTTGCCCAAGGGCACCTGTGTAAGAGGAAGAGGTTCATTACACCATGGTCTTCTTGCCTCATGGTTCTATGCTGGTCTCCTGACACCAAACATATCTGCTATGCATAGGAAGCATGTGCCTGGATATTGGTGATCTGGTGTGAGGAATTGTACCACACAGGTTAGTGCCCTGGGCCAAAGTCTTAGTTAGTACCGGAGTTAAAAGTGAAAAAGAATGTCTAACAAGTTCTACAAATGGGACGCATTTTCTGGTTATCCATGACATAAATCACATGTAAGCAAGAGAGAGCATGTTATGTATGTATGCATGTATGTATATATGTATATATGTATGTATGTATATATGTGGAGGGAAGTAAAAAAAAAAGTACTCCTTCAGGTGTCCAGCCTTTGATCATCTTTTAAAAATTATGAACAAAAGAAAAGGCAGCAGCATTTTTTCAAGTTATAAAGTTTAAAAGATTACACAACTATTAAACTTAAATTATCTTAGCTTGATCAGGTCATGTTCTTCAGAGAACTAATTTAGGCGGAAAAATCTGTTTTGATGTCACCCAAATCAATTTAGCAAATTTCTCAGGATCCATCCCCCATCCCCCCTCCCCCTCCCACCAATGACTTTCCAAAGCACAGGCTCCCTTTTCAGAAAAGTTTAATCTAAAATTTTCTCTCAGAGACTTCCAGTTGTTGGCTACTCAGAGAAATAATAATAGGAATCGTCACACCTATCCATTTGGATAAGATTGCTATATATCTCAGAAGATTCCTTGATACTTCTTAGAGGGGCTAGGAGAAATTACTCATCAAATTTCTAGCAATATTAGGAAGATTGAGGTTTCTTTAATAGCAAAAAAAGACAAAAAATCATTTTCTAAACACAGTCCAAGATCCTAGAAAGTCCATAAACAAATATTCATTAAAATATGCTTATTACTACATACTAGCAACTAAGAATCAAGGGCAGAAAAGTCAACTTAGTGTCAAATATTAATTTTAATTCCATACTGTTTATATTATGTACAATTATACATAAAATAACACAAATGCGCCTTACATATATTTATGTAATGATAAATGTATAATATATAGTATATGTATGTATGTATAACATTTTACATATATACACACATATTTATTATCTGTGTATAGATCACTCTATTAAATGTATTGAAGAAATGTTTTATAATTTTGCTAGTTTCCCTGAATTTGAGAGAATAAACTCAAGACTTTTTATATTACCAGTGAATATTTTAAATGCCTATAGAATAATAAGTGGGTCTAAAATGAGTCACAAAATCCAAGAATTTGAAATTTGAAATAAAGCTTGGCTGACATCCAGTTCACCTGATACCTGAACCGGAATCTTCCCTAGAATGTACATTTCCAGTGGTCATTCAGCCTCTGCTTAAATACCACCAGTTAATGGGAAGCCACCACGTCTTGAAGCTGCCTGGTCCATGTTTAATGAGTTCTCATTGCTAAGATTATTTTTTTCTTCCTAGCATCGAGTCTAATGGAATACATATTGTCTGTGAAAGAAAATCCGTTTTTCATCCTGAGAAAGGTTACCGTGTTAGGGTTGAATTTTTTGTTCCCTTTTTCATTTTGGTAATTTACAAATTACCAAATAATAATAGGAATTGTCACCCAATAATAATAGAAAAGTTCCCATTCTAGGTATGTTGGACTTGATTTTTAACTTTTTTTTTTTTTTTGCTTCCTTTACCATCAGCAGTAGCTCTTAAGTTTTGAAATAGGGCTGAGAGAACAGAATTCTTGATATAGGCATCAAATACAAGAAATTCTTAGGAAATGATATCATTTTTAAAAAATGTATAATGGAGGCCAGAGTACTTGCAAACACACATGAGCATGCACACACACACACACACACACACACACACACACACAGGAGCTGTTGAACTGTGATCTGATTGGATTATTAAACTCCCAGTTGAGGAAGCTCCACTTATTCTACCAATGCTCATAGGTCTGTTCTCTACAACACATAGTCTTAGAAACATTTTGCTTAGGGCAACACATTGCTTAGGGCAATGGAAGGGTAAGTGACTTGTCAAAATTCATACAGCCAGTTTGTGTCAAGGCAGGCCTTGATCCTAGCTCTTTCTATCACTAGCCGGCTCTCTAGATACTTAAACTTTTTTATTTTTTTTTCTGTCTCTGTCTCTGTCTATCTCTTCTCCCTCTCTTATGCCTACAGTAAGAAAGATATCTGTTTCTATATATTTAACATAAATATGCCTGACATATATCTGTATCTACATGTCTGTCTGTCTATCTACATCTAATCTATCCATCCATCCATGTCCACATACTTTATCACATACATATATAGTTATATCCCTCTGACACTCTGTGTTGTTCTGTGTGTGTGTCTTTCTGTCTCTTCGCATCTCTCTTGATAGAAAAACACACACTTACACATATTGAGAAAGACACATATATATCTATATATCAGACAGATGATAAATATATGCACACACTTTGACACACATATATAGTTATCTGTCTCTGTTGGTTCCTCTCTTTCTCTATGTCTTTTTCCATCTCTCTTCCTTCAGATAAACACACATGCAATTTCCCATTGTTTTTCCCTAAAACTGTGATTTCATCAATATAAGGAGGTTCTAGTGAAGAAGCTTCCCTTACCAATGAAGGCAAATACCTCCTTTGCAGTTTATGGTCTTACCCCAAGTTGCCTGCATCGCTGAGAATTCAAGTGACTTGCCAAAGGTTGTATAACCTGAAGAATTCAAAGTGAAACTTGATTCTTGGTCTTCCTGATTCTGAGATTGTTTTCTTCTTTTACTTTCACGTGATTTTTTATTTGTGCTATATTCTTTTTCTCTGGTAAGTCTATCCATAGTATTTAGTGTGAGGTCCTCTTCATATGTTGATCAAATATCGGGAAACACAAAAAAAGGACTTTATTTATTGTTCTGAGGTAGCATAGACACAGAAGAGATGCTCAAATAAAAGTTATTAAATCTATTTAGGCAAAAAATCTTCCTGAGCATGTTATAATTTCTGTTACCTGATTATAGACCCCCTTTCTAATAAAAATTGCAACAAACATGAGAAATAGGCTCACCCAAAATTTGCTCTACTGGGTTTAAATGAAAACTGACATAATTAGAACAATTATTAGAAACCTCTTAGGTTCCCTAAATTGCCCATCAGTGTATTAGCATACAAATGAAGATTGATCAACTCTTGATGTTCTTCTGTGACAACAAGTGACAACTGGCATCTATTTGGAAAATGAATCAGGATTCTTTTTATTAAATGTGATTCAGATCAGCTCAACAGACAATAAGTATTCATTAGGTATAATCTCCCAACATAATAGTCAGACTGTTCAGTATTATATAAGTCAAGTCTCCAAGGCCAGTGACGATGCTAACGTAATTTGAGGAGGGAGAAAATATTTTCAGTTAGGGGTGTCAAGGAAGGTTTTAGGGAAGGGGTCACACTTACTAAGTTAAGCTTTGAAAGAAGATACTGATTCTATACATACCATGTCCCCTCTGTTAGAATGTAATCTCCTTGAAAGTAGAAAGTCTACCTAGCATGGATTGGTATCTCCAGCACTTTGTATAGTGCCTAATAAATAGTAACCACTTTTCATTCATTATTCATTCATTCATGAAAATTGATAATAAACGCACACAGAATTTTTTTAAAAGTTAATAGGGAGATGATACCCAAAATAATTAGGGAGATGAAAAAGAGTGCATCGAGCTGCCCCTTAGGAGTGCAAATCACCAAGATTAAATGAACTATATATCTCAGGTGAAAGAACTGGTAAATGTGATTGCTAACCCACTGGTATGTATCTTTGAAAGTCTTCTAATAACCAGACAGGTACTCTAGGATCACTGGATAAATGGCCCAATTTTAAGAAGATTTAATAGAAGTCTTCAAAGTCAGGTGAATTGGCTTTGATTACTAGAAAGTTTAGAATATTCTTTTAATTTAGTATTTTATTTTTCCCTTAGTTACTTGCAAAAACAATTTTTAACCTTCATTTTTAAAATTTTGCATTTCAAATTCTCTTTTCTTCTCTCTGTAACCCACTCTCTGTTGAGAAGGCAAGTAATTCAATATATGTTCTCCGTGTTTAGTCATGAAAAACATTAGCATTTTTTTTAGTGGTTAGGTCATGTATTTGCAAATATGGCTAATGTGTTTATTTTGCTTTATTATATAGTCTCAAATAAGGCCTCTTACTTTATTGGAAGAGATGGTGTTATGGTGGGAAAAAGTAGTGCTAGTGATATCAAAAAGAAAGAGGGAAGAGAAGAATAAATAAAAGGAGAGAAGACAAAAGAGAAAAAGGAGAGGAGAAAAGAAGACAGGAAAGATTGATGAAAAATCATTAACATTTAGGTAAGAATCCTTAGTAGATAGAATGTTGGACCTGGAGTCAGAAAGATCTGAATTCAAATTCAGTCTCAAACACTTACTAACTCTGTTACCCTGTGTAAGTTACTTAATTTCTAACTTATTTTTCTCAGTTGTAAGATGGTGACCCTAATAACACCTATCTCACAGGGCTGTTGTGAGAATTAAATGATGTAACACAGGATTTATTGGCACAGTGCAAGGAACTTAAATTCCTTATAGAAAAAAAGCCAACATTTAGAAGGGAACACAGAAAAACAGGGCAATATCAAAACTATCGTGGAACATTTAACATGTATTTTTAAAAAACTGCAGATAAAAGAGAGAAAAGGTGACAAATTTACACCTCTTTTTTTCTGCTCTTTGTAGAGGGAATTGTCAAAGTTTATCAAAATCATAATTTAAGCTTTGAAAAAAAAAACTAACGGCCTTAACTATGTTTTGTCCTTTGATTGGGTTAGTCATACTAGTTGATCAGAGGAATATTGTAAATGTAATTGACCTAGATTTTAGGAAAACATATTTAAAAAAATTCTCCTGCTGTTGATGGAGGTGTGGATTAGATAGACCTGTAGTACAGTTAAGTGAATTCAAAACTAGTTAAATGGAGAAACCCAAAATGTAATCATTAAGGGTTAATAATCTACTTCAAAGGTCTAGTAAAGCATCACAGGGACTTATGCTTGTCTTTGTGAAATTCGATATTTTTATCAATGATTTAGATAAATGGTATGCTTGTCAAATTGATGGTACAAAACAATCACTTTAATAATAGTAATAACAATAATAATGACACCTAGCATTTATACAGCACTAAAATGCTATATACAATACTATATAAACTTGAAAAGATTTGATAAGGCACCTCACTAATATCTCATCTGATTCTCACAACAACCCTTGGAAGTAGATGCTATTATTACCTCCGTTTTACAGTTGAGGAAACTGAGGCAAGCTGAGATGAAGTGACCTGCCCAGAGTCCAACAAGCTACTGTTTGAGAATATACTTGTACTTAGATCTCCTTAACCCCAGTCATACTGTTCTACATAAATGGAGTTCAAGGTATTGATTTTTAATAGACTTACAAATTCAATATGAATTAAAATTATGATTTTTTTCAACTGGACTTGTTATTTCCTTCCTTCAGTTGAGGATTATCCCTTCATCAATGCATATTGGCAGTTGCTATGCTAGATATAATTTTAAATTGTAAGTTGGGACATTGAAAGTTTAAGTAGTTTACCAACGTAACACAGATGGTATGTTTCAGAAGCAGGACTTGAACCCAAATCTGCTTGATTCTAAGTCTGATTCTCTATCCATTATAAGTCTCATTCTACCTCAAGAGGTTGAAGAAACAGGCAAAAACCCTAATATTTTCATAGTCTGCAGTGAGGTGTAGTGACCAAGACTCGAGGTGACAATGTTGTATTACTCTGCCCTGGTTAGCTGTCATCTGGAATATTGGATTAAATACATGACCAGATTAAATTTAAAACTGGGGCAATGATTCCCTGTTATATATTAATAGTACAGAGTGTACCAAGAGTCTGTTTTAAACACTCCCTATTTGTTTAAGATCATCAGAGGCTAAAAAATCTTTCAAGGGAAGATTTCCAAACAAAATCATTATGATTGACTTTCAGTGGAGACAGCTTGTTTGATTTTCAATCCTTTCCTGTCTTTATGTTTCCTCCACATTTGAATCACTGACTTGTGGTGGCAAAGGGGCCTGCCTAGTTCAGACACTATGAGCTATGCTGTGCAGGGTTTCCTAAGATGAACAGGTCATAGTGGAGAGTTCTGACACTCCAGATTCACTGGAGAAGGAAATAGCCAACTAACTGCTCCAGTATCTTTGCCAGGAAAAGTCCATGGACCATACTAAAATGATAAAGAGATGACACTGGAAGATGAGCCACTCAGGGCAGAAGGTGTCCAACTCACAGAAGAGTGGAGGTCAACTAGAGAAGCTACAGAAAGAAGAAAGGCTTTGGGAGACAGTGGAGGATAGAAGGGCCTGGCGTGCTATGGTCCATGGGGTCCCAAAGAGTCGGACATGACTTAAGAACAACAGCAACAGCCACAACCACAACACAACTGGATCTACTCTTCCATTGACAGAATACTGTCACTCTGCCAGTGCAAACAGCACCTTCTCTGGAACTTAGTGTCTGAAGAGTGCTTCTTAGCACATTGAAAGATTACGTGATATGCCCAGGTTCAGTCAGAGAATGTGTCTTAGATGTGAGATTTGGACCCATATCATCCTGGCTTTGAGACTGACTCTCTAACTTCTATAACATGCAACAACAACGACTGTAATTTATATAAAATTTTAAGTTTGCAAAAAACCCTCTACGTTGATGATGTCATTTGAGGTTCCCAACAATTTTATGAGGTAAGAACAAGGATTACCACACCCATTTTACATATGAGGAGACTGAGGCTTAGAGGGACCCTTATAACTCATGTTAGCTGTAATTTATTTCATAGTAGGATCACTAATAATCCTTCTTGTTGTATTGATTGCTTATAGGTGTGTATTTTTTTACACTGTCCTATCTAAATCTACATTACTTGCTGTAGAATATAAGTTGCAAAATCTCAATTGCATGCTATAGAATATATACAACTGGGTCTCAGCGCATTTGAATAATGCAGAATTTGATTTAGTTTGAATTATTAAATGATAGATGACATTTAATGCGAGCCAAAAATCAATTAATGTGATGTGAGCTAGTTGAGCTCTTAATATGGCTCAATGTTGTCAGCCTTCATGTGCCTATTTAAAAAAAATCATTTTTGCATTTCCATAAAGATGGAAACAATGACCATATTTTGCATGTGGATTTATAACATTGAATAGTATGAATTTGAATAATGCAGTCACTTTACAGGATTCATTATTGTTTTTAATTAGGACTCAATTGTACATGCATATACACCTTGAAGTATGACTATATTCATAAGTTCTATTTTTCTTCTCATTTTTTTTTTGTGTGTTGGGAAGTAGTTCCCCCTCTTCTAGAGAATCTGAGTTAGCAAAGGACAAAAGCCTTAAGCAGTTCCTTAAGACTTTTGATTTTCACTTTGACAGTCTAACCCAAGGTTAGGCTCCTGGCTCTTGGCAGATCATTTAAGAGGCAGAACTCCCAGGGAAGATTTCCCATAGCAACTGGAAATGCCCCTTATTGGCTAACTATAAGTAAGTCCAAGAACATTTCAATTTCATACTCTCACACTCCCTGGATTATTTTGCTCAGAAAAAATAGATAGAAGTGGAGATTAACAGTTGATGCCTTGTTCTCCATCAGTCACTATCCTGAAACCACCAGAAAAAGAAATGAGAATTTTCATATAAAAAGAAGAAAGCTGAGCAGCTTTGGATCTGAACTACCATCACTTGAATATGAGGAATGACATCACCGTCACCCCAAAAGTGTCACATATTTGTAGGCATTCCTGTCATAGCAAACTATAAAAATAAATGTAGATATGAAAGAATATGTCTTACAACAACAATATAATAATAATGTCTTTTACACAGAGAAGTCTCACATATAACTTTTCATTTCTCTTCACTTGTACTGAAGCTTGTTCAGTTGTTTCAATTGTGTTCAACTCTTTGTGACCCCATTTGGGGTTTTCTTAGCAAAGACACTGGAGTGATTTGTCATTTCCTTCTCCAGCTTATGTTACAGATCAAGAAACTGAGGCAAATAGTGTTAAGTGACTTGTCCAGGATCGCACATCTAAGAAGTGTCTGACACAAGATTTGAACTCATGAAGACGAGTTTCCCAGTGCTTTATCCACCGTGCCACCTAGTTGCTCCTGTACCAAAGCTAGGTTGCCAGGAAACAATTCATTTGGAGAGGCATGTGGCACTAAAGTATTGAATGGAAATGGATAGGAAAACTGATCAAGTCTCCCTCTCATGTAAAGTCCTTGAACTCAAACAGTCTTTATTTCAGTTATTATAGTGGCCCAAATTTAGGCCCAGAAAAGTTGTGAATAAATAATTACCTTCTCCCAAGAAACCGGAAATACTTATTTTCCATAGACATGAACTAAAGAGATTTTCTCTATTTAGGTGCTTTTTGTGTTTCATGTTGGCGACATTGGAAACTTGTAAGAAACTGGAAGATGAATTTTAATTGGAACAATTCTAATCCCATTGATCTAAGCTATCTTTTCTTTATTATCTCTTTTAATTCCAAGAGGCAGTCTGTTTTATTGAAAGTTTTATGTTCCAAAGGGGGAAAAAATCCACAAACTTTGCTTTGCAAAAGTAATAATACTTGTGTTTGAATAGTATTTTAAAGTTTAAAAACACTCTCCTTCTAACATTCCAGTGTGGTGTGGAATATAAGCTCTGTCTTCTCCAAAATAGAGAAAAGGAATGTGAAGGTCAGAGAAAAGTAAATTACCCATGATCACCAGGATTCAGAAAAAAGTACAGGTCTTCTAACTCCAATTTTGATGTTCCTTGTAGTTTCTGAAATATGCCTGTACATGCAATCACCAGAGGAGGAGTGACCCATCAGCCATGATGGTGTTATCTTTTGGAAATTGTTACTAATTCATTCGCTAACTTGACCATTTTGCTGATTGCCCTGGTTTTGTATTCAGATGCCTCCATATATTTCTGAACTTCAGAAAAGTTTTTGCATGTACAATTAAAAAGGGAAGTTACTTCTGTGGAGAAGGGACAAGTCATCCTCACTTGAGTACCAATCAACTGCTGTGTACAGAGTGGGAAAGCCAGTCTCATTGAAACAGCAGGGTACCTTGAGGGAGAGAAAGGAGGCTGCATGTGCCAGGTGGATTAAACCAGCACCACCATCTTGACTATATCTCAAAGCCAATCTACCTGAACTTAAGAACCTTGGGAATCACAGTGGCCCCCAAACTAGACCTGCTTCTAGCCCCCACCATCAATATTGACAGGTGAAATCATTATAGAGAGGGAGACCACCTTATTTATTACTATCAGAAACAATTAATGATGTATTGCCACCAAGCAGCAGACAACAAGAAGCCTGGGAGATGAAGCATGCTCTCCTCCCCTCCTCATACCATTTGCCCTTCCCCCATAGGCATTATACAGGGAAGCAATGCCTCTGAAGATGGGGTAAGCCATCCCCAACAACTGCCGTGCAGTCCAGGCAAGCTAGGTAGGGTGACGTGGTTTGGACATCCTAAGAGAGAAGACAGCATGTACTAAGCAAGGTGAACTACCACCACTTCCTTGATCATCATCTTTCCTCAAATTCAATGGAGACAGTTCAGGACTGTAAACCCAAGAATTTGTGAAAAACAATTGTCCATAACCATCATTCTTGGAATCAACCCCTGTGGTGATGCAAGACTAGCAAATGTTCTTGCAGGTCCAACTCTGTCAAAGATCAAGAAAAGCAGGTTCTTGTCACCATAGTCCTTGTCCTTAATAGTCCTTGACTTTCAGTCTATTACTTCAGATGTGTTCTGATGAGACAGACCTTTTGTCCATCCTCTAGTGTGCAGATTGTCACTGAGCTTCTTCCTCCAAAGACCTCTTTCTGCCCTGGAAGCCTCCATGCCTCGCTCTTCTGTCTGTTCTATTACTACTGCGTTTTCAGCACTGGGCAGATCTTTGTGCCAGGCAGGTTTTATTGTTGTTGTTGTTGTTCTTAGGGGAAAAAATGTAGCACAAAATTGCTAATGAAGCTCTGTGTCCGTGCGTGTATGTGCACGCAACATTAAATACAGTAGTAGCTCTTCTAAGGAGCCTGGGGAATCTTGGTTCCTGTCAAACTGCAAATGGATGTGGTATTCATAGAAAATGGTATTAATATGTAAATGTAGTATCAGTAAAAATAATAACAATGTTTTGTCAAAAATGATTCTATCAAAGAGTTCAAAAACACAAATTGATATTTTATCAGTAGAAATGGGCATTTAAAATGAGGCATTTCCATTGACTTTGTCCCTGTACCCTAAGGACCCAGGAACTTTTCCTTGAAACTTGTAGTTAAAACCTTCCATATGTGTTCCCTCCTTCAATGTGACCTCCTTGAGAACAGAAGCTGTCCTCTTGAGGCGGAACCAAGATGGTGGCGTAGCAGCAGCAACATATCGCAGCTCTCACATAGCCACCCCAAAATACCCATAAAATAGGACTCTAAACTAATCCTAGAATTCCAAAACACACACAAAGATACTTCCCACTAAAGTCAGCTCGGCTACGAGGAACCATCAGCACTACGAACCGAAACCAACCTGGCCTGAAGCCGTGGCTGTGCCCTGGGGGCGGCTGGGCGGGAGGACCAGAGGAGCCTCTCTGGTGAGTGGATTAGCGGCAGCTGCGAGTGGAGATTGTGAAAGGGGGAGATAAGCAGTCTGACCGAAAGGTCTCGAGAGCGGAAAAGCGAAAGGCAGAGGTTTTGCAACCGCCTCCGCGTTGTAGCTTCCCGCCCACGGCCTGCAGACAGAAGGGGGACTGAGCAATTGTTTTCAGGCCAGTGCTCCCACGTTCAGCGGCCTGGATCCGGATCATCTTCTTGGGCCTCGGTCTTGGAGTCTTCATTATCCAGTTAGCCGGAAGTAAGTAGGAAGAGTTCCCAGCATCTTCCTGAGAGCTACGGCAGCCGGGAGGACCTCAGCGATTTGGGACAGAGCTTTCCCTTCTGGAAGCAGAGCCCCATAGAGATTTAAAAAAAAAATCACGGTCTGAACAACCATGAGTAAGAATAAGCATAAGAAGCTAAGTAAGAACAGCTCCCAAACCCTAGATTCCTTCTTTGGGGAAAAGAAAGATCATGGGAGATAGAGGGAGGAGGAGAGCGCAGCCAGAGCACCCCCACCAGGGGCCTCCAATAAACATGAAGAATGCCTTAAAGCTAGAGATGAGCTGAAGAAGGATTTTCAAAAC
>CM053590.1:32895933-32927656 GCA_028646515.1 Pseudochirops corinnae
CCCCCCCCCCAGCTAAAAACATTCTGAAGATGAGCTTAATTTTCTATCTCTTCTTCAGGTTTTGTTGTACATTTCTTTTATATTTATACTTTATGTCTAATTTTGAATTCTGTCCACATGATCTGTCAACCCCAGCGCTCCCTGCTGGTCTATGTTGGCTGGATAAGACACCAGTCTGCTAGGTGTTCAAACACCTTGCTAATGAGTAAGTCTGTGTGGCCAAGAAGCAAAGATCTAATGAGACCCCAAAGGAGCTAAGTAGCTAATTCTTTCCCCCCCATTTTGGAATAATGGCCTTGTATGCTGTGTGTTTGGGGTTCTGTAAAAATCCTTCCAGGTAAATCATTGATGTTTCTGGATTTCAATGCTAATAAATCATAAATAGTCCTACAATCATTTTTAAATCTGTCAGAAGTATTGTATGGCTATTTGGGGAAGAATGAGCACCTATATTGACAGTGAAAGCAATAATTATTCATGTCTCTTTCCTTCCTCCAATTAAAAAAAGTTATCTATAGTAGCTTAAACTTATTGACATGGAAAGTAATGATTATCCAAATCTCTTCCTTCCCCACCCAAATTAAAAACAAATTCTTACAGCAGTTTAGATTTTCAGACAAAATAACAGGTCTAACTAATTACTGTTCCACATGCAGAGCATTCAATCTGTGATTTCTGTGTCTTTGTACTGGCTAAATCCCATGCCTTGACTATATTACTTCATCACCTACTTCTTGGAATCATAGGTTTCTTTCCAGACTTAAGTACTTCCTTCTTCTTAAGGCCTTTCTTGATCCCTCTCACTTTTAGTGCCCTCTCTTCCATAATAAGCTTGTAAAATTCTTTGAAGGGAAAGACTATTTCAATTTTGTATCTCTATCTCCACTGCTAAGCACAATGCCTGCTCCAAAGTAAACACAGTAATAAATGTCTCACCTGCATTCGGCTGTTATTCCAAAACTGTGTTCCATGGGATTTGTGGAGATTTATGTCACCACCATATGGGAAAACTTTGTGGGACATTTTGTTATAGGCATGTTAAATTCAATATACAGTTTAAAAAACTATTTAATAGAAGTTCACAATTTTATATAAAATCATCTTCTTAAAATATTGTACTATATGTTGTAATGGTAATGTAATTTGAATTTTAAGATCCTATTGTGTTGGAAAAGGCAGCAGGTACTTAGTACTTAGTAATTGAGCAAGCCTCTGTTGAGGACACAGAAGGTATGAACTCCTGTCTCCTATAACAAGAAGAGGTTGGCTGAACCAGTAAGCAGCTGATACTTTGTGTATATAAGGAAAAGCCCCAGAGAGGGACAGGCAAGATTTCTTGGGACCAACATCTGGAGAAAGAACAGCTGCTGGAGAGAATTGAAAATTGAGAACTGAGGGAGATCTTCTTGGAGCAGGGTCCGTGGAAGCTGAAGAGGAGTTGAGGAGGCCGAAGAGGAAAGCCGGCTGCCCTTCCCTGCCCCACTCCTGCTAAAGAGAATGGTTTTGATTTTGAAAGCCTGGATGTAGTGATTTTGATTCTGGGAGCCAGCTGAGACTTCTTCTGGGTCTGAGGGCCAGCCAGAGCTGCAAAGGGAGTGAGGAAGCAGGACTGTGATGCTGACACTTTGTCTGTTTGTGGTTTTGTTGGGCCTTGACCTCCCAGGAGCAAAGACTGTGAGGGATTTGAGATGGACTGGACACTGTGAAATTCAATATGGAACAGGAATTTCCCAGAGAACTGCACAAGGACCTAGGAGTTGTCACCTTTGAACCCAGGTGACAGTTTGGTGAATCCAGGTAGGATCCAGGGAATGTGAGAAACCACCCTGAGTTAAGCTGAAAGAAGACTTTACTTGGATACTATGAAATGACTATGAAGATTATAATTTACTAGTAACCAAAGGGTGGAGAGTCTATGTATTTTCTGATGATTGAATAGTGAATAAAGAAGTATGATTGATTGACTAAATGATTGTATTAATGATTGACGACTGAAGAAGTAATTGATTTGTAACCTAGTATGCCCTATGAGTGGAAAACTTTAACTATTGTACTTTGGAATTGAATTAAGGGTTTTGTGAATGCTTGAATAACTAAATGATTGTTCTTTTTTCAGAACTCTGTGATCACTGTAGTGGAAACTATATGGCCATTTTCTGTGATAAGTTGTTGTGAATGCTCTATTTTGATTATCTGTGATAAGCTGTAGTATTGTGAATGTTGTACCTTGATTTCTATGCATGTTCTGCTTTGATTTGTTAGGGAGTAAATAGAATGTTCACTATACTGTGTAATCAGAACCTTAAAAGCTATTCATAGTAGCATTCTTCTGAAAAGCTACTAGTACTTGGCTTTACATATGTATTTGGTAATAATTGTCAAGTTCATTTTTTTAAGAAGACAAAAAAATATTGTTATTAAGATGGGGTTTTGCAGCACTGCATAATTTCCCAAATGGTATATGAACTAATCTGATCTCTTGATTTTTGTTTCTGGCAGAAAATCATTTTTTCAGCTACTGTGTCTGTTCAACATAGATGCATATACACAGGTACTCATGTGATGGCTTAGTTTATGAACTCCATGGCATAGTCTAGGTAGAATGACTTTATCATTTTTCTTTGTTGGTGTGGATAGTTAGACCATTATCTTCTGGGCTGATGTGCATTTCACTAAGGGATTATTTTTTTCTTAATTGTTTCAAGTCATAAAGAACTGTTATGTATGAGGAGGAGCCTTTTGGAAAGTTTGCCATCAACAAAAATAATCCTTTTATTTTTGTACTTGCACAGGGCATTGTCAAACACTTTAGGCTAACGTATGTCTCCCTGCTTTACATTTCTTTTGATAGTAATGTTCAGAGGATCAATAAAGACCCAGTATCTCTATTGCTGTGTTTATCATAGAATCTTGTAAAATTTTTAATGTTTAACTACAAAATACAAAATATCTCAGGATAGCCTTCAAGGTTTCATTTTGTTCTACTGAGTTGATTTTTTTTTAAATTATAAAACATAACATCAGGCTCTAACATTCTTTATACCTCTTAACTTGTGTTGTTCTAAAGAGAGCAAACTGTGAAGGTATCCCTGTTATCTTCTCATGTTTTTGTGAAGGTTACCCTCAAATCTTGCATAAATCATGCTCATCAAGAGTTTTGCAATATAAAAGAGCAAGCCAATAAGTCCAGAAGTATTAATAACTTCCTTGATTTCTTTTGATTTTTTAAAGTGTTTGTAATCTTTTCCATTCTTTAAAAATCTTTCCCTTTGAACTGCCTTGAGAATTAATACTCAAATACCTTTAAAATGTGTCATCTCCAGCATACTATTATTATTATTATCATTATTTATTTAGACTTACTCATTCTTCTTGAATTTATTTCAAGTACTATTTCCTTGTCTTCAAATACTGCCCTTTGGTTTCATGCACAATCTCTACAACCACCTATGCCAGAGGTTATGGACCTTTTGATCATATTTTGATCAAATGAGATATACTTGTAAAGCACTTTAAAATAGTGCCTGGTATGCAGTACGTGCTATATAAATGCTTATTCTCTCTTCCTTTTCCACCTTGTGTATCAAGGAGTCTTCAGGAATTCTGGTGAATCCTAAGGACTCCTCAGAACAGCTGGGGTAGATAGCTAGGATGGCCATGAACAACAGATAAGCAATCCATCTCTGTCTTTTAGAGGCACAACATAAAATAGATAATATTACAAAAGAAACCAATTATTTTGAAATAAAATTACATTGTGAAAAAAGAACAAGTCCTCAAAGTACAAGTTAAGAGGAACTCTGACCAGAGCTCTTTTTGTTGGCCACCATTCTTTTCTATCTATCATGTCCCCCAGGAGAACACAACTGTCTTTAAACCAAGTACTGACCTTCTTCAATATTTATATTCTTTTTTTCATTCTTATTAATTTATTTCTAGTTTTAAACACTCACTTCCACAAGATTTTGAGTTCCAAATTTTCTCCCCATCCCTCTCCTCCATACCCCAATGTGCATTCTGATCACCCCTTCCCCTAGTCAGCCCTCCCTTCTATCAGAACCCCCCCACCCTTATCCCTTCCTTTCTATTTTCCTGTAGGACAAGATAGATTTCTATATCCCATTGCCCGTATATCTTATTTCCCAGTTGCATATAAAAGCAATTTTTAACATTTGTTTTAAACTCTGAGTTCCACATTCTCTCCCTCCCTCCCCGACCACCCTCATTGAGAAGGCAAGTAATTTGATATAGGTTATACATGTTTATTCATTCAAAACACTTCTATAACAGTCATATTATGAAAGACTAACTATATTTCCATCCATCCTATTTCTCCTCCCATTTATTCTATTCTATACTTTGACCCTGTCCATCAAAAGTATTTGCTTCTGACTACCCCCTCCTCCAATTTGCTCTCCCTTCTATTCCCCCCCCCCCCACACTTATTCCCTTCCCCCTACTTTCCTGTAGGGTAAGACAGATTTTCATACCCAATTAATTAAGTGTGCATGTTATTCCCTCCTTAAGCCACATACAATGAGGGTAAGGTTCACTCATTCCCTCTCACCTGTTCCTCTTCAATGTAAAAGGTTTTTCTTGCCTCTTTTATGTGAGATAATTTACCCCATTCTACCTTTCCCTTTCTCCATCTCCCAATACGGTCCTCTTTCACCCCTTAATTTTATTTTTCAGATATCATCCCTTCATATTCAACACATTCCTTAAACTACACAAATACTGAGAAAGGGCTCATGAATTACAAATATTATCTTTCCATATAGGAATATAAACAGTTCCATTTTAAAAGTCCCTTATGATTTCTTTCTCCTGTTTACCTTTTCATGCTTCTCTTGATTCTTATATTTGAAAGTCAAATTTTCTATTCAGCTCTTGTCTTTTTGTCAAAAATGCCTGAAAGCTCTCTATTTCATTGAATGCCCATAATTCCTCCTGGAGGATTATACTCAGTTTTCCTGGGTAGGTGATTCTTGGTTTTAATCCTACTTCCTTTGACCCCCAGAATATCCTACTCCAAAACCTCCAATTGTTTAATGTAAAAACTGCTAAATCTTGTGGTATTCTGATTTTGTTTCCACAATACTTGAATTGTTTCTTTCTGGGTGCTTGCAATACTTTCCTCTTGACTACAATATTCTTAGGAGTTTTCCTTTTGGGATCTCTTTCAGAAGATGATTGGTGGATTCTTTCAATTTCTATTTTACTCTATGGTTCTAGAATATCAGGGCAGTTTTCCTTGATAATTTCCTGAAAGATGATGTCTAAGCTTTTTTTTTTTTAAATCATGGCTTTATTAGTCCAATAATTTTTTAAATTATCTCTCCAAGATATATTTCAAAACTTATATTATTAATGCCTAGCATAGTGCCTGACTCAAAGCAGGTACTTATTAAATGCTTGTTACTGATTGGTTCATAGAACTCCAAGTTCAGAAAATTCCTTTCCAAAAAAAAAAAAACAAACAAAACTGCAGCATAACATTGTCCATTTAAAAAGTGACAACTGCAATAGCAAGCCACTCCTTCACAGTTTGAAATTCCATAATGCATTTTCTGCAGTACTTCCAAGGATCTGTGTGGTCACATTCATTACTCATACATACTATGACCCCTCTACAACTTAGGGCATGGTCTTCAAGAGTTACTCTGGCCACAAAATTTAGCCCCCTGCAATTTGCCTGGTGATAAGACCTAGTGAACCTAGCTGGCTAATGGTGTCCCTGGGCATCACAATTAAAATATCATTACTATAGTAAAACTCAAAGCCTTTCTCTTCCAGTGGGACCTACCAGAACTTGAAAACCTTAGCACAGATTTGAAAAACTGAGACTGCCCGCTTTTTGCCTGAATGAAACATATATTATATTCACTGCAAGTAGTTGGCCCCAATGTCTATTCTAACAGATAAGTATTATTTAGCTATCGAAATAAAAATAATCATGATACTACAGATCAGTAAAAGAGATTTTTTTTTCCCCCTAAGGAATAGTGACATATAAAGGGACATCCTACAAAATGTTGTCCTAGCTAACATTATTTCCTAATAATGTTGTTAAGTCATTGAAACCAAGCCTCACTGTCACACCACATGTCTGTATGGCCTAGTAACAATAATGGTATTAATTAGCTAGTAATTAATTAGTTAATTAATTAATCTGCTCCCACCCCCCGCGCATTCTATTATTCTGCCTCATCTAACATCATATTTTCCCAGAACCAAATAATGGCATTAAGTAGGGCATAGAAATGGCTCTTATTATATTAGCTTCAATATCAAAATGCAGCTATATTTGATTTCTAGAAAAGTCTTAGAAGAGAGTGAAATGGAAATTTTACTGAGAGTCTGATTGTACTGGAGAGTTTACCCAAAGTAACAAGGGAGACTGAGCATCATGTTCTCCCCTATTTCTACAGGCCACCTCCTCATCAATTTTCTCTGTCTGTAGAAGCAAACCATTGAAAGTGTTCAAAACAAAATGCTTCTGTAGGTGACAGATATTCTGTCATGAATTTATTGCTATAGCTGGGCAAATATCCATAATTGTAGTTATATTAGGTTGAATCAATGTAATTGACCACCTGCTTTTGAACATCTAGTCTTACAAGGGCAGCTAGGTGATGTAGTAGATAGAGCAAGGGGAATAGAGTTGGGAAGACCTGAGTTCAAATCTCATCTCAGATACTACTTGTGTAATTGTGGGCAAGTCATGTAAGCTTGTTTGCCTCAGTTTCCTCATCTGTAAAATGAGCTGAATAAGGAAATGGCAAACAACTCCATATTTTTGCCAAGAAAACCCCAAATGGAGTCACAAAGAATTGAACATGACTAATATAACTGAACAGCAACAGTCTTATTTTTGCCATCTCCTTATGTTATGGGGATTTTCTTCCTTGGCCCATTTATCTGTGCGTGGCTATCTAGTAAACTGTACTTTAAAACAAAAACAAAAATATTCCACTATCATTATTTGTATTCTATTTGCTAAAGGGCTAGGCACTATGAGACAATTATCCAAGAGATATCTGTGAAGGCCTTCAGCTAAGGAATGATCTCATCATTTTCACTAAAGAAAAGTCCAAAAATGATCTATGAAGGAAAGTGTATAGGACTTTGATCCACTGGCTCTAAACGAGTTCAGAGGAAGCTTCTGAAACTTTTCAAACCTGTGCAAGCAGCCAACACACACTCTCTCCTGCAAGGCCACCATTGTTCTATGCTGAACTAATTCAGTATATCCGATTGTGTAGCACAGTAGCAGAGTGAGGAAGGATATTTCATTTTAACACAATATTCGATCATAATAAGGTCTGTCAGGCTTCTACACTGCTCAGCCTTGACATGGAACCCTTTTCCTATCTTTTCTTCAAAATGGCTCAAAAGAATCTTTTTTTTTTTTAATGACACTGTACTTCACCTTTCTAACTGATGACCTGAATTTTAGGTTTTGGCCAAATACCATTTGAAACAAAAAAACAAAACCAGTAGAAATGTAAGGCTTTGAGTAAGCTGAGATGAAAAAGGCTAAAAGATCCTTAAACTGTACTGGCAGGCAGAGGGATAATATCCATCTGAGGGTAATGATAAAGCAGTTGCAGATGTTCAGTCAATTAGATTGCCTGATTAGCTGAACATTCCAATGCAGCTCACCACTCCGTAATGGATGGTCCCACGATTACTTTTCAGGGAGAATGACTTTGAACATCACTCCCCCCTCCACTACAGCTGCTCCTTTCCATCCTATTCTTCCCACACTGCCTTCTAGTCAATCCACCTCTCCTACCACTACTTTCCTTATCAAAGATCCAGATGTTTGTTTCTACATTCTCTCTTTCCAGAATGTCGACCCTTTTTTTTGACACATAAAGCCTCATGGAGGAAAAAAATAACCTCAGTAGTTCAAATACTGAGCTTAAAAAAGCTGAATTTTTCTTTTGATGCAATTCAATGTTATTTTTCACAGAGTCAAAAACTTCACAGAAATTTAAGGAATTGGCAGATTTTGAACAACAAATAGATGTACTGAGTAACTTCAAAGGACATTAAAGGTTGCAATACAAAGGGATAATCATGGCTCGAGGATAGATATAATTTGGTTGATATATAGGCCCACCAACAGACAGAGGAAACAGTCAATTTATAGAGTCCGGAGATCTGTGTTTAATCAGACCTTAGGTACTAGCTGTATGATCTATGTGATAGGTCTCTTAAATACTCAGAGTTTCTGTTTCATCCTGTTAAATGGATATTATTAAACTGGCCCTACCTAGTTCACAGGGTTGTTGTGAGGAAAGCAATATTGCAAACATTAACATGCTACACAAATGTGTTATTACCTTGATACCTATCCATTTGAGATGAAGAAGCCATATATACCTCCATGGAGATCAAAGGGAGAGAAGTTTATTTTATATATAGCAAACTATTCCTAACAATATTTTCATGTTAGCATAGAATTGGAGACAAAGTAGATGCCCATCAATTGGGGAACATCTAAAGAAGTTATAGAATCTCAATATAAGAGAAAATTCTTCAAAACAAAAAAAAAGTATGAAAAATCAGAAGTGTGGGAACTGATCTCTAGGAATTGATGCATAATGAAAGAAGAAGAACCAGGAAAACAATATACACAATGACTATGATTGTATAAATGGAAAGAAGAATAAATAAAGCCATTTTTTGGAAGTGGTAGATGTTGCTAGGGGGAATGTGTTCATACAAAATTTATATATTTTTTTCAGGACAATTTTTCTATCTCACGTGCGTTATGAAAGATTTTGCTAGATATGATTGTGTTTTTCATGAAAAGAGAGAACAACAGCTACAGCAGTGGAGTGTCTTCAAACAACAGCAAGTGGGATTCAGGTAAAATATATTAAAAACTTTATGATGCTGGGTATTTAATCTCTGAAACATGGTGCTATATTGAGGGCAAAGTACACGGGAAAAATGTGTATAGCAATGGTGGCCTAAACCTATAAAGGGCGGACAGGAAAGCAACTAACTAAGTTTAAAATTCATGCCATGTCATTTACAGCAATGTGCTTAAGGAACTAAAATTTTTAACTTAATTCTTAAACACAGCTTCTGGGCACAGACAACTGTCACCACACAAATTAAATATACTCACTTTGCTTAATAACATAACAAACCAAATTATATAAGGAATATGAAATTTAGGATTGTAACATTAGAGGATTCAATTACTAATATGGGAAGTTGATGTTAGTGGATCATTTGAGCTTGGGAGTTCCTAAGTAAAGCTCATCCATGGTCCACATTATTTCCAGCACCAATATGGTGAACCTCTGGCACTAGAAGGCCACTAAGACTACCAAGTAGAGGTGAACTGGCTCAGGTCTTAAATAGAGGTCAAAGCTTACGTACCAATCAGCAGTAGGATGGATCCCATGAGTGGCCACTGTTCTTCAAGCCTAATCAAGATAGAGAAGACTAGCCCAAAAGACATACAAAGAGAGAGAAACAGACAGAAATAGACAGAGATAGAAACAGATAGAAAGAGAGAGATGACACAGAAAAATAGATAAAGACATAAAAATAAAAAGGGAGAAAGAGATAAAAAGAGAGACAGAAAGAAAGTTTACTAACTGAGAGGCAGTGATTTCAATTTGGATGAGGAGAGGAAAGAGGCTCAGAGTAGAGAAATCACCCAACATCTCACAGGCAGTGACAGAGCTAGCATTTCGAGTCAGATCCTCTGTCTCCAAATTTCGTGCTTTGTCCACTGAACTGCTATTTACATCTTGCTGTTTCTGGGTTTCACAAATTGTTTGACTTCTCCATGACTTAGAAATGGTTCAACTTCCAAAACAAATGCTGGAAACGTTTGGCCTCAGAGAAACTCTGTGTCCTTCTGATATCTTCTCTCTTAGTGTAGTAAAGCTGGCCTTGAATACCGGAAGGGATGAATTCAAAGCCTGCCTCAGATAATGTCCAAGCTGTATGACCATGGGCTAGTCACTTAATCTGTCAGTACACTGAGCAATTTTCTGAGACTACAGAAACCTGCCAGTCGGCATCAGTGAAGAGATTTTCCAAAACTGAGTTCCACAAACTGATAAAAGTCCATGTCTATACTTTTAAATTTTTTAATTGAAGGACTGGAGCACAAGACTTCAGGAAAATGTAATTTAAAAACAAAACCAAACCTTGAAGATCTATTATACCCACTTATACTATTTCTAAAATTGTAATGGCTTATTTGGCTAATACATGAATTAGTAAACCTCATTTTCTTTATATGAATCACATGGGAAATAAAACACAAATAAAAATTTCTCTGAATGCCAATTTTGAAGTGCACATTATTTTGCTGTCCATATTTGCTTATTTAAACATTGATTTGATCATTTTGCTCTTCATATTTAATAGCCCCCTTGTCATTTTAATTGATTTTGGTCATTTACTCTATTATAATTTCTGTCTGGAAGCTATATGATATTCTTAATAGCATAGTACAGTTGTGTTGGAAGTGACTGGCATAACCATCTAGTCAAACACATGCTTGAATTCCCACTTTGGCATACTTGACTAGTGGCCATTCAATTTTTCTTGAAGACATCTAATAGGTCAGTAATCTCATTGGTTACTGAGGTAATTCCCTCTCACAATGGAAGATCACAGTCCAACTACATCTATCCATACCCACTCCATGTTACTCTTTCCCATGTCTTCCGATACCACAAAGGGTGCAAAAGGTATATATAAAACAAGAAGATGTATGATGACCAGGGATCTTCAAACCTGTGATGGAAGAGACCCAGTAGAGAGTCAAGATCAAAGAGGATTCATTCTAATTAGTGAGACCTTCCTCTATGTGGATCACCTTGTGATGACTGTAGTAAGCCCTGGAAGATTTCAGTGCCTCCTAAATAAGGTCAATAACCAAGGTTACTTTTAATTATCTATATTCAAAAAACCGAGTGGATGAAGAATGCCTATTGTCTATGCAATGAATGCCTAACCTGTAAGTCTTGTCCCTAAATATATATATTTCTTGGATAGAGAGTGTAGTTAGACATTGATTCAGTCATAGAATTGTAAATGAGGCACACAGGTTGGACTCCCTTTTGAAGATTACACTATTATTTCAATGACCTTATTCTACCCTGGGGGAGGAAAAGGTCCATCTTTCTCATACCGGTGTTCTACTGGCACTGCTGTATGGATATGAGACCTAGAAAACCACACCCTTTAATGAAGAGAAAATCAGAGCCACCCAAAGAGAAATGGAGAGGTACATGCTGAATATGAGGCAAGAGGAGAAAAGAACACTGCCTTTGGAATCAGAGGAACTGGATTCAAATCCATTCTTGGTCACCTACTACCTGTATGACTTTACTTAAGTCACCTAACCTTTCTAGGTTTCCGCTTCCTCTTCTAAAACATGAGGGAAGTTTCTAGGATCCCTTCCAGTCCTCAAGCTGTCATCTTATGATCCTAAATGTGTAAGTAAAACAACAAACATAAAACAGCTACTGATCATGTGATGTGAGAATGGACAGTCTATGTGCTTTGCTGGTATCCTCAACATATCAAAATAGTCAATAAGCATTTATTAAACACCTATTACGTGCCAAGCACCATGCTAATAGCACTAGAAGGCTATTAGGAATTGGAACTGCACCTCTGGTTTTATCAGTACAGGTAACTCTCAATTGAGGAAATTTCCTTATATGTGTATACACATTTCCCAATTACATTTTATCTGTTTCCAGACAGTTTGACATCTCTGGAAAGAGTCAAAAGGTTAAGTCACCAGTATACTAGTATGGTGTCAGGGGCAAGTCTTCCTAATTTTTTTTTTTTGGAGGGGAGAAAGCAAGGCAGTTGGAGTTAAGTGACTCGCCCAAGGTCACACAGCTAATATGTGGGTCAAGTGTCTTGAGGCCAAATTTGAACTCCTGACTTCAAGGTCTTCCTAATTCTAAGTTCATTTCTTTATCCGTCACTTCTGTTTCTTTTAGTATACAGTTATACATTAACATTAACACATTTCTGTGTATTACTCAATTCTACAAGTCCCCCCACAGGGTAGAACAAACTAACACATGTTTTTCATCTTCCTCACCTCTCTCATATTCATCTGTTCCCTCTTTTGCCATTCAGTCTCAAACTCTGGCACCTTTCCTTGGGTATTTGGAGATGGCCATATAATTCACTATATTTCCCCAATTTTGCTCCTATTTTTTTTTATTAAAGATTAAATATAACCATCTTTTAAATAAAGGCATTGTTCCTTTGATAAAATTTGAAACAACAATAAAAATGAATTTGAACAGTTACATGATTATCTGCATGTCAAGTAACAAAATATGGCAAACAAATGTAAACTCTGAGAAGCAAGGGAGGGGAGGGAAAGAAGAGAGATAGGAGCCCCTCTTCTACAATATGAGAGCAGCACCAGCCTAATCTTAGTTATATACAACCCTCAGAGGGATGGATTTGACATTTAAGGAAATGGAAAATTTTCTCATTAAATATTAGTAAAAGGTTAGAAGTGATCCAAGGTATAAAGAATGCACTGGAGAGCAAGATTTAAGTTGAAAACTACAAAATGATCAAAGGAAAATATGGGGACATAATATGAAATGAACACAAATACTCCAACAAGGAGTACCGAAGTCTTATATGACGGTGAAAAATCAATTTGGTGACACAGAAATAAATTCAGTTTAGGAAATACCAAGTTGACAGTGATTTCTCAGGGCTGAGAGCTTCTTTCCTAGCTATCAAGATTCCAAAAGTCCTAAGATTCATCTCCTTTTTCTGTGTGTATGCAGCATCCAAGTCGATTACAAAGGGAGATGACATTTTGCATTTCATTTATTAAAAAAAAAAAAAACAATTGAAACTAAAGCCAACCTTAATAATGAGGGAAGGGGAAAACAAAGGTCCTATTTCAAAATTCCCATATTCCACTCAGTTGTTCTTATATGACAATCCTATTCTCCAGTCATGTGTGGCTGCTTTATTGATGGTGAGAATATGCCCAGGTAATTTGTATTCCTTTCCTCCAGCAAGCTTTATGGAGCAAGATGCATTTTGTCTCTTTTTTTCCCCAGTGCCCTTTTCATCTCTTCAATAGTTCTGAGTAGGAAAAAAAGTGCCTTGCTTGGGTCTAAATCTGAATCAATCACTGCTTGAGGTCAGAAATACAAGTTTTGGTAGACTACAAGTTCCCAATCCTGAACTGTCTGGATGTACTGAGAGTCAACTTTTCCTGAGTCAGCATGACATAACGAATAGGCTGACCTTGTAGTCAGAAGCTCTGAATTCAAATCTTGCTTCTGATACATACTAGCTCAAGTTATATGGGAAATTTGGGTGTCCAATTAGTAGTAGCATAGTCAACTCTCTAGAACTACAAGTCACGGAGGAATGGAGAGGGTTTTCCAACCTGGAAATGCCCTACATGAGAAGGAGCACAAATCTGAACTTATGTGCAAGATACTGTAGTAGGCAGTAAGGATACAAAAATAACACAAAACTGAATAAACAAAAAGCAAACCCAGCATTCAAACTTACATTCTACTCCTGTGTTCAAAATAAAACAGTAACAACCCAAAAAAGTGCAAAAAATTAGTTATAGACTATAGGATCCTAGATATTTTTTTAGGGCTGGGATGTATTAAGAAACAAATATATAAACAAAAAGATGTAAAAGTATAAAAACAATTAAATTAAATTATATTGGCACTAATTAAGCACTATTGTGTGCAAGGCACAATGCTAAGTAAACGGTTAGGTACAGTAAAAAAAACGAAAACTGTCCCTGCCCTCAAGGAGATTACATTCACACAGATACACAGATCACTAAATATAAGGTACTAAGTATTATTTTTTTTTAGGGAGGGAAGCAGCAGTCAGAAAAGAGCTGCTATAGAAAATATATTTGTGTATGGGCAGCTAGGTGTCACAGTGGATAGAGGGTCAGGGCTTGATTCAGGATGACTCATCTTCCTGGGTTCAAATCTGGCCTTAGACACATATTAGCTATATGACTCTCAGCAAATCAATTAAACTCATTTGCCTCTTTCCTCATCTGTAAAATGAGCTGGAGAAAGAAATGCCAAACCACTTTTTTTGCCAAGAAAATCCCAAATGGAGTCACAAAGAATGAGACAGAGCAGAAAAAACGGAACAATAGTGTGATTACTGTATCCCTATACACATGTACATATATACCATACATACATATAAGTTTATAACTACATCTCTCAAGTCAAAGTGCCTCTGTCCACCTTACTTTGTCTCACTTTTCATAACACCTAAATCCAACTGAATTTTTGTCATGGTTCTCAGGTTCCTATTGAAAATAATAAATATTTTTTGTTTTTTTTCTGACCTGTGGGATATATTTTTTTTCTTTAGATCTCATATATTGTTCACATACCACACCATAGGTATCAAAATTTTAAGAATTCAGGCAAGGCAGAGGCAGGGAAGGGAGGAGCAAGAATGAACAAATACAAAACAACAAACCAATAAAACCAGACACAAAAACAATCTACCTGCCTGGGCTGAGATCTGGACAAGATATCTCATCCAGGACCTAAAACAGAGTTTCAGGATGGTCGTTCTCTAGTATCCAAGCTCCTTCATTGCTGCTTGTAAATGCTGCTTTAGATGAATGGATATGTTCAAGCATAATGCCTACCAAATGTGTTCATGGTCTATATAAAATGGGAATGATGACACTAACGCAGATCGTTAATCCAAGTGATATCAGCAATTTCTCTCTTGGAAGTTTGGACTCCCAGACATACATCAAACTTCACAAGTGGTTGGGTTAAAATCTGCTGGGGCTCATTCTTCAACTGGATTCCTGAACATTACTTATTCCATTACATTTTTTCAAGACATTTTTTTAAAAGGAGAAATGAAATTTATCATGTGTGTGTTACTAAAATGACCTCAAAGCATTATCCTATGGTTCCCTCTCATTTATCCAATACATTTTTCATTTTTTAATAGCACAGAACAAGTTATTTTCAATTATTCATGATCTCTCCATCTTTGTCATTTTCATATGTTCTCCCTCAAATGATGGTATGCCCATTTCTGATTAGATGCATTCTTGAGTGAATAAAGGGGGAAAAGCTTTTATTAAGAACTTACAATGTGTAGAGTGATGCTAAGAGATAGGAATACAAATAGAAAATAAGAGATGGTCCCTGCTCTCACTGGGAGAGATAACACATATAGGATATGAGTCAGATTTTAAAGCTCAAAGCTAATTAATTAATTTTGCTGAATTTTGAGAGCATCCAAGATTTAAAAAGAAAAGGAAGTAAAGCCAAGAGGGTAGGGTAGCAGGAAGAAATACAGCAAACTCTCCCATGGAGACACAACTCCTCCAGACAGATTACAAAAATGCATCAGATCAAATGTGATTAGACAAACTCAAGAAAAAAATCACAGTGAGTAATTTTTCTAGACCAGGTCAGCATGGGGACCCAGGTGGAGGAACCCCCAGACACTGGGGACAAGGTCAGACTAGGAGCCCACCAAAGAAGGATTCTAATACTGGGGGGGAAAGAGGTCACAGATTCAGTAAGGAGAGGCCTAAGTTTGGGCAAGATACAGGAACAAGTGCTACCTAGAAATCCTATCACTCACTACTCTGGTCAGGGCTATAATACCAGGTTTGACTAAGCATGGAACCTGTGTCTAAAGTTGGCATTCCAGGGTAATGAACAGTCCTAAGCCCTGAGTGGGTACTAAGAAGGAGAAAGTTCACAAATAAACAGCACCTGTGTGGGTTCTGACAGCAGGAGCCAAGATGGTTATCAGTTCCAGCATCTAACCCAGACTGAAAACTGCAGAAGAATAACTAGAGAAGCCCCAGACCAAAGAGAAACATATATTTCCACACCTGGAAACCACCCGTTTTTAAGCTACCTGACAGTGGATAAGTCTAGCATCAGTCTACTGAAACTCCAAGTGGAGGAAGCACATAAGCCTGTTGTTCCAAGTCAAGCTCAAGGTCAGGAATTTGCAGAGTTGGATGATGGGGCAGCAATCAGACTTTGCAGGAGCACCAAAAGCTTACATCTTCCCAGTCTGAGTTATCCCTGAGATCCTATAATAACACAACACTCAATACCCCCAAAGGTAGCACCAGGATTATCCCAGGCATCTTCTCCAGATGTGTACCAAGTCTAGCCCCAACAGAAACCTGGCTAGAAGTCTGGAAGCTGGCTAGAAGTACAATCAAACAAGCAAAAAAAAAAAAATCCTACCTTAAAAAGTTCTTATGAAGACAAGGACTCTTAAGACAGAAACTCAAAAGAAGAGAATGCCTCCATAACAACTACATGCAATATTTACAAGAAAAACACAGCTTGGGAGGTAATGAAATTAGAACTCCTGAAAGAGATATAAAAATGCAAAGGAGGAGACAGAGAAGGAGAAAAAGAAGAAGAAAGAGAAGGGGGAGAAAAAGGAGGTAGAGGAAAAGGAGAGGAAGGAAAAGGAGAAGGAGCAGGCAGAAAAGAAATAGAAGGTACCTCATAGTAAAAACAACCGATTTACAAAAACAGCTTCAGGAAAGATAATTTAAGAATCGCTGGATTACTTGAAAGTCATGATCAAAAAGTGATCTTGATATTATATTTCAAGAATCATATAAAAATGGCCCAAATCTTTGAGAACCAGATGAAGTGAAAATAGAAAGGATCTATCAGTCACCTCCTGAAAGAAAGACCAAAATGAAAATTCTCATGAACATCCTGAACTTCCAGATCAAAGGAAAATAAATCTACAATGAGCCAGAAAGAAAAAAAAAAAAACAAAAAACCTAAGTACCAATGAACCACAGTCAGGATCACACATTAGCCACAACTATAAAGGAACAAAAACCTTGGAATATAATATTGCATAACTCAAGATACATAGGTTAAAATTCAAGAATAATTTATCTAAGAAAACTGAGTATAATCTTACAGGGAAAATAGTAGACCTTTAATGAAACAAGATTTCCAAGAATTCCTGATGAAAAAGTAAAATTAAAAAAAAAAATTAAGGTGCATCTAGGTGGCACAGTGAATAGAGCACCAGTATTGGAGTCAGGAGGACCTGAGTTCAAATGCAGCCTGAGACACTTAACACTTACTGGCCATGTGACCTTGCGCAAGTTACTTAACCCCAATTGCCCTGCCTTCCCCCCTCCAAAAAGCAAAAAACAAACAAATTAAAATGTGGAAACTGAAGAGCAAATACAAGAGACAAAGGAAACAAAAAGGTAAACAATCATAACTAACTAAAAGGTATAAAGCGTTTACCCTTTGATATAAGGCAATGATCTATGTGTCACTTCAGAACTCTTTCACTATCAAGCATCTTCAAAAGAGTCTAATTAGTCATAAGGCCTGAAAGTGGCTCTGTTATATCTGATGGGAAAGAAAGAGAGAAAGGAAGGAAGGAAGGAAGGAAGGAAGGAAGGAAGGAAGGAAGGAAGGAAGGAAGGAAGGAAGGAAAGAAGGACAGATGGGGAATACAGAGGAAGAAAAGAAGAGGAAGATCAGGAGAAATTATAGCCCATAATCAGGGCTATACTGACATATATATATAGCTATATATAGCTATACTGTAGCTATACACCACTCTATAGAAGTAGAAGTCTGTACAAAGAAAGAGGAAGGAATGGGAAGAATGAACTTGAATGTCACTTTCATTTGAACTCGTTAAAAGAGAGAATACTCACACACTGTAGAGAAAATATATTTCACTCAACAGGGAAATAAAGGGGAAAGGGGAAAAGGAAGAAGGGGAATTAGAAAAAGGGATCTATTCTAAGTAAAATAAAATCCAATTAAAGATGTACAAAAATAGGTATAAAATTTTTTGAGGTAGCAAAAAATTGGAAATTGAGAGGGTGTCCATCAACTGGGAAATGACTGAACAAGATGGTATATAAATATGATGGATTGGTATCGTGCAGTAAGAAATAATGAAGGGAGAGTTTCAGGGAAATCTGGGAAGACATGTCTAGACTAATGCAGAGTGAAGCAAACATAACCAGAAGAATAATTTATTCAATGATAATCATATTTAAACATAAGCTACTTTGCAAGACTTAGGAAATCTGATCAGCATAATGACCAATCACTATCCCAGAGGACTCATAATGAAGCATGCTATCTACCTCTTCCAAGAGAGGTGAATGACTCAAAGAACCGAATGAGAAGTTTGGTGTTTGTTTTTGACATGGCCAATGTGGACATTTATTTTGCTAGGTATTTGTTTTGCCTTAAAAGAAAACAAACAAAAACCAAAGGTGTTGTATTTTCTTTCTAAGGTGGATTTTTGACAATAAAAAAATAAATTAAAGAAGAAGTAAAGGCATGAAAAACAATGATTACAAATTTTATTATCTTTTTAAAATATTTAGGCTGCTAGGTGGTGCAGCAGGTAGATCACTGGCCCTGGAGTCAGGAGGATCAAATCTGGCCTCAGACACTTCCTAGCTCTGTGAACCTGGGCAAGTCACTTAACCTCTGTTTGCCTCAGTTTCAGGGGGCCTCAGATAATAACCTCACCTGTGTCTCAGATTTGTTGTGAGGATCAAAGGTCTCCCTAACTACAGGCCCAGAGTACTATCCACTGCACCACCTAATTGTCCAACCCTTTCATTTTACAAAGAAAGTAACTGAAGTCCAGAATTGAAGTGATTTAAGGTCACATATGCAAAAAGTGGCAGACCGGTAATTAAAATACATGAAATACTTCGTAGCATGGGCTGGTCAGTCCCCTTACTACTCTACCCACTGGTTACAAAGAGCGTTCTGACTCTAACTTTTCTTTTAAAAACCAAGTATATCATGATGTGATCAGTGACTGTAAGCTGAAACAGGCCCTAAAAATCATGTAATTAGATTGTCTCATTTTACAAATGAGGAAGCTGAAGTCTAAGATCACACTAGCAACAGGGCCAAGATTCAAATCCAAGTCTACTGAGTCCAAATTCAAGACTCTTTTCACTGTGCTACTCTGAAAACTGTATCTGAATTAAAATTCCAAGGTAAAGAAATCTCTATGATCATGAAAACTCTTGAGCAACACTATTTCAGGATCTCTTATCATCTATTTTATGTAATGGACCAAACATGCTAATTAAAAACATGAACTCTATTGTATAGTTTCATAAAATTGATTAGATTAATCTTAGATTCAGAAGACACCTTACATTTACTTTTTTTTCCTTTTTTTTTGTTTTTTTTGTTTTTGGAGGGGGGAGGATGGGGCAATTGGGGTTAAGTGACTTGCCCAAGGTCACACAACCAGTGAGTGTTAAGCATCTGAGGCTGCATTTGAACTCAGGTCCTTCTGACTCCAGGGCCGATGCTCTGCTCACTGTGCCACCTAGCTGCCCCTCCCCTTTACATTTACTTTTAAAATATCTGAAGTAGTTTCTAAAGGGAGATCCATGATAGCATGAGATTCAATATCAGTCCCTCTCTACTCTAGCCTTCAACATAACTATTTCTCAGGCAGTTGATCATAACAAGCTCTTTCCTGTCTTCTTCATCAAACTGCTCTTAGGATGTTGGATCAGTTCATAAGCCATAGCTCCTTCCTCCATATACTGATATTTATGATTTTTTTTTCTTTTAGCTTCCTTCCCCAAATCTTTACCCCAACCCACTATATTTTACTGGCTTTCTTCCCCCTAGAATAGGCCCTATTGGAATGAAAATTATGCTTCTGATATGAAAATTTGAGTAGCCCTAAGGCAGTAGGAAAATATTCAACCTACATATATGTATAATAACTAGCTCTCTGACATTTACTTGATAGCTCTAAACATCCCCTCTTTAAAAATCATAAAGAATTCTTTCAGAATATGTGCTTCAATTATCCATTTCAATCTTTCAGCTCTTTAAAAAAATAAACTACTCATTTCTATCTTTTATCCTGTCAAACAACTATAGTCCACAATTTTGTGGCTTTCATTCACCTTCTTTCCATTACACAAAGGCAGTAATGGATTCAAGATTTTTTTTAGGAGGGAAAGCACATTTCTCTTCATATATCTTAGGATTCAAGTTGCTTAAGTTCAAGAAGAAATCATGCTCAGGTGTACTTTCTATTGCCTTCTACAGAGCAAGAACCAGGTACACTGATTAAGTTGCCTCCAAACCCAAAAGCCTTCAAATATCAAAATGGTGAGTTTAATGGTCAATTCAACAAACTTTTTTTTTTTCTCATTAAGCATTTACTACGTGCTTTCACCACTGTGACAGACACTGGGGATTCAAAGACAAAATGAAATAGCCCTGCTTTCAAGAGGGAAAGGTTGCTAACTAGAAGTTAGTTATTTCATATATGTTTTTTTTTTTAATTTATGTCAGTAATTGTAGTAATTATATTACATTATATTGCACTGTTATATCACATCATATATTTATTATCATTAGTATAAGTAATAGTATTAGTTACACCAGTACAGCAAAAGCAGCAACAGTAGTAGTAGGAGTAGTGGTAGTAGTGGTGGTAGTAGTAGTAGTAGTAGTAGTAGTAGTAGTAGTAGTAGTAGTAGTAGTAGTAAAAGTAGCCACAGCAGTAGTAGTAGAATAGTGGTAGTAGTAGTAGTTGTTGTAGTAGTAGTAGTAGCAGCAGCTGCAGCAGCAGTAGTATTAATAGTACTAGTAATAGTAGCAGTAGCAGTACTAGTAGAGGGTAGTAGTAGTAGTCGTAGTGGTAGCAGTGGTAAAGATAGTCAAAATTCACTTTAAAGTTTGCAGATATGTTTTACATATACTGTCTCCTTTGTTTATCATAACATAATGCCAACAGGTGCTCGTTATCTCCATTTTTATAGATGAAAAGATGGAGACTGAGAGAAGCTTAATGAAGTGCCTCATGCTGCATAGTTAGTAAATATCTAAGGTAGGATTTAAACTGAGATCATTCAGACTTCAGGGTCAACATTCTATTGCCTCCTACTATGTGCAAGTTGATGTAGAACTACTCTGTGCAAGGCTTGTTGGTCTCAAAGAGCTTATATTGCCTCCTACTATGTGCAAGCTGATGTAGAACTACTCTGTGCAAGGCTTGTTGGTCTCAAAGAGCTTATATTGCCTCCTACTATGTGAAAGTTGATGTAGAACTACTCTGTGCAAGGCTTGTTGGTCTCAAAGAGCTTATATTGCCTCCTACTATGTGCAAGTTGATGTAGAACTACTCTGTGCAAGGCTTGTTGGTCTCAAAGAGCTTATAATTAATGACAGGAAAGGCCATGCACACAACAACAAGCGTCATACTATGAAGAGTGTGGGAAGTGCAAAGGAGAGGCCAACCGTTTGGAGAAATCTTAGGAAGCAGAGATGTAGTTGGCTGATGACATGGGGTAAGAACACCAGACAAGGCTTCGTTAAGGAGATTGCGCCCACCTCTGGACCTACCTCTGGATGTTTCTTGAAATTATTGTTGTTCAGTCCTTTAAATCATGTCCAACTTTTCCTGACCCCCTTTTCATTTTTCTTGGGAGGTGAAGGGCTCATTTTACAGGTGAGAAACTAAGGCAAATAGGGTTAAGTGACTTGCCCAGGATCACATAGCTAGTAAGTGTCTTCTTCCTGATTCCCAGGCTAATGCTCTATCCCCTGCACTGCCTTTACAAATATAATCTCATTTTATCCTCATTAACAACCCTAGGAAGTAGCCGCTATTATTATCCACATTTCAAAGGTCAAGGACTTGAGGCAGATGAGTGTAATGCCAAGCAAAGGCAACTTCCAGGGTTCAGATTACCAGCATAGCAGACCTCATTTATTCAGCACACGTTCACAGAACAGAGAAAGTCAAAATCCAGTGCAACTTGCTCATTTAACAAGAAAGTTCTCAATTCAATTGCAAAGTACCAAGGTCCAAGTATCCCACCCCTGGCCAGTACATTAGTCAAAGTAGCCACTCCTGGGCAGTACATTCATTGAGTCAGTCAACAAAGTCTCTCCTCTCAAATGGAGATTAGTGTCCAATCATGAACAAAGTACATTCATTTGGTCAATCACAGAGCACAAAAAAAAAAAAGTCAAAGGTTTCCCAACCCTGAATTACAATACCATCCATTAATGCCAAGAACTTTCTCAAAAGGGGCAGGAGGGCACAAAAGGCCATCTACCCTTAAGCCACAACAAGGTTAAGATATCATCCCAGCATTGAAAACCCAAGGAGAGGTCCTGTCTTCATCTTGACCTGAGGTAAGTACTCAGCAGTCCCAGTTCCTGGGGAGGCAAAGCCCAACAAAGCCACAAAACACATTGCCAGTGTCCTCATCAAGTCACTTTCTGCCTGTAGAACAGTTCCAGAACCCCTGAAAACATCAGCAAGGCCCTCTTCCAGGATTTCTGTAAACATACAACAAGAAAATCCTCCTTCAGGGCTTCTGAACCAACAGCCAGTTTCCAGGACGTCTACAACAGCAGCACTGTCCTTCACCATCAGGTGAATCTGGCAAAACAACATCTAAACAGACAGACAAAATACCGGCATCACAACCATGCCTCCTCAGTTCTTGGCAGCTCCAGGTGACAGTTTTCAAAAGTCCTGGGCAACTCCAACTGGCCCACAGCAGTCTTTCTCTCAGCAACTCAGGCTCCACAATACTGGATACTGCTCTCCCAAAAGTCCTTCTGGGCTTCTCTCGGCTTGGGCCTCTCTCCCCATTCACGGCTCCTCCCAGTTCAGCCCTCTCTCTTCATGTCAACAAGTCCATCCTATAAGTGGGATTCACAAGCTCTGGGTTTTAACACTCAACCCAAAAAACAAGCCAATACAGGGGCATCTCCAAATTCCATTACCAATACAATAAGAAATTAATTTCCCCCAGAGTCACAAGACTGAGAAGTATCTTAGGCAAGACACATTTGAACTCAGGCCTTCTTGACTCCAGGTCCAATGCTTCGTACGCTGCACCACCCAAGGACCTTGGAGGCCATCGAATCCAGCTCTAATTTTACAGATGAGGTCCCTGAGGACTAGGAAAGTTAAGTGATTTTCCCATGGTCAAATAGGCATCAATTTACATTCAGGTTTTAAACCTAGAGGCTTTGGCAACAGAACAGGCATGCCCTTCCCACTGGATTCTACCACCTTTCTAGAGATTTTAACAGGGAGAGAGAGACATAGAAGGTAGCATTTGAGGAGAGGGGAGAGTAAATTGGAAGAAAAAGAGCACTGAGACTGGAAAAAGGAGAGAGGTTACCTCTGTCACCTAAAATATGAGGTATGCATGAATGGATTTCATTCCAATAATTTTTCACTTACCTTTCTTTTCAATCTAATTTATTATTGTTGTTATTTTGGCAGAAACAGTGTATTCTCTGGAGTATCTTCCTACAAACTCCCCACCTCCGCAGCATACAAGGGGCCAGGTATTTTATGGGGAACAAAATGACTGTTTCCAGTTGACTCTGAATTAAAACATCTTCATGAGCACTCAAATGAGCCAAACTGATGGCTTTCCATGAAAAAAGTTTTGCAGTATAAAAATAATGATAACTGACAGCTAACATTTATGTAGTTTTTTTTTTGCAAAGCACTTTACACATATCATCTCATTTAAATATTTGATTTGATATATTAGAATAATAACAGCTAGAATAAATTCCTACTGAACTAAGGAAAAGGGACCTGAGTTCTTTTCATCCCAGACTGGGGCAGGCAATTAATCCTAACAAGTCATAATCCCTCTAAATCTATAAAATGGGAATAAATTAGGATTTACTCTCCCTATCTCACAAGGTTGTTCTGTGAGTTGGCCCAGTAATTTCATTGACACAGGGACCTCCTAATGAAAAAACTCCTTCTGATTCAGATAGGGCCTTGCTTTGGAGAAGGTTGTCTGGGGCACTTTCTCAGGGTCATGGACTTAGCATGACACTGGTACAATGTGAATCTTAGGCTTTGTCACTGAATCCAAGAACAGGTCTATATGACGTGTCTTCCAAGGTTGTTGGGAAGATCAAATTAAATAATTGTGTGTATGAAATTATGAGGTGTTGTCATGACTCACCATGAGTAAAACTCTCTCCAGGAAAATCTATAATATATAATCTGCATAATAAAATAACTACTGAAACTAAATTTCTTCCATTTTTTTAATCCTCTTTGGTAGATCAGGGAAATGTATGCCAAGAGAACTAACTCGAATGAAATACTGTAGTTGAGATTTTTATGCACGCTGAGCCTAGAGATTTAAGATTACTGGTTCCTCAGTAACTCAGCAGGGTTGACGTGTGAAAAAGAAACCAGGATGTAGTTGTAGTGAAAGCTCCAACTTAAATTTTCCTGAACTTCAAGCATGGATTAGCTCAGCATAATTTGGTGTACTAAATACATTTTTTCCTTCAAAGGTTAGAAGATCATCTCTATTACTTTTAGATACCCGTAGATTCCCATATTCTATGAATTTTTTAAAAATGGACTATGGAAATTAGTAAGCTTACAAACTGAATTAAATTTATCACTTGGAGACCTGTTCAGGCACGTATGAGACTAGAACATTTTTTAGAATACCAAGCATTACACAAGAAAAAGACTGAAAGGGAATATTTGCAACAGTAACAAAAGCAAAAATAATAATAACTAGCATTTATAAAGTATTTTAAGATTGCAAAGTGTTTTATACATTCTCTCATTTGATCTTCACAATACTCTTGTGAGGAGAATTCTATTATAATCCCCATTTTCAAATTGAGTCTCAAACACTTAAAAGCTGTGTGACCCTGGGCAAGTCACTTAACTCTGGTTGGTCTCAGTTTCCTCATTTGTAAAATGGAAATAATAGTAGCATCTACCTCTGAGGACTGTTGTAAGGATAAATTCAGATAATATCTATAAAGTGCCTTGCAAACCTTAAAGAACTATATAAATTCTAGTTTTTGTTCTTGTTTTTATGAGTATTAATTTTACAGATGAGGAAACTGAGGCTGAGACAGGTTAAGTTGTTTGCCCGGCTTTGCCAACAGTCAATCACAACTTCAAAAAACTTACAGGAAAAGTAGGTTTATTACAAGAGAAATGAACATGCATGTGAAACCCAAAGAGTTCACAATTCATACAGAAGTTTGCAGATTTATGACAGTCAGACAAAAGAAGCAGATACCAGAATCTCCTCCTAAGGGATCTTGGAAAGGTACAGTAAAGGTGGGAAAAGGACAAAACCCCACCCAAAGGAGAGGAGCTTAGGCAAAGGCAAAAGCCACATTCTTTTCCCTTGGGAACTAAGCTAGACCATGAAGATATAATGGCCTCCTCATCTACAAGGGCCCAGTTGCACAAGCCTAGTGGAGACTAGCTGGTGCCTGTCTTGACTTCCAAGGACACATAGGGAATCCAGGATGGGATGCAAATGACACATTATATCAGCTAGGGAGGAAGGGCACCTCCTGCATGCTCTGGCTACCCAACAAGACAAGTTCAGAGGATCCCTTAACAGTTCTACCAGGTCACAGAGCTAGTAAAAGGCTGAGGCAGGGTTTGAGCTGAGGGTCACCAACTGTGCTTTCCAATATAATATAATGAGGAAAAATAAAAACAAAATAAAACAAGCAAAAAAAGCCTGAAGTTTTCCCTGTCCTCAAGTCCGAAATGAACACAATGATATTTCAGAGCTAGTAGGTATGTTAGAGATAATTTACTCTAACATCCTTTTTTTTTGTTAACAGATGAAAAAGCAAGGTCAAGACCAGCAACAAAAGTTACCCAGCAGTAGAACCTATATTAAAATATGACTTGGTTTTTATGGTATGTATAATGAGAGGCCACTTTGACAAGGCCAAACATACATACTACAATTACAGAACGTTGGAGTTTGCAGGGAAGTCAAAATCATACAGTCCAATGCCTGAATTTTCCAGACCAGGAAATCTCCATTTTCCTATAGTGGTCAAATGACTTACCCAAGGTCACATAGTTAGGTTCCAGTGGCAGAACTGGGATCATAATTGCAATCTTTTCTCCTTTAGAATCTTAAGTGTTCAAATTAATAAACTTATTCCAAAGTCTGAATTTGTATAGTAATAAATATTTCATTCCCCTTCATTAAGTTTTAAAAGCTATCTCTCTCTAAATTTTATGTCAAGAAGTTGTGTTCAGTATAAATCTTTTAATGACTTTAAGACAAATAAACAAAATACGAATTTCCTCTTATGACAGATGAGTGTGGATAACAAAGAATCTATTAATATCCATAAGACAGAGATGCTGGGCCATGGTGAAAGTAAATCAGGGAAGGATAAATGGAAACTGCTCCATTCCATTTCAGCTTTCTCTGCAAACACTGTATGAAATTCTTACCTTCTTGGGAACTTCCTTGTTAAAATTGCAATGTATCAAACAAGAAGACAGACCCACTGGGATAATGGTAAAATTACTGTCTTGGCTTTCAGGCTTTGCTTCCTCAAAGTCTTGGAGAGTTGTGACAAGCTGCTAGAAGTCTTTAAATTACAAAGAGAAGTAAAATATCCTTATGTTACCCTGTATGACAGTAAACAAAAGAAAGCATACGGCCTCCAGTAGATTTTTCTTAATAGAGTAAGTGGATAGGAGAAAAATGTTTTTATCAAAATATTGTTTCTGTCAACAGATCTGAAGCTTTCTAACGGAACATGTAATTGATGACAGCTGCTGAAGACAATGTTCTTGCTCTTGCTCCTGTATCTGAGTATGGCATGGAGAGGACCCCAGTTCAATGAAAGCTGTTGTTAATGGAATGCAGCAAAAGAAAGGAATGGAGTAAGCTTTATATAGTGCCTCCTATGGGCCAAGCCCTGGGCTACAAGCTTTACAAATATGATTTCTTTTCATTCCAACAACAATCCATGTATCTGTCAAGGAAGGTGTTGTTTTTCCATAGTAAACTGAGGAAAACAAGAGGTTAAGTGACCTGCCCAAGGTCGCACAGATACTAAGTGCCCATGATCTGAGCTGTTGTACTCAGGTAGATCTTGCTAAGCTGAAAAAGCCTCAAGAACAAACTCAATGCCTTGAGTCTGAGAAGCAGCTTAACTAAGTGGAAAGAGACTAATCACTTAAAGGTCATCCTCAACCAACAAACTGTTTTGATCACAAAAGCGGGTATTTGGTGCAGTGGAAAGAATGCTGGACCTGGAGTCAAGAAAACCTGAGTTCAAATCTATCTTCAGATTACTCTTAGTTGTGTGACCTTGGGCAAGTCACTTCACTAAATTCTGTGTGTCTTAGCTTCCTTATCTGTAAAATGGGGATAATTACAGCAGCTACCTGTCAGGGCTGTTGTGAGGATCAAGTAAGATAATATTTATAAAGTGTTTAGCACAGTACCTGCCACAAATACACACACACACACACACACACACACACACACACACACACACAAAGAGTGACTCATGAAGAAATGGAGGGAATAAACTATATCAGCAGAGTAAATAAAGCTCATGTTCCTGATCTTATTTTGTATGATGAACTCCCTTTCTCAAAATAATATTTTTAAATATATAAAGAATTACAAAGAAAAAATAAATGACATTGAAATTACACTGAAATACAATTATCAGAATACATGCATGCATACATATATGTATACATATGTACATATGTGTATATATGTACACATATCAAGAATCCAAGGTTAGGAAGCCTGAAGATAAAGGCATGGAGGGACTGAAGTATTTAACAATGGAGGAAACATTAACATCAACTGAATCGTAACTTTTTTTTTCTTTAAGTTAGTGAAATTAAAGCAATTAATAAAATGACAAACTGAAGACAGGGCGCTAAGAGATACTCCTTGTCAAACTTGATTATCCATTTGAATGCCAAGGATTGTCTATTTCTACACCATCTAAAAGAAACCTTTGGAGAAGTTAGTGTGGTAAAATGGAAATCCCAGTGGCTCTAAAGTAAAAAGTTCTGGGTTCCAATACTGCCTCTATTTAAGGCAGCTGGGTCTGGAGTCAAGCTGACCCAAATTCAGATCTAAAGTGAATCATATAACTAGTAAGGAAAGGATCTAAGGCTAGATTTGAATTTAGGTCATCTTGACTAACTTGAGTTCACATATGACCTCAGATAGTAGCTGTGTGACCTTGGGAATGTAATTTAACCTGTCTGCTTAACAATGGAGATAATAACAGCACTTACCTCCCATGGTTGTCATGAGGATCAAATGAAACAATATTTGTGAAGGGCTTAGCACAGTGCCTAGCATGTAAATACTTCTTTTCTTGCTCCTTCCTTACACCTCCACAATTCCCCCTCCCCCAGTGAAATGATTCTGACTTTTGGGACTTCACATCACTGGACCTTGGTCTTCTAATTTTGAGGGAGTTTGTGAATAGATGACTTCTGAGATTCCTTTCAGTTCTGGGTCCATGATTCTATAAACTATTCCCTTTGTCTCTTTTATACAGCCTACCACATCCCAAAATTTGGAGGGTCCAGCACTCCTGGAATCTTCATGGCATTAATTATAGAGAGCCGAGTCTTGTAAAACAGACACACACTTTTGGGGGGGGAGGAGGGGGAGGAGGCAAGACAATTGGGGTTAAGTGACTTGCCCAAGGTCACCCAGCTAGTAAGCATCAAGTGTCTAAGGCAGAATTGGAAATCTGGTCCTCCTGACTCCAGGGTTGGTGCTCTACTCAGTGCGCCACCTACCTGCCCCCTGCCCCACACCCTGAAATGAAGCTCAAATCTCTAACCTCCAATAAGTGCCCACAGCCACGGGCTTTCTGCCCCACTGCTTCTGCACTCACCAGCATGTGCTGGTTCCTTCTCACCCTGCCGCTCTGCTCTTTGCAGCACAGCCGGGTCTGTGCTGGTCAGCAGGAGTTCCCTCGATCTTCCTGGGCTCAAATGCCCAACTCTCCTCACTATCCCAGGGCTGAAAGTTCCGGCGTCCGAGGCCGAGGCAGCCTCTCAAACCAACTAACGCCAGGGCTTGTCGCTAGTAGTTAAAAGGCAACCTAGGCTGGAGGTGTTTACTCTCCACTGGGACCAAACCTCGTCCTGAGACTTTTCTTCTGAACTTCTCAAATTGTTCCAGGGGGACCCCGGTTATGCCCCTGTTCTAATTTGTCTCCACCCACACTTTGTTGGCCCTAAGGTGCTCTTTTAACTCTTTTGTGGGGGAAAATCTTGAGAGCTTGGAATTTTCTGACCTACTCCACCATCTTCCCAGAATCCTCCCAAACACACACTTTTACTCAAGCAAGTGTGAGATTTAATAGAAACCACCATGCACATAGAGTTTAAGGAGAACCTACCACTTCTGGAAGAATATAGAAATCTAATTGGCTAAATTGAATTACCGATTACTAAGGCAACTGTTAACTTGGCAATAAACTTGTAAATCTACTTAAAATGGCTCCTATATATGAAAAGAAGAAAGGGGGGGGGAAGCTTTTATTAAACTCTTTTGTTCCTCGCACATTGACAAGCCCTGGTGATGCAACTATGAAGCAAAATCAGTCACTGCCCTCGCAGGAGTTTGCAATCTAAAGAAGGAAGCAATACACATGGGGTGGGGCTTTAAGCTATACAGTTACAGAGATGGGGAATGGGAAACAGAATCCTTAACCACAACTCTTACATATAACATAGAGATAAAGAATGAAGATAGAAAGCCAGCCTTGACCTCAAGAAGAGCTGACTTCAAACGTCCCTCTGACATATATTGGCTATGTTACCCTGGACAAATCACTTAATGCTGCAATTCGCCAGTCAACTTCTTATGAGTAAAAACTCCTAAAAGTTGATGACTTTTATTGGTAGAAGGTGTTTCCTCACTGGGAGTTACTTACATTGATGAATGCAAAGATCTGGAAAAAATGTATTTAATGTGTGCATATAAATGAATAGATTAGAGAGATAGGCAGAAAGACCAACTGATTGATAGATCAAAAGAAGGATGAAGGGATGGACAGATGAAGACATAGACATATGGATGGACAGACGGATGGATGGATGGATGGAAGGATAGACAGACAGATATCTAGATAGATAGATAGATACATAGATGCATAGACATTTAGCAATAAGCCCTCTTTGGAAATTTCAGAATCTTGACAAGAGAGAAATGAGAGACAAGAGAAAAAAAATCATATTCTGAGCATTGCTTCACTTAAGAGAAGCATTAAGAAATTTAGACTTGTTATCAGGAAAGTGTTCCAAACAAGTAAAGTGGAATGTGTTGCTTTAAGAGTTATTGGGTTCCGTCTCATCCAAGATCTTTAAGTCAATGCCGTTTGGAGCTTTGTTGAATATATTGTTATAGGCATTCTTTTTCAGATTTAGGTTGGACAAGATGACTACTGAGGTCCCTTTTAATTCTAAAATTCTGTGATCCTATGATTTGACAATTCAGAAGACAATGATGATCTTTATGAGTAAAGTTTCACTAGTGTGGCCCCCCACAGGATTTGAGCTGTCGGATTGTAAGAGATTTAAATACTTGGATAGTAAAAAGAAAAAATGGGAAGCTCGGTGTCACAGTGGAAAGAGCACCAGGAGTGGAGTCAGAAAGACCCGAGTTCAAATTCACCTTCAGACACTTACTAGCTATATGATCCCGGGCAAATCACTTAACACTGTTTGACTCAGTTTCCTCATCTGTAAAATGAACTGGAGAATAAAATGGCAAATCACTCCAGTATCTTTGCCAAAACAATCCTGAATGGGATCAAGAAGACTGAAATAACTGAACAACAATGAAGTGAGAAAAATAAAAGTGGGAAATGGAAAGTCTTCATTTATTCATAAAGTTTAACAATGGACAGGTATCTAGCAGGATCATTAACCTTAAAGTAAATGAAGGTTTATTCACAAGATGTGGGAACAATTAGGTAGCATGGTTAGAAATGTTTATCAATCATGTAGACATGAATTTAAAATTCAATTTCAGCCTTAAATAAACCTATGTTGGCTAAAAAATCCTCCACTAGCCAGCCAGCCACCCAATGTCCTGGGGCCCTTCCTATATATCTCTTGACAATGTGTCTCAACTAAAAGAACACCTGGGCTATTTATCTATTATCTTATATTTCCTCAATATGACTGGCCTACTTCTTTCTACCTTTGGCCTTATATCTTAATGATTTTAAGGCATAATTCTATGATGGAAAAATTACATGGCACAGCTGCCCTTCAAGTACCCTTTAGGTGAGGGACAACTATAATTTTTTGGATATTATGGTATAATCTATGTTTTTCATCCATATAAAATCCCTGAAAGAATGTAAGTGTGTTATGGGAATCTGAAGATCTTCCCTGCCCCTAGGCCCTTTGAAAGGCTTAAGTGGCTCTGAGAACTTTTCCTGATTTGAAAGTACACTCTGTCCCCTAATAGGCTGAATATGGTCACATGGAGGCTGTGGCAGGAGGCTTGTTCTTCAGGAATGCCCATGCCTTGTAGCTTTGTGATTGGGCAGTGGGTCCAGAGGGCTGTGACATTCTCCAATCCAAGAGAAGGGTATATATACACTTTGATGTGAGGTTTTGCTTTGGGGCTCACTTTGAGAAGAGTTGTGTGATTTGGCCAGAAGAGACTCTGGGCAGCCGTTGAGCCCCCCCCTTCCCTCCCCCCCTTTCCCTCTATGGTAACTGACTAGGTAACTGATGTAATGATCAGACGCTGGAAGCCGTCTGCTGATCTGTTTTTCTGTTTGTTTGTAACTTCTGTTTGTATTCTCTGAAGTTCAGG
>CM053590.1:32928156-32968115 GCA_028646515.1 Pseudochirops corinnae
CTGTTTTTATATCTATATGTAGATAGGTACACTGATATATCTATGTCTACATATCTACAGATATGGACATAAAGCCATAGCTATAAATTCCCCAAAGACTTCAAAACACATTTCAGGCAATGAAGGGAGAAAGGAAGGGAATAAGGATTTATTGAGCACCTGCTATGACCCAGGAAGTGCACTAAACACTTTACAAATATTATCTCATTTGATCCTGACAACAACCTGTGCACTAGGTGCCATTATAATCTTTATTTTACACTCAGGGAAACTGAGGCAGACAGTGATTGAGTCACTTGTCCAGGATCACCAAGCTAGTTAGTGCCTGAGGTAAGATTTGTATTGTGTTCTTCCAGACTTCATGCCCAGAGCTCTAGCCAGAGTTTCACCTAGTTGCCTGTGATAAAATGAGCCTGTGGATTCTTCAATATCCTCAACTCTTCATTTATTCAACATGCATTTATTAAGTACTTATTATGTACCATGCATTTGCCAGACATTAGGGAAACAAAGACAAAACTGACATCATCCTTGTCCTCTAGGAGTTGACATCTCTTCACAAGAGAGAAGAAATAACATATGCACAGCACTTCCCAAGATGGTGAAGTAAAAGCAGGAACTTGTTTGAGCTCCAGCTCTAACCACCTCCAATACCTGTTAAATATGACTCTAAACAAATCTTAGAGCTACAGAACCCACAAAATGACAGAGAGAAGCAAATCTACCACTGAAGACAGCCTGGCAGCCTGAAAGGAAGAGTGTATCGCACCAAGTTGGGAGCTGAGCATAGTACCACATGAGCCATACAGGCCCAGATCCCAAGGTGGTCCTGACCAGCCCCACAGGCTGGCCAAAGAAGACTTCACAAGAGGGAATCACTGGCACCTGTGGCAGTTTCCAGAATTCTCAACCCAGAAACACCGAAGAGAAAGTAAAAGGTCAGTGGGGAATCTTGTTGGTCAACAGTGAGAGAAGAATGTGATCGGACTCCTGCCCCTGGGGTGGCAGAGGTGATGAAAGCAGCAACTACTACCATTGCTGCTGCTTCTGGCTCCTGGCCTATAGATCATAGGGGGACAAACTGACTGTCCAGAGAGCATTTGTAGGAATCTCTCTGTTGGAACAGAGGCAAGATTCTCCTACTTTGCCCTGCTTGGATCTGGGTCGCAGTCTTGGATGGAGGTCCTGATGAGGAGCGCTGGTGTGACAGAGTTTGTTGAGGTTGTGGAGAGGAAGTGCTCCTCACAGTCCTGAGGTAGGTGCCTGGAAAAAACTCTGACAATAGCTACACAAAACCCCAGGAATTGGGGGCACAGCACTCTCCACTCTGGAATCAGTTATACTGTAGCAAAGAACTCAAAAGTCAAGTCATTGGCTAGCAAGATGATCAAACAGAGGAAGTACAATCATGCTATAGAATCCTTTTTGGTGGACAAAGAGGATCAACATATAGAACCAGAAGAAGAAAACAAAGTCAAAACTCCTGCATCAAAAGCCTCCAAGGAAAATATGAACTGCTCACAGGCCATGTAGGAGCTCAAGAAGGATTTTTAAAATCTAGTAAGAGAAGTACAGAAAAAATTGGGAAGAGAAATGAGAATTATGCAAGAAAATAATGAAAAAAAAAGTCAACAGCCTGACTGAAGAAAACAACACCTTAAAAATAGACTAAAAAAGAGGTCCAAAAAGTCAATGAGGAGAATAATGCCTTAAAAAGAAGAATTGGTCAGATGGAAAAGAAATTTCAAAGATTCACTGAAGAGAATAATTCCCTCAAAATTAGATTGGAGCAAATGGAAGCTATTAATGACTTTATGAGAAATCAACATAATATAAAACATAACCAAATCAAAAATTAGAAGGCAATGTAAAATATCTCATTGGAAAAACCTCTGGCCTGGAAAATAGATCCAGAAGAGATTACTTAAAAATTATTGGACTACTTGAAAGCCATGATCAAAAAAAGAACCTAGAGAGAAATTCTCAAGGAATATTGACCTGATATTCTAGTACCAGAGGGCAAAATAGAAATTGAAAGAATTCACTGATTGCCTCTTGAAAAAAATCCCCCAAAGAAAACTGCTAGGAATATTGTAGTCAAATTCCAGAGTTCCCAGGTCAAGGAGAAAATGTTACAAGCAGTCAGGAAGAAACAATTCGAGTACTGTGGAAACACAATCAGGATAACACAAGATCTAGCAGCTGCTAACTTAAGGGATTGAAGGGTTTTGAATATGATACTCCTGAGGTCAAAGGATCTAGGATTAAAACCAAGAATCACCTACCCAGCAAAACTGAGTATAATACTTCAGGAGAAAATATGGTCAGTCAATGAAATAGAGGACTTTCAAGCATTCCTGATTAAAAGACCAGAGCTGAACAAAAAATTTTACTTTCAAATACTAGAAGCAAGAGACATTTGAGAAGGTAAACAGGAAAAAGAAATCATAAGGAACTTAACAAAGTTGAACTATTTATATTCCTACATGGAAAAACAATAACTGTAACTCATGAGACTTTTCTCAGTATGAGGATAGTTGAAGAGAATATATATGTATATATGTTTATACATACACATATATGTATATATAGGAGGGTATGTGTGTGTACACATATTTATATATATATAAATATAATATATATTATATATATATATGCACACACACATATATAAATATAAAGACATACACAGAGGGCATAGGATAAGTTGAATATGAAGGGATGATATAAAAATATGAAATTAAGAAGTGAGATAGGAATATATTGGGAGAAGAAGAAAGGGAGAGATAGAATAGGGTAAATTATCTCACATAAAAGACGCAAAAGAAAACTTGCAATGGAGGGGAAGGACAGAAAGGTGAAAGGGAATGAGTCAACCTTAGTCTCATTGAATTTTATTTTAGGAGGGAATAACATACACACTCAATTGGGTATTTTACCATACAGGAAAGTAGAGGGGAAGGGCATAAGAGAGGGGAATGATAGAAGGGAGGGAAGTTTGGGGGAGAAGGGGTTAGAAGCAAATACTTTCAAAAAGGGACAGGGACAAAGAAGAAAACAGAATAAATGGAGGGTGGGATAGGATGGAGAGAAATATACTTAGTCTTTCACAATATAACAACTATAGAAATGTTTTGCGTAACTACACATGTACAATCTATATTGAATTGTTTGTCTTCCCAGTGGAGGAGGGCGTGAAGAGGGAAGATGACAAAGAATCTGGAAGTCAAAGTTTTAAAAACAAATGTTAAAAATTGTTTTTTACCTGCAACCTGGAAATAAGATATATAGGTAATGGAGTATAGAAATCCATCTTGCCCTACAAGAAAGCAAGTGGGGAGGATGGGGGAGGACATTTGGGGAAAGGGGTGTTCAGTATGCTTGCTATATTGGGATAGGGGTAGGGAAGAGACACGGAGAAAATCTGTAACTCAAAATCTTGTGAAAGTGAATGTTGAAAACTAAAAAATAAATAAATAAATTTATATTAAAAAAAAAAAAGAAACCATATGCAAAGATAGAATTTGAATTCTCTGCAAAGGAAATACAGTAACAAAGACAGGGTGGTGTGACAGACAGAGGGACAGCTCTACACCAGCAAGGCCTGGGTGTAAGGCCTCCTTCTAACTCTAACAAGTGAGCAAATCAGGAAAAGGTACTAAGGCCCCACATCTTAAGTATTCTTACCAATTAATCAAGGGCAATACAACTTTAATTTAATGGAGCTCTTAATGAGCCAAAATCATCTTGTTCTTCCTCTCTGTCTTGTTTCTCAGAATTTCAGTTTTCGAAAGGGTTATATTCCAAAAATATGATTTTGAAGCATTTCTCCATGAAAACTGAATAGTGATTAAGTTCTCAGGTAAGTTTATTTATCTTTTTTAACCCATAATCAAAGAACTATTATATATTTGAATCAGAATATAGCAAAACAAACAAACTACAATATTAAGTATTCAAAGTATATATATATATATATATATATATATATATATTTACCATTATATTCTGTTATGAAAATGCTTGTTTTATCCCATGAAATAAAAATAAAATAATTTTTAAAAAATATTCAATATTTAGGGTGGCTAGGTGGTACAGTGAATAGACACTGGCCCTGGAGTCAGGAAGACCTGAGTTCAAATCCAGCTTAAGACATTTGACACACTTACTAGCCCTGTGACCTTGGCCAAGTCACTTAAGCCCAATTGCCCTGCCCTCCCCCCCCAAAAAAAAAGCCAAAAAAATATTCAATATTCATTCAGAACAGCAACATCTATTGTTTATCATTGGCAAAGTACTGAATTCCATTGTTATGTTTCCATCAACACTTTAAAAGTTTATGATATTCCTAAGAATATGAGTCATCCTCCAATTGATAGTCAAAGGATATGAACTGAGCTTTCTGAAAAATGAAAGCTATCTATAGTAACATGGGGAAAAAATGTTCTAAGTCACCATTGATTAGAGAAATGCACATTAAAAGAACTACAAGATACCATTTCATATCCATCAGACTGGCTAACAGGACAAAAGAGGGAAATGTTAAATATTGAAAGAGATGTGGAAAAATGAGAACACTAATGCATTGTTGGTGGGATTGTGAACTGGTCCAAGGATTCTGAAGAATAATTGTGAACTATGCCCAAAGGGCTATCAAACTATGCATATCCTTTAACATAGCAAAACCACTGGATCTGTATCCCAAAGAGCTCAAAGAAAAGGAAAAGGGCCTACATATAAAACATATGTATAGCAGCTCTTTTCATGGTGACAAAGAATTGTATATTGAGGGGATGTCCATCAGTTGGGGAATGGCTGAACAATTTGTGGTATCTGATTTTGCTACAAGAAATGCTGAGCTGAGTAAGATGCTTCCTGAAAATTCTGGGAAAACTTACGTGATGCAATGAAAAATGAAGTGAGCAGACCCAAAAGAACACTACAAAGTAATAGCAATAATGTATGATAACCAACTGTGAATGACTTAGGTATTCTAATGTAATGATCCAAGACAATTCCAAAAGATTTATGATGAAAAATCTTATCCAGCTCCAGAGAGAAAGAACTGATGAAATGAGGGCAGGTGAAAGCATATTTTTTCACTTTCTTTATTTTCTTACCTTTTTTGTTTTTTGCAAGATGGCTAATATGTAAATATGTTTTGTAGTAGTTCACATGTATAACTGAAATCATATTCCTTGCCTTCTCAATAGGAGGGGCAGGAGGGATGGAGAAAATTCAGAACACACACACAAATATTTTAAATGAATGCTCAAAATAAGTAAATTATTTTATTTTTAAACTTTTTTTAAATTGAAAAATCTATGACACTGGCAGTATGCATAGTCCCTACCTTGATGCATATTGCAACCCTTCCACGACTTAGCAGATGGGCTTTGAAAGTTGCTGGGGTCAAAAAAGTCAATGTTTTTTAGACAACTGGGCATGAGTTCACTCTCTGAACTGAACTAGGCTAGTCCATGGGCTAAAGACCTTCGGAGCATCACTGGTCCTCTATAGACTGTAACCTTTCCTTGGAAAAATCTTTTGTACTTTTCTGGAAGCACTTTCAAGAACCCAGGGTCGCCTCTACCAGATATTAAAGTGGGACCTTGGTTAGACTAGTAATAATTAAGGAAAACAGGAAAATAATAAAGCCTAAAGGTACTTAAGTATAAATTCTAGTATTTGAAGAAAACCAGGTTTAATATTAAAAGGATAAGATGTAGGAGAGAGATTATGAAGATTCTTTAGGTGAATTCAGAGTATTCTCAAGGGCTTTCCAAGTTGATGATACTGGTTCATTGCAGGGAGGTAAGAATTTTAAACATGTTTAGAGGGAAATCTACATACTAACCTTTCTGTACAGGTAAATTTTGAGAAAGAGAGATAAAGACAGACAGAAACAAAGAGAGGCAGACAGAGACAGAGGGAGGAAGAGAGAGACAGACAGATAAAAAGAGACAAAGAGACAGAAACAGAGGAAAAAAGAGAGAAAGGAAAAAATATTGACTCTTCAAAAGAGGAAGGATCCTATATGTTATCAAACTCAGCTCTTATAGAAGGGAAGTGATTTGTCCTAGGTCACAGAGGTACCAACACCAAAACTTGAGCCTGAACTCTGGTGTTCTGACTGCAGTTCAGAGATTTTCCCTCTGTCCTACTCAACATGCACAAAGAAGAATATTTTAAGTAAAAACAGTGGGAAAAGACATGGGAGAATGATTTCAAAAGGGACATTGGAGAAAAAATTAAACTAGAAGAAGTTAACGAAGTTGTAAGGGGGAAAGGCTGAGAAGCTTGGAGCAGAATAACATCCCAAGGTCAAAAAAAGGAAGAAAATAAAATGGAGAACGTGGGTCTGAATCACCAAATATTGACACTCACCTGGAATAGCTTTATTATCAAACTAGTAAGACTAGAGAGACTGAATGGAGAAGAGTAAATGGGGAAACCTATCGGCCAAATGCACAAATGCCCCTAACTAGAACCCTCCCTGCTAAAGGTCAGTGTGCATGCAGACCCAATATCTCCAACTTATAACATATACTAGACAGCCATTTACCTCATACACATTGATCTCCCCCCACCCTTAGCAGAATGTAAGTTCCTTCAAGGCAAGAGAATCCCTGTCCTCAGTGCCTAACACAGTGCCTAGCATATATTTAGGATAGGGAGAGAGATTGAGTCTGTAGTTTTTGAATATGGGAAACTTGCAAGTGTGGAAATGCTCTCCTCCAATGCAGATAGACAACTTCTCTTCTCTCAGAAAGTTGCTTAGAGGAGGGAGGGACTTAGTGTTTTGCCCAGGATCACACAGCCAGCATGAGCTAAAGGCACAGGTCTTCCAGTTTAGTGAGATTGAATCTCTAGCTACTCTGGCACAATGCCCATCTCAGGAACATAGTATAAAGGCTGGTAAAATTGGATTAGACTTCAAGAATTTTAATTATCCAAGAAAAATGAAAAACATTTAATATTAAGCAAGAAATTGTCCTGACCATGACACTATTTTCAATAATATTGGGGATACAAATGGTTTTCCTATTAAAGGTAAAATAATTAAAGGACTCCTTTCCCCTAGCCTTTTTAGATAGCCAGACAGTAACTGCTTTGTTGTATCTGATATTAGAGGACAGCAGTCTCCAGAAGGCATTCCCTTTTATATTCAGTCTGTTTTTCCTCAATTCTGTGGTGGATGGATGGAGAGTTTGCCAACCCCAATTAACATGAATTGGATTAATGAAATAAAAAAGGCAAAAAGTGATTTGATAAATCCTCTTAGCATCGTTGAGTCACATTCCTTGAATAATGACTTTAATGAATGCCTCTAGTAAAACAACACACCTCCCAGACCTGAAGACCACTTGACCATAAGGCTCATGTAGCAGCCCAGGCATGAGCTGCCTCAGTTTCCCAGGCTAAACCCACTTACCTAATGCTGGAATCTATGGGTCTCTTCATGGATGGGACAGTCAGTGCTATCCCCATGTGTCCCTTCTTGGAGTGGGAAAGGTGGACATAGCTTTTATAACAGCTAACATTTAAATAATGCTTTAAAATTTACAAAATGCATTGCAAATGTAACATCATTTGATCCTCACAGCACCTTGTGATGTAGATATTATTATCCCCATTTTACAGACAGGCTATCTGAGACTATAAAAGCATTTAAGTGATGGGTCCATGATCATAGAGCTATTGAGAATCTCAGGCAGGATTGGAATATAGGTCTTTATCTGACTGACTTTATCTGACTTTATCTGACTTCAGGCCTAGCACTTTATTCACAATGTCACCTAGCTGTTCTAATGTCCAGTCACAAACAGTTGGAGAACAGTTGGATCTTGAGGATGGGCCTGGGGTGAAAGAAAGCAACAGAGTGAAAACTGACACCAAAATCAGCTCCTCAAGAGGACCTTCCTTCTTCCTCCTTCAAGAAGTCCCTCATGACCCAGACTGCTTAGCTAGAGATATCCCTGTAGATACCCAAACAATGCCAAACCACAGCATCCCTATGGAAGAGAAAAAATGTGCTTGCAACCAGACACTCCAAGAGTTTTAAGTCTGTTCCCCTTAATCATGTAGCCTAGGAGGAGTGGATATCTAGAAGAAAAATCCTGAATCCTCAAAAATAAAATAAAATCTTCATAATTTTGTTGCAGGGTACTTGATGCCTAGCAAATGGAGGCAAAAGCCATCCCATTCTGAGGTATCTATGAATGAAATTCTATACCAGTTGTCCTTTGTTGTTGTTGTTCTGTTGTTCAGTTGTTTCTGACTCTTCATGACCCTATAGACCATAGCATGCTGGTATCTCCTGAAGTCTGTCCAAGGTCATGTTCATTATTTCCATGACACTATCTATCCCTCTCACCCTGAGAACTTCTTCTGCCTTCAATCTTTCCCAACATCGGGTTTCTTGCAATGAATCTTGTCTTCTCATTACATAGCCAAAGTGATTAAGCTTCAGCTTCAATATTTGTTCTTCCAAAGAACAGTCTAAATTAATGTAATTAATTAATTAATTAATGTAAGATATGAGAATTTTGATACCTTGATGACTTTCTGGCTGTCAAGTACAAATATAAGAATAAGAATGTGATAGAGACTTGTCCTGCAACCTGCTGGTACAGGTAACTCTCAGGTTGGAAATTCCCTCTGTTAATTCAGATTGGCAATGTCTTTGCAATATATTGTCTTGGAGAATTGTTTAGAGCATTGAGAATGACTTCTCAGGGTCACACAGAAAGGATGCAGAAGAAATAAACACTTGAACACTGGTCTTTTTGTCTTCAAGGTTTACAGTATCTTTTTATTGCATTCCCTATCCTCTCTGACTACTCCCTCCATCCTGCAAATAGCAGGTCCTCAATAACTGCTCTTTGGATGAGATTACATTGATATTATGACTCTCAAATCTCACCATACTTCTTTGGACAATTGGTGAAGGTTACATAGACAAAGGGACTCTTCACCCTGAAAAGGAAGACTCGGCTACAAAAAAAGACATGTAGAGTGACTGGGGAATATCTATGAGTGAAGTCACCAACACCAGAGGAATTGTAACAAGTCCTAAGTTTATTCGTATGCCATCTACTCATGAATGGTGTGTTCAAATGTAATTGGCACCTTCTTATTCAGTATCACTGAGTTTTTAAATGGTCCTAGGTCCTTTTCTCTAATAAAGCATAAAATTATTCAGGCTCTCACAGTCACATCCATCTCACAGAAAGGCATTTGGAAAGGCCAGGTGTATGGAGAGGCCCTCCCATGGTTAGATGAATGGACAGTCCATCATGTGGTCAGACATCTGGAGAGAATTTACTGAGTAGTTATATGGACAGCTTCACTTCTCTTGAGTCAAAGACTGAAATTCAATGTGTGGCAGTGAGGCATAGTACCTGAGACTTTATATGCTTCCTCCATGAATGAGTCTATCCAATGAGGGTTTACATGATTGCGATAAACTCTCAACATCAACTGAAAGAATTATAAAGGTCTTTTTCTGTTCTCTGAAATCCCATAACTCATTTAGAATAGCCAAAATGGTAAGAAAAATTTGGGTAGCACCATTCCTTTACATAGGTACAAGGGAAGGCACTTAATTCTGGTTTCTCAACTCATTACCAGGTACTTGAGTCTAAGCACCAAAGTGGGGCATATTGGGGTATGTTGAAGTTTTTTTTGATGCTACATCTTCATCCCTGGAAAAAATTACCTAAATATAGGAATCTCTAAAACAGACCTTATAGACATAAAGGAAAATGTGTTTCTTTGATCTGATACATCAATGTTAAATTTTTTTATGGAGTCTTCTATGAAGCTAATCTCATAGATAGATATTTTGTTGATATTACCCTTGGGAAGATGTATTAACTGTGGGGACAAAATTATTCTCTTGCTTTGCTAGTTCTTCAAATGGAGAGAATACTTTTAGAAGGAAGCTGAGTTCAGACTGCAACAGCTCCAATAAGACACCTAGTTCCATTAAATTTAATCCTCATTCATAAACTAAAATAGTCAGGAAAACTAAAACTACTAAATTCTCTTTTGCGATTAAGCCCTAGTGTTCATATGCCTGAATGTTTTAGGCCAAAATAAAATTCTAACTATATTTTAGCAAATATTAGTGGGATTTAGTTTGACTATTTTAAACAATGAATAGGGGAGAAATCCATTCAGTTCCTCCCCACCCCCACACCATAATTACAGAGCTAAGACTTTGTGAAAAGGATTTTATAATCACTAAAAAGAAAAAAAAAGCTCTGAATCCCATGACTCTTTTCATTTAATTATTCATGATATTGATCAACACATTTATTTTGAAAAACAGATAAAGTTAGAACATCACTCCCTCAAGATGTACTTCTTGTTAATTTGCATTATTGTAGACTAGGGAATTTCTCTTTAGTGACTTGCAATTTGCATATGTAAATTTTTTTTAAAAATACATAATCAAATGTTTCATCTTTTTTTTTTCTTTTTCTTTTCTTTTTTTTTCAATATCTGCAGCAAAATGCTATCTGCTCAGATGACAGTTTTCATAGATGTCAGCTCATCAGGGCTCATTTCTGGTAATCGAGCTTAATCACAAAAATTAGATAACTCCTCAATACTAAAAATAAATACCATAATAATGATGATTATGATGATAGTGTTGGTGGCAGAGAAGAAATTTAAGGCAGTACTTAAATTGCTAGGCTTGTTTTAGACTACTGATTGTCAAATCTCATTTGCTTTTACTTATTAGGCCTAAAGTAATCAAAACTTGATTATCATGTATCAAATGAGAGCAGAAGTGCTATGGATAAAACGCACACACAAAGGGGAAGCAAAGTTGTACAATTTCAAATCAGCCTCTGGAACTTACTACCTCTGTGACCATAAGTAACTTAGACTTTCTAGGCTGTTACCTCATCTGAAAAATGAGAATATTGGATTCCATGTGCTCGAGAGTTCTTTCTATCTCTAGAGTGAGGATTCTATAATCATTTCTTCCTCAAATTTATGTGTAACTCTTAATGATTTTGCTGAGTTTATATGACATTAATTAAGCTAATCTACAAATATTTATGAAGTGCCCACTGTATGCATGACACAAGGCAATCAATGAAAAAACAAAACTAAACATGTTCCTGCCCTCAAGATTACACACTTAAATTCACTTAAGAGCCAATTAACACATGATAACATGAAGCAAGGTCTAATAGAAAGAACACTTGTCTTAAAGTTGGATGGCCATTTGTCTTTTCCTGGTCTCCCTCATACACTAGTCATGTGAACATGCAGAAGCCAATCAGTCTATCCTACCCTGAGGTTGGTAAAGTGCTTTACAGACAATATATCTTATTGTTCCCACAGCAACTCTGTAAGGTAGATGTTGTCCCCTTCATTTTATAAGTGAGGAAACTGAGTTTCATAATGATTAAACTGGAGGTTGCTAGGTGGCACAGTGAATAGAGAATAATCCTTGGAGTCAGGAGGACCTGAGTTCAAATCCAGCCTCAGACACTTGACACATTTACTAGCCATGTGACCTTGGGCAAGTCACTTAACCTCAATTGCCCTGCCTTGCCCCCTCCAAAAAAAAAATAATCATTAAACCAGGATCACATAACTAATAAATATCTGAGGAAGAATTTGAACTCATCAGGGGGCTAGGTGGCGCAATGAATAAAGCACTAACCCTGGAGTCAGGAGGACCTGAGTTCAAATTCAGCCTCAGACACTTAACATTTACTAGCCATGTGACCTTGGGCAAGTCACTTAACCCAAATGCTCTGCCTTCCCCCCTCCAAAAAGTAAAAAAAAAAAAAAATGAACTCATGCTTTCCTGATTGCAAATGATAGTTCTATCCATTACGCCACAATGACTATGAAAGTCAAAGGAAGAATAACAACAGCAACCCCAAAACAAAAGCAACCAAAAAAATACCATCCCCATAATAGTTCAAGATCATCTCACCTCACGTTCATGGGAGGAAAACCAAAAATTGCCTTAAAGATAAATGAAACTTCTGTGTCTATATCTATTGTAAAGGATAAAATGGTAAAGAGATGCAACATAAAACTCACTAAGATCCTCCAAGTTAGGTCAACTCATGCCTTAATACTTTATGACTTCAATGTATAGCTTGAGGAAAAGTCAGTGAAAAAATACTTTTAAAAAGGATTCAAAATTTGAGGAAAAAGAAAAAAGAAAAGAAAAAAACGAGGCCAAAGTATGATTCAGAAATTTCTTTTCTCTGGATGTTTTTATCTGAATCACAAGTAACTAAAAAAGTGAGGCTGCACTCTTTGGACAAACAGGAAATGACTAGTTACTGATATGGGAATAATATGATAATGGTATAATGCCTAATACTACCTATCATTTAGACAGAGCTATCAAGTTTGTACTCCACTTTACACATGTGTAACAGCAAGCTCCCTAGCATACCAGGGATGTCCTAGCACAAGTTCTTTGATCTGCTTTTCTAGGAAAGACTGCTCAAAAGGGGGTTAACAATCCCACTTTTAATTATATTCACTAGTTCAGGGGAAAGGTCAGAACCCTGAACATCAGAGAAAATACAAGCAGAAAAAATACAGAGAGAATACAAGCAGAGAAATTAGCATAAAGACCAATAGACAGGGCTCTGACTGCCTGAATCCAAGAAATACTACTATATACTTTACATGTACCACTGGATTGAGAGAGCTTTTACATCTGAGCAGTTGAGGGGTCTGAACATATGGCTATTCAGAGTCTCAACCAAGAAATCAAATGGTCCTTCTCATAAGTGAACCCCCAAAGCAAAATGCCAAACTCCCAGAATATATAATAAAGACTTGGCTCCTGATTGGCTCAGAGTCAAAAGGCACAAAACCTACTTGACGCAGCACAGTTGTGAATTATCAGGGTTCAAAGGAGATCAATCCTTCAGATATTTACAATTTAGCCTAAGCCGAGGAAACTGAACTCCAACAAGAAGAAGAAAAAAATAACAACAAGAATCCCATCTTGCTTTTGCTTATAATACATTATCTCATTTGATACTCAAAACAACTAGGGTGGTGAGGCTATGGGGTGCTATTATCCCTACTGTACTGATGATGAAGCTGAGGCCCTGAAGATTAGTGACTTTTCCAGAGACACAAAACTAATAATTGTCTGAGGCAAATTCCAAACTCAAGTCTTCCTAACTCCAAGTACAGCACTCTTTATACTGTACAACCAAGCTACCTCAGTACTGGAATCAACTGTATGTGCCTGGCCAAAACATCAACTTGTTAGATCCAAGATCAAATATCACCAACAAGCTAGAATAAAGGATAAAGATGAGAAGGCAGAACACTTACAAGAAACCATACTCTGAATTAGTTTTAAAAAATCATTGAAGCCAATAAATAAATAAAGAACAACCATTGAAATAAACTATCTTCATTTATTGATATGAATTAATTTCCATCAGATGTTTCACCAATGTAAACACAATTACCAGACCAAGACATTTTTACCAACAAATACAAATTTTTTTGACAAATTGAGATATAGCTATCAAGGGCATCACTATTTAAGAACATACATTCAAAAACCCACACTAAGAAGATGGAATTTTATATGCATGAGTAACTTTTTTCTCCATTTAAATACATTTTATTTTTTCCCCAGTTACATGTCAAAAATAACTTTTTTTAAGTTTCCAGTTTCAAATTCTATTCCTCCCTTTCCTCCTCCCTAAAATGGTAAGCAATCAGATATAGACTATACATGTGCAATCATGTAAAACATTTCCATGTTATTCATTATGTACAAGAAGAATAGAATAAAAGAAAAAAATGAGAGAAAGTAAAAAACATCACACTTTAGTCTGCATTCAAACAGTATCAGTTCTTTTCTCTGGAGACAAATAAGATGCTTCATCCTTAGTCCTTTGGGGTTTTCTTGGATTATTATATAACTAAGAATAGCTGAATCATTCAGAGTTTTTCATCAAACAATGTTGCTGTTAGGTGTACAACATTCTCCTGGTTCTGTTTACTTCATTTTGTATCAGTTCATCTAAGTCTTTCCAGGTTTTTCTAAAATCATCCTGCTCATCATTTCTTATAGCACAATATTCCATCACAATCACATACCACAGCTTCTTTAACCATTCTCTAATTGATTGGCATCCCTCTGATTTCCAGGTCTTAGCCACCACAAAAAGAACTGGTATATATATTTTTTTTAACAAACAGATTCTTTTCCCTTTGTGTATATATGTGCATATATATATATGTATGTATATATACACATACATATATATAATGTATATATATATATATATATATACATATAATTGGGATGTGGACCTAGCAGTACTATTGCTGGATCAAAGGGTCAAAGGGTATTCACAATTCTATAGCTCTTTGGTTATAGTTCCAAATGTTCTTTAGAAAGGTTAGTCCATTTCACAACTCAACCAACAGTGCATTAGTGTTCTAGTTTTCCCATATCTCCTCCAACATCCATCATTTTCCATTTTTATCATATTAGTTAATCTGATAAATGTGAGGTGATACCACAGAATCATTTTAATTGCACTTTTAACTTATAAAGCATTGATTAATAGTGTTGGGAAAAAGAATACAATTAAAGATTATTTTGAGATTCATCAGATCATCTGAAATACACCTAAACATAAAACTGCAAGTAGAGTTATAAGTAGATGGAAAATTAGAAGAGTTTTGTTAAAATTAACTATAGTTTCCATTTATGGTAATGATAGGACTACATTTGGAAATCTAACATCTCTCTTTCCTACATCCTACAAGAGAAAGTAGAAAAAAAACTGCCTGTTTCAATCTGTATGGAGAACAGGATACATTTTCCATGACTGTGTTGAGTGACATTTCTGATATTTTTATGTCTTCCACAGCCAAATTACTAATATTTACGTTCATAGTGTAGGCTCTGTCCTAGAAAATAAACAGTCTTGAGAAATATCTCTCCATACACTACATAATCTGAGACTATTCCTTGAAAAAAACAGAAAGTTTTCCAATGAAAGGAAAATGAAAAATCTGAAGTGCCTGAAAGTAAATCATATTTGTTAGGATGTGTTAAGTGAAAGAATATCAGATAGAAAAAAAGGAGCATGAAAAGAAGGGGAAAAGACAATAGTATACATGTAACTGAACCTTAACTTTGAAGTTCATTCTAAAGAAGAGACATCAAGATGTTAGGAGAAGAAAGTAGTTACTTGCCCTCTAGGGATAAGAAAGTAGAGCCACAGAATCTATTGGGTAAGATATCACCATGGGTCAGGGGAAAAAGAGAAGAATGGTGATGTTTTCTGATTTGATGCTTAAAGATAGTGGGACAGGATAGGGCAGAAACAAGATGGCAAAGTAAGGCAAGAACTCACCTGAATTCATCCAAACTTACTCCAAACAACTATAAAATAAAACCTCCAAATAAATTCATAAGTGGCAAAAGCAACAAAAATATGAGGGAAGACAATTTTCCAGTCCAAGACAACTTAGAAGATTGGCAGGAAAATGAGAATTGGACAAGTGGAAGCATAACACTCCATGAAACATCAAGAAAAAAAATCAAAAGAATGAAAAAAAAGAAATGTGAATGATCACATTGGGAAAACAGCTGAACTGGAAACAGGAGATACAATGTAAGAGTTGTTGAACTATTAAGAGTCACGGGGTAAAAAAGAGCCTGGACATACTATTTCAAGAAATTATAGAGGAAAACTGCCCTGAAATCCAAGAACCAAGGGTAAAATAGAAAATGAAAGAATCCACCAGCCCTGTCCTGCAAAGAGGACTCAAAATTAAAATCTCCAGGAATATTATTGAATGAATTCCAAGCTTCCAAGTCAACGAAAAAATACTGCAAACATTCAGAAAGAAACAATTAAACTATAAGGGAGCCACAATCAGAATTACACAGGATTAAACAACTTTTATATTAATAAGAGGGCTTGGAATATGATATTCCAAAAAATGAAAAAAGTAAGATTACAACAAAAAATTATCTACCCAGCAAAACTGAGTATAATTCTTAAGGGGGAAAATGAATATTCAATGATATAGAGGACTTTCAAGCATTCCTGATGAAAAAACTAACAGAACAGAACAGAAAATTTGACTTTCAAATACAAGACTCAAAAGAAATATATTTATATTTATTTATTTATTTTATATTTATATATTCTTTATACACACACACACACATAAACACAGAGGAGAGAGAGAAAACATAAGGGATCAATAAGATTAAACTGTTAACATTCCTACATGGGAAGATGATATGTATAACTCCTAAGAACTTCATTGCTATTAATGTTATTAGAAGTAGTATCTATAGACAGAAGGTGTGAGTATAAGTTGACTTTGATGGGATGATATAAAAAAAATAAGCATCAAGAAAGATGACTACAGTGTGAGAAGTGGGAAGGAAGAGGTAGAATGAAGGTAAATTATCTCACATGAAAAGTCTCAAAATTCTCCACTTTATAGTAGAGATAAAGAAGGGACAGAGGTGAGCATCATTTTAACCTCACTCTCATCAAATTTGGCTCAAAAAGGGAATAGAATACACACTCAATTGGGTATAAAAATCTATTTTACCCTGTTGGAAAATAAGAGCAGAAAGGCATAAATGAAGGTGGGAGGAACACTGATAAAAGGGGGAAGTAGTAGTCAGAAACAAAGCATTTATGAGGAAGGATCAGGTGAAAGGAAAGACAAGGAGAAACAGGAGAAAAAGGGATAGAGGGGAATACACAGTAATCATAACTGGGAATAGAAATAGGAAGAATTCACAAATAAAATGGAAGCAGATAGCAGAGTGAATTAAAAACAAGAATCCTACAATATGATTTTTACAAGAAATACATTTGAAGTACAGAGATACACATAGAGAAAACATAACGGACTGAATATATTATGCTTTACCTGAAGTAAAAAAACAAAACAAAACAAAATGCAGCAGCTATCATGGTCCCAGACAAAGCAAAAATAGATCTAAATAAAAGAGATGAGGAAGGAAACTAGATCTTGCTAAAAGGTTATTTTAGACGATTAAGTAGTATCAATACTAAACATACATGCACTGCATGGTACAGTATCCAATTTCTTAAAAGAAGTTGAAGGAGTTGCAAGAGAAGGTAAAACGGTAAAACGATACTAGTAGAAAACATCAACTTTCTCCTCTCAGAACTAGAGAAATCTAACCATGAAATAAACAAGAAGAAAGTTAAGGAGGGGAATAGAATTTTAGAAAAGTTAAATATTGTAGATATTCAGGGGAAAAAAATTGAATGGGGATAGAAGAAAATATACATTTTTCTCAGCAGTACATGGCACCTACACAAAAACAAGCCATGAATTAAGACATAAAAGTTTCACTATCAAATGCAGAAAAGCAGAAATATTAAATATATCCTTTTCAGAATATGATGCAATAAAAATTACATTCAATAAAGGACCATGGAAAAATAGATTGAAAATTAATTTGAAACTAAATAATCTAATCCTAAAGAATGGGTGGGTCAAAGAACAAAACATAAAAACAATCAATAATTTTGTAAACAAGAATGACAATGATGATACAATATGCCCCAATTTATGGATGCTGCCAAAGCAATACTTAAGGGAAATTTTATATCTTCAAATGCTTACATCGATAAAATAAAGAAAGAACTGGGCATGCAAATAAAAAAATAAAATAAAATTAAAACCTAGAAAAAGAAAAAAAAATACCCAATTCAAGACCAAATTGAAAATTCTGAAAATCAAAAGAGAGATTAATAAAATTGAAAGTAAGAAAATCATTGAATAAATAAACTAAGACCTGGTTCAATTAAAAAAAATAAAATAGATAAACCACTGGTTAATTTGATTCAAAAAGAACTGCTAGTAACAAAAAATGAAAACAGTGAATTCATCACTACTGAAAAGGAAATTAAAGCAAATATTAGGGGCTATTTTATCCAATTACATGCAAATACATCTAACAATCTAAGGAAATGGATGAATATTTACAAAAATATAAATTATTCAGATTAACAGAAGATATAGAATACTTAAATAACCCTGTCTTAGAAAAAAGAAATTAAACAAGCCATCAATGAACTCCCTAAGAAAATTTCCCTAGGGACAGATGGATTCACAAGTACATTCTACCAAACATTTAAGGAACAATTACTTCTAATACTATGTAAACTATTTGGAGAAACAGGCAAAGAAGGAATCCTACCCAATTTCTTTTATGACACAAATATGTGTTGATACATAAACCAACAAAAGAAAAAAAGAAAAGAAAAAAGAAAAGAAAAAAGAAAACTATAGACCAATTTCCATAATGCATTTTGATGCAAAAACTTGAATATTAGCAAGGAGAATACAGCAATATATCACAAGAATCATACCCTATAACAAGGTAGGATTTACATCAGAAATGCAGGGCTGGTTCAATATTAAGAAAAGTATCAGCATAACTGATTCTATGAATTACAAAACCAACAGAAGTCATGTGATTATCTCAATAGATGCAGGAAAAAAAATGTAATTTTTGACAAAATGCAATGGGGCTCTCCTTAAAATAATAATAATAAAATTCTGAGACCATCAGAAAGCTGTATGTATAATGGGGATATGCTAGAAGCCTTCCCAATAAGATCAGGGATGAAGCAAGGATGCCGATTATTACCACTATTTTTCAATATTTACTAGAAACAGTAGCTATTACAGTAAGAGAAAGAAAAAGAAATTGAAGTAATTAGAATAGGCAATGAGCAAACAAAACTATCACTCTTTGCAGATGATATGATACTTAAAGAATCCTAGAGAATCAAGTAAAAATCCAGTTGAAATAATTAACAATTTTATCAAAGTTGCAGAATATAAAATAAACCCACATAAATCATCAGCATTTCTGTATGTTACCAACAAAATCTAGCAGCGAGATATAGAAAGAGAAATTCCTTTTAAACATAACTTTAGGCAAGACAAAATACTTCAGTATCTATCTATCAAAACAAATATAGGAATTATATGGACACAATTACAAAATACTTTTCACACAAATAAAGTCAGATTTAAACAACTGGAAAAATATCAATTGTTCATGGGTAGGCCAAGCTAATATGATAAAAATTCTACCTAAATTACTTATTCATTCCATACCAATAAAACTACCAAAAAATATTTTATAAAGCTGGAAAAAAATAACAAAATTCATCTTGAAAAAGAAAAGCTCAAAAATATCAAGCAGAAAGTGGGGGAGAAAAAATGTGAAGGAAGGTGGCCTAGTCATACAAGATCTCATATTGCATTATAAAGTAGTAATCATCAACAATCTGGTACTGGATAAGAAATAGGAGTGGTAGATCAGTGGAATAGATTAGATATATATAACACACTAGTAAATGACCATAGTAACCTAATGTTTGATAACTCAAAGACCCAACCTTTTGGGACAAAAACTCACTATCTGACAAAAACTGCTGAGAAAACTAGAAAACAGTGTGGCAGAAACTAAGTATAGACTAACATTTTACATCATATACCAAGATAAGGTCTAAATGGGTGAATAATTTAGACATAAAGAGTAACACCACAAACAAATGAGGAGAGCAAGAAATAGTTTACCTTCAGACCTACAGATAAGTGAAGAAATTGTGATTAAATAAGATAGAGAGCATTACAAGCTGTAAAATAGATAATTTTTATTTATTCGAAAGATTTTGCACAAACAAAACCAATGAAACCAAGACCAGAAGGCAAGTAGAAAGCTGGGAAAACATTTTTACAAAAAGTATCTCTTATAAAAGGCTTTGTTTCTCAAATATATGGAGAAATGAATCAAATATATAAGAATACAAGTTATTTCCCCAATTGATAAATGATCAAAGGATATGAACAGGCAGCTTTCAGATTAAATCAAAACTATCTATAGTCATATAAAATGCTCTAAATCACTGTTAGTTAGAGAAATACAAATTAATGCAACTCTGAGGTAACAGCTTATACCTATCAGATTGTCTAATATGACAAAAAAGAAAAATGATAAATGTTAGAGAGGTGTGGGAAAGTTGGGACACTGATGCACTGTTGGTAGAGTTGTAAACTGATCCAACCGTTCTGGAGAGTGACAAGGGGCAATCAAGCTATGCATATCCTTTGATGCAGCAGTACCACTACTAGATTTATATCCCAAAAAGATTTTTTAAAGGGAAAAAAGATCTATTTGTACAAAAATATTTATAGCAGCTCTGAGGTGGCAAAGAACTTGAAATGAGGAGATGTCCATTACTTAGAAAATGGCTGAAAAAGTTGTAGTGTATGAATGTAATGGAAAACTATTGTGCTATGAGAAATGATGAGCAGTATGGTTTCAGAAAAACTTGGAAATACATGAAGTAAGAAAAGGCAGGAGAATATTGTACACTGTAACAGCAATAGTGTACAATGATCAGTGCTTTACAACAGCTAAATATTTAGCTATTCTCAGCAATACAATGGTCCAAGACAATTCCAAAGACCTTATGATGAAACATGTTATCCATCTCCAGAGAAAGAACAGATAGAGTCTCAATACAGATCAAAGCATACCATTTTTCCACATTATCTTTTTCATTTTTTGGTTTGTTTTTTTTCTTTCACAATGTGACTAATATGGAAATGTTTTACATGATTACACATACATAACCTATGTCAAATTATTTACCATCTCAGGGAGGGGGAAGGGAGAAAAGGTAAAGAGAGAATTTGGAACTCAAAAGTTTAAAATCTGGATATTAAAAATTGTTTTTACTTGTAATTGAAGAAAAAAATTAAATATTATTTTAAAAAGATAGTGGAACAGCTTTTTGTTGACCTAATAATAAGAATAAAGCAGTTTGTTGTTTTCCTAAAGAATTCATCCAAGATAAACAAAGATGCTCCCAAGAATTGTCCAAATGGATTTATCTTTTCCATTTCTGGGAATTCATGTCGACATACATGTTACTAGCAGAAAAAATAAGAAAATATTGCCAAAGATTGTTAATTCTCAGTAAAGAAATAAAGACTGGGGCGGGTCATAAATTGTGTTTTCCTCAATACTAGCCACTGAAAATAATGCATACAGAAAGGGAAAAAAATGTTTTGTCAATTGAATAACTTCTTAAGAGTGTATATAACAATGGGCTTTGAATTTTTGGCCTATAGGTTAAAAGAGAGGGAATACAGTCTACTGGCCAGGGATGGAGTACAACCAACAAAGGCTTGTATGAAATTATTCATTTACTATATTCCAGTGATGTCAGAGACAGAAATAAATATGCTTAGAATAGTCACCTATGCCTCTCATCTCTCCCCCATCTTCAATTCATCTTTCACATATTTAAAATAATCTTTGTAAGGAATAGGTCTGATCACTTCACCCCTTGTTTAAAAGCCTTCAGAAGTTCTCTATTGCACATAGGATGAAATGCAAACTCTTAATAACCTGGCTATTGAGTCCTTCCACAATTTTTCATCCCACCTACTTTTCAAACCTTGCTTCATATTACTCCATTTCACTATTGAATGTTCAAGCTAAAGTAGATTGGAAGATATTTCTGGAAACTAAATGTATCATGTTGTCTTCTGCAATAGAAGGTGAACTCCTTGAGAGTAGTAAAGACTGTTTCATGTTGGTCTTTGTACTTATCACCAGTAAGAAACACAGAGCCTGGAACATATTAATTAGCTCATTTATGCTTATTGAATTTTATTGAATGATTCTATTCTTATCTAACAGTTTTTTTTTCTTCTCTTTTCCATTTGTGACTCATATTCTTTTTAGTCTAGAAATGGGAGTGTGAGCCAAAGTTCTATCTTAAGGCCTATTCCTTTTGGTGATCATAGGCACTAATTATCACCTATGTGCTGATAACTTTCCAATCTATAACCTCTCCCTTATGTTAGAGTTCTATATTTCTAGCTATCTGTTAACAATTCCATTTATGTGACCCACTGACTCTCAGATGCAACATGTTCAAATCTGAACTAATTATCTTCCCCCTCCCTCACTGCCACTAAACTCACCTCTTCCTCTAACTTATTTGTTTTAATGATACCACCATAGTTCAAGACTTATAACTTCGGAGTCATCTTTAATTCAGCCCTCTTCTCCAATCACAGCATCCAAACAGCTGCCAACTGCTAATAATTTTACCTTTATAATTTTTCTCTAGTTATGTCCTCCTCACCAATGTCATTGTACGCAATTTTGTTCTTTTTTTCTTTTTTTTTCATCTGTGGTAATCACTCCCTAACTGGTCTTTACTTCAAAGTATCCACTCCCTAGTTAATTTTTTCATATTTATTTATTTATTTTACAGCTCTACATCTTAAAATGTAGACACTTTTAAGATTATATTGACTTCTCCAAACTGCACCAACAAATAATCATCTTACATCATACTATTCCTCTTTCTTTAAAGTTCTTAAATTGTTCCAAAACAATTATTCTCTGTCTCATATTCTTGTCTCTTTTAAAGCTGTGCCTTTGCTCCCACTGTGTGTAAAACTGGATTCTCCTTTTTTCTTTTCAAACTTCATCTGTTAATGCTTTTTCCTCCCTGACAGATGCAATCTCAATTCAAGTCCATGAAGCTTACACTGTTTCCCCTTCTCCCTTTTAAAATCAAAGTTATTTTTCTCCCAACAAATCTATGTTACCAACTAGACCTCTTAACCTTATCTAGCTTTCCATTGTATAATAATGATCTCTGCTTAAGCTTTCTCCCCAACCCCTTAGTTCGAAAGAGCCTTAAGAAAGGATTTGTGTTGTACATGTCTTTGTATACATGGCACCAATCATGACACCTTGCATATATTGAACTCTTAATAAATATAGTTAAGGTACATGTTATTAATAACAGCCAACTTTCAGTAGGGACAGTTTGAGTGGTTTGGGAGAAACCAGCTAAATGAATTTATGGATTGTTGCATATTTAATATGCCCTTTGGCTCCTTGGTTATTTTGATCCTTCTGACAGTGTTGTTCCATGAGCCACAGTTATACAGAATTACCATGAGAATACTGGTTCAAACATATGACTTCAGTGGCAATGAGCAGCTTAGTGTTCATAGAAAGGGGCTCAAATTAATTCTAAACCAATTTCTTTCCCCTATTCACTGCAGGGCCAAGAAACTCATCTATTGGTAGCACAAATTGAAGATATATATCTTGATTCTGGAACTAACCGAATAGGCTGCTTGTCCAGTATCATGCTATTATGTCAATAACACATGTTCTCCATGCATATTTCCTCATCTGAAACCACACAGTAGGTGTAATTAGGATGCCAGTTATGACTAGTCGTGCCTTGACAATGAAAATTGGTATAAAAATTATCAAAAATGTATCTAATCAGAAAAGGAGATGGAATGATGATGATATTGGTGATGATAGTAGCATTTATATAGCACTTTAGGTTTACAAAGGGTTTTTACAGATATTTCCTCATTTTATTCACACATCAGCCTTGGAAGTTAAGTGATATTATTATCCCCCTTCCTTAGATGAGCAAACTGAGGCTGGGAAAAGTTAATTCACTGGTCCAGGGTCACATAGTTAATAAGGACCTGAGACTAGATTTTAATTCAGTACTTTCTGACTCCATGACCAACATTAGCCACAGCAACACCTAGCTAAACAGTCAAATAATATAATTGAGGAGTAACAATTAACACATGCTTAAGTGAGTAATAATAGCCTATGCTTGTACACGAAATGGTGGAAGGCTTCCAACATGTTTGATAATCCACAGATTCAGGATTTAGAGAAAGACTACTTAAGAATTACACCAGAAAATAAAAATATTATTGAGTTATGATCTTCATGAAGGATGGGAACAGTCATGCTAATATGATCATAGGTCAACTGAAGAATTAAAAATGTACTTAGTCTCTGACTCATTTAAAAAATTCAAATTAAAAAAGCTTAAATTGAATGCCATTACCTTTTGTCCACATGCCAACATTATAGTGAAAGCAAATATACTGCTTAATGAGGACTCTAATTGATTTTTCTTGTTCTGAGTCCAATATATATTATTTTAGCCAAAAGTTTAAACTAGCTCAAGGTTTAGAATTGCTAAAGTAGTTCTGAGTAAGTACTAGCTCAGGTTACAGGATAACATACTCTAGAGAAGCTATGGGAACTTGTCTCCCACTTCCTCTCCAATTCATGTTTAGTAGGTTGTTGTTCAGTCATTTCAGTCCTGTGCAATTCTTTGTCGCCCCATCTAGGGTTTTCTTGGCAAAGATATTGGAATGATTTGCCATTTCCTTCTACAACTCATTTTACAGATGAGGAAACTGAGGCAAACTGACTTGCCAGGGTCACACAATTATTAAATGTCTGAAGTTGGATTTGAACTCAGGTCTTCCTGATTCCAGTTGCTCTATCCACTGTGCTACCTAGCTTCCCTACTTGTACTCTTAGAGCTTGGTATCTAGTAAATGATTAGCATATGTTTATGGACTATCTGATCCAGAGTTAGATTAGCAGCCCATTGACTGGTTCAGAAAGGTATGAGCTCATAATCCAAAGACCAAAAGACAAAATTACCCTTACTTTTCAGTTCCTACAGGTCCCTCCCAGAAATATCACCTTCTCATCATGTCACAAGGCTTTGCCCCTCCTCTATACCACTGATGCCCTGTATAAGTTTATCTCCCACCCCACTCCATCCCTCCAGGAGATATCATGTGTTCCCTGCCAGTATTTCTTCCAACCAGCCCTTTGACGTATAAAAACCAATGGTCTCCCTCATCACTGAATCATTGTCCTGCATGTTACTTTCTTCTTCTGATTGATGCAACCCAGAGAGTTATCTCAGAGTGCAGGAATGGGAGGCCCTAGAAAATCTATGCAAAATAGAGCTACCTATTCAAACCTAGAGGGAAACTCTTGGACTTGGATGAGGGAGTTGAGGGTGGGGATAGGATAGTATACACTGATTTCCAGCTATGCCCGAGTACTCTTCTGTAAACATCTCTAGCTTTGTAAGTCTTTTATTCAGTCCTTCTTAGGACCTTGTTATTTGAACCCATGCACTGACTGGCTATTTCACAGCCTTATATACATGTCAGTAATCCTAGGGCTCGAGGTACATGTGTATTAAGAATGGTAGCTCATACACATAAAGTCCATGGGCTTTTGAAGAATGAGAAGACCATATCAGAAGAAATTAGAAGAGATCACATCTAAATAAGCGATGAAGAAGGAAGGATTACAAAAGCATATAATTTTTGTTTCTGCTTCTGAAATAACTTACTTCTCAGGCGCTGGCTTGGTTGTTGCTACATCTGTGGATTAACCAGAATATGTGGGGGAAAGGGAATGAATATGGGGATATAACCAGTCATGGTTATGACCAATATGGAGATCACCAAGAAAGGAACCAAGAAAATCATGAGCTCACCATCAATCAATGAACATTTATCAAGCACCTACTCTACCAACCACTGTGCTAAGCACTATAACTAAATAAATATAAGTATATATGTTATATAGGATATAAATATATTATATAATATATGTCATATGATATATAAGCATATCATATAATATATACATAATATACACCATATAATATATACATATATTAGATAATATGCATCATATATTAATATAACATATATAAATAAATATAAAGATATTATTATAATTTTTTTTTTAAATCACTACCTCAGTTTAATGATCTGTCTCTGCCCCAGTGGCTGTGCCAGTATCTGGAACTGGTTGGTGGCTGTTCACAAACTATAATAGTATGAAGAGAGCTCAGAAGGACTCAGCAACCAGGGATCAACAAGACTCGAATGATTTTGTAATTACTGACAAAGCAGTTATCTTCAAAGGTTTTCTTTTCTCTTCAAAACATAGTAAGTTGGCTACTTCCTCTCCCTTCCCCATTCTATCTCCAGCATAGCTGTCAGACTGATCATACTTAGTTTATGTGGGAAGCAGCCTGGCGTGAATGAAAGTGTGCTGGATTTGAAGTCAGAGAACTTAGATCCAAATACTAATGCTGCAACTTATTACCTGAATGATACTGGCAAGAAAAGGGATGTTATATAATCACTGGGCCCAATTTTTCTCACCTATAAAATAAAAGATCATCTTATCAGTGGCATCAAACTTGAATAGAAATAGAGGGCACCAAAGCATACAGAAGTAGCCCTGTGGGCTTATATTGACTTAGGTTTAAAATGCAACGTCAATTGTGTTTTATTGTATTTTTATTTATTTTGTTAAATATTTCCCAATAACATTTTAATCTGGTTCAGGCCACATTCAGGAGTGTTATGGATCATACAAGGCCGTATGTTTCATACCTCTGATCTGATCCAACCTTGTAAAGTCTCTTCCAGCTCTGAGTCTATGAATCTAAGAATAGTATCTTTATCCTCTTGACTCTAGAACAGTGGTTCTCAACCTGTGGGTCGAAACCCCTTTGGGGATCAAACAACCCTTTCACAGGGACCACAGGGGTCACCTAAGACCATCAGAAAATACATATTTCTGATGGTCTTAGGAACGGAGACACCTCTCCTCTGTCTGTCTTCAGGTGGGTCCACCCACATGCAGATATGCCTACATATGAGTATTGAAGGGTCATGGCATTAGGAAGGTTGAGAACCACTGCTCTAGAATAAAATACAACATTCTTAGTCTGTCATTGAAAGCCCTTCAAAATATGGCTCCCACCTACTTACCTTATGTCATATTTTCCCCCTCTATATTCACTATTTAGTGAATTTAGTTTGCTAGTTATTCTTTATTCCTATTAGGCAACTAGATGGTGCAGCAGATAGAGCAGTGGGCCTAGAGTTGGGAGAGATCTGAGTTGAAAGCCAACCTCAGAAACCTACTAGCTGGGAAAGTCACTCAATTTCTGTCTGCATGAGTATCTTCCACTACATAATGGAGATAATAACAGAACTAGCTTCATAGGAAGTAAGGATGTTATAAGCATCAAGTGAGATAATATTTGCAAAGTGCTACCTGGCACATAGTAGGTATATAATAAATTCTTGTTTCTTCTCCATCTTCATGCAATCATGCCAGTCATTCCACATATCTGTAATACTCTCATGCTTCATATCTTTATAGAATTTCTTCACCTGAGTTTGCAATAAAAGATATTGAATGGTGCAAGCTTCTGCAAGAGTAACTTACATATAGACATTCCACAGAGCTAAATTCTCAAACATTCAGAAAATATATCAGATTTAGTAACTACCAGTAATCACGGCAGCTTTCTGCCAACTTTACATTTACTGAACCCATCTGAATGAGTAACAGACCTGAGAATAGATCACTAGAATTGCTCTGGTTGATTTTAATTGCCTGAAATGTGTCATTACCATCTTCTGAAATTTTTCAAGCAATTTAAAAAGTGACTTTTTTTCTAGCTTAGAATGGAAAGTAGCTTCTTAAGTATCCTGCCATGCAAACAAGTACTTGGTCAGGTCAAAGGCCCCCCAGTACGGGAAGTTATTACCATTAAAAAAAGAAAAAAAGATAAAGAAACCATTTAGTATCTAGCGACTTTACACATCCCTAACTGAAATGAATCAATCAATCACTTATTAAGTGTTTACTATGTGTGAGGTGCTGTCCTAGGTGCTGGAAAGCAAGTAAGAAAGTAAGCCAGTCCTGGCTCAGAGGGTTTCAACTGCAAGGAGACAGATGGAAAAGTTTCATGGTCCTTAAGGTGCAATGGCAAAAACAGATGTCAGCCTCTTTTTAAAGTTATTTCCAACTAATAAAATTACATCAGCTTCTTATATTAAACCATTTGATAGTATCATGGACTTTGCTGACAAGAATCCGCTTTTCTAGGCCCTCAGTACCTGTGACTATACCACTTAAGCTGCATTTCCATGGGGTTTGTTTCCCAGGATGATGGTTAAGGGCAATGGGCCAAAAGGATTCCTATCTCCGAGGCTCTTAGAATTCAGGGTCCTCTTGTCTCCATCAGCATCTGAGGGGGAATGGTGGTCAAGGTGACAATGATGATTTGACTTGCTTAGCTCATGCTGACTGCTGTCTTTTCCTCAGGGTGCCTTGCTGCTTCAGCTAGGCTTGCTTGCTTGCCCTGCATAAGACAAATGACTGCAGACCAAATTCCAAATACCTATTTATAAATAATTATTCTGACATAACAATTTTTCAAAATACACAGGAATTGCCAAGGTCAAGTAATCATCCATCACATATTTAAGTTACTACTATGTGCTAAGCACTGATCTAGGAAGGCATCTGGGGATACAGAGACAGAAATCCAACATCCCCTGCCTTCAAAGAGTTTACATTATCTATGGATAAGTTATAGATGTACAAGAGCACAATGATATTAACTTGAATTTCTGGAAGCCTTCATATGCTTTTTAGGGAACTTTTACATATATTATCACATATTATTCCCAAAGAACTGCTTTTATTACCCATTCAGGATCCTTTCATTGAAATCTCATCTCTCCTCATGATTCATGCTCAATCAGACCGCAGAGCTTCACTATCAGATTCCAAGCATCTGTTCTCTATGGAGTCGGCCTGTACTTACTCTTAGGTTCTCCCGATTGTACTCAGTTTTTTCAGGTTTTTACTCCACTGGGATCTGACTTTCTTTCTGGTTGCTGATTTCTGCCTGGACTTCCTTGAAGTGAAGACTCTCAATCCATTTCTGTCCTATTTTTGTCTCACTGTCTTGAAAGGGTCACCCAAGGGCACAGCCAATATTTTGCCCAGTCAATGAACAAGATCCCCTACTAATTCAATCCAGGAGAAACTTGTTCACACTTTGTAAAGAGATTACCTGGCATGACCACATCCTTCCAGTTAGTGTAATACTTCATTATCTCCCCTTTGCTTTCATTCATTACAATCTCGGCATTTAGGCTTAGGGGATTGGTGGAAGAACCACCATCCTACCCAAACTACTATCAGAAGAAGCCATCACCATAATTATCCTTTTTAAAAGTAGAATGGACTGGATCTGCAAGTAACTGCTTTATCCTCCTTGAAGGACATAAAACAGGGGCTAGAGGAAATGTTGTGGTGAATATTCTATTTGGGGTATTGGTTAGAGTACATGGCCTCTGATTGTTTTGTTTTGTTCATTTAAAATTCTGAGGCCTCTGTAGAGAAAAAAGGAAAGGAAGGCAAAGAAGGAGTTAAAAACTTGTTCTTGAATGAGGACTCTCTTTTATAGCCCAGCATTAAAGGGTGAGTCTCCCATAACTGTCAGTTCCACAGTGGCAACAGTCCACATCCCAAATCAATTTACAATCAGTCTATGATGGATCAGATGGTAACAGCCTTATCTTTCATTAGGAGCAATGATCAAAGTCAGAAATAAAGGCTTATTTCCTTTCATGCTTATCTAATTGAACTGAGAACTCTCCTAATCAACTTACTACAGCTGGAACACTGAAAGTCCTAAGGATGGATATATCCAATGGCACCACAGCAGAATTTAATGCATCAGAACTAGGAGTATAATATATAGGGCCATGACTTTGAAATCTGAAGACCTGGGTTTTTACTTCATTTCTCCTACTCACTATCTGCATTATCTTGAGCAAATCATTTCACTGCTCTGGCCTCAGTTTCCTCATCTATGAGATGAATGATTTGATTAAACTGACATATCCTTTTCAATTAAAATCCTTCAATCCAAGGACAGAGGCTTTCACATGACCACCATTTTAGTGTAAAAATGTTATGGAGATAGTTCCAACTGGCTGAGAGACAGTTGTTAAATTTTCAATGCAATCATTTATACCTCAAAAACCTACAAATACTACAAATCAGGGCTTAATGTATTTCTTTGCTGACCAGATTTTAAAGAGTAACAAAGAAAATGATAATAAAGATAAAAAATTAAAATATATCCATGTGTCCTTCCTCCCCACTTTTCAGAAGAGGCAGCTGTTAAACTTTCCCCAGCACATCAAGTCCCAGAGACTAGCTAAGAGCTACCGGCATTCATGAGCTGTGTTTTATTTAAATATTACACCTCTAGTGCCAGTAGCCATCTATTCAATCAAATTCTCTATTTAGTTATAGACCTGACATCTTGTTTCTTTTGATGGTGTAATCATTACTAAAGTTCTTTCAAAGACAACAGTATATAATATTTCTCCCCTGCTATGACCACACAGTTCAAGTTTTAATCCATGGTGAATTTAGACTGAACTATTATGATTGCTAATGGAATGCTATGGCATCACAATAAATATCCATAATCTATTATTTAGTTTCCCAACATTTCTTGAATAAGGAATGCACATGCCCACTGAATAATTTTATCTGACTTTATGAAACAGGTATCTGTTCCTCTCTTTGCAAGATTGCTCCCTATGTAATAAAGATTCTACAAATTTTTACATGCATAGTAGAGAGCCTGCTTGGAATGCTATAAAGTACTGTCAGCATTTCTATTACAAACCTTTATTTCTTGTTTATAACTTACCCATAAAAGAAGAAGAAGAAATCACCATGGACTAGAACTTGGTATATACAAAGTTTTAGCTAGGGAGTAAATTTCTTTTGGAGCAAATTTTCAAGAGAATTTTTCCTTCTATTATTTTAGTTATAGGAGAGAGAAATGATAATATTGAAAACCATATCACTGCCTGGATTCAAAATCTATTCAACCTCTCAAACCACTATGTTATCTTGGATTTGGGAGGTGGGGATTTGGGCGGGGCAAAAGGAAAACATCTTGATTTTGGTTAACTCAAACATCTTTAACAAGCAGCAAACTTAAGCAACATATGAATTCTGGGCCTAGAAATTGTTACTAAACCTCAAAACATCACAAAGTAGTCATTAGAAGGTTTTTAAGAACAACCATCTCTGAGATATATGTCAGAATTGACCCAAAGCAGCATTAGAGAGTTTGAAATTAGACTAGCACTAGTGCCTGAACCAAAGATTCAATGCCAGAGTATTTGCAGGAGCAATCTATCATATTATATTCAATAAGCCTTTCAACTTCATACAATTTAAAATGATGTTAACAACAGTGCCCCCAAGCAAGGCAGCCCAGTGCTTTGCACCGAGGTGCTGCTTAATAACCGATTGTTGAATCAAATTGAACATGGTAAATGGCTTTTAGAAAACACAGAACATTGAATCCATCATTGGAGTCTCCAGTCTGGGGGATGGCATAATAGAAGTATAGGGATGTGGGAGTTTGGAAAGAAGCCATTCTAGCTCCAGTGTTTCAAAACAAAAGATAAAGAGATAATGAGAACTTCCAAGTATGAGCCATTTAAGCAGAAAAGGCAGAATGCAGGAAAGGCAGAACTACTGAAAGTGAAGAAATCAATTTGAGATACCACAGTTCAGAGATGGTAGAGTTAGATATTTGAGAAAGTGGATGGTAGAGTTAGATATTTGAGAAAACATGGTTACTAATTTGTAACAACCAAGTATATGTAGAATGCAGATTTGATAGAAAACAAATTAATATCATCAACTTGGACTTTCTCTTCCTCCATTGAGTTTTGTTACCATCAATTACAATTTTTTAAAAGATGATTCTCATAATTGTCATTCTTTTGCTTAGATCAGGTTGAAGTTAAGCTTTTCCTGAAGGAATATATTTCAATTATGGCGGGGTGGGGGCAGTGGGAACAATGTTTTCCCCACAATTTCATTAAGGTCTTCCAGATGTGAAAATTCTGGTCAAATTTAGCCCCATTTCTACACACCTCCTCAATCACCTCTGCCACTGTCTGTCTTACAACTGGTAGATCTGTCAAGCATTGTGCCTCAGAGTACAGACAAGAAGAGGCTTGTGATTTCACTGATATATGAAAGTCCCAATGAAGAAAGTCTCATTATCAATTCAGGTAGATGCCTTCTCTACAATGTATGGTCTTAGAGAGCAACCTAGAGCCCTGGGCTGTTAAGTGATTTGCTTGTGGCCACAGAGTCAATAGATGTAAGAGGAAGTCATTTTGTCCAGTTGTAAAACAAAAAGAGTAATTTTCAAGTTATGAAACTTACAGTCTGAGAATCAAAGATATAGCTCTTAAAGGTAACTTGGTGAATGTTAGCTGCAGTCTGTTCATTTTACAGATCATGAAATTGAGGCTCGTCCAGGGTCACACAACTAGTTAGTTAATTATCTAAAGTGGGATTTGAACCCAGGCTTTACTGTTTCCAAGGACAATGTTCTGAACCACTACACCTTATTGTCTCTCTGAGGCAATATGAGCCCATAATAACTGGCCTTTTTCCTATGATGTAGCTATTGCCACTTTGGGGGCATAAACCACCTGTCGCCAAAGAGGCAACCAATAAGAGACCCTAGACAATGACTGAGTTAATGGTTTTTGTCTCGTTTGGGTATAAGAATAACAGACAGTAATTGAGTAGATATTTATGCATATTTTAATAAAACGATCGATCATGTGAATGTACCCAATAAACGTTTGCCAAATGAATGATCAAAAGAACATCTGGGCACAACTTTCTACACAGTCCTATTGCCCCTAAAGAGAAAGGAGTGGCAATAAATAAATAATCTGCCAAGCTACTCTAGCCCAAGTCAGGTATTGTTAGTAAACAAGGTAAAAGTAACAAATTAGTCTGCGCTATTGAGACATAACAGCTCTTTCAAAGACAATTACTCCCTCTCCTAATCTTTGAAGTGCCACACATGACTCACTGGTTCTGATTAATTCGTGTTTAATCTTTTTACAGATCTTTTTCTTCTTAATACTATGAGATATGAATGGGGGGGGGGGGGGCGCGTATATGCATCCCCAGTATGCAGAAATCTGTCTCCTAAATTATTTCTGTTTACACTGTTTTTCCCCCAGTATTTCCAGCATTCGCAATATGTGCTGAGATTTGCGACCTCCCTCCTCTACCCCCTTGCTAAATCTCGGCAGTTTCCCATTGCTTTATTTCCCCCCAGCTCCTGGGAATGTCAACAGTCTGGCTGGCTTTTGCTTCAGAATCCCTGCTATGCGCTCTTCTTCCTCCCCTTGGCTCAGGACTGCACGTCTGCTGTCCTCTCCGTAGCAGGCAGTGTTTGTTATTAAATAATTTCTCTAGGCGCTTCTACTTGTTGGAAATCAATGAGCAAATACAATACGAGGCGAGTGGAGAGGGGACTGGGAGCTCGGTATGCGGAGTGGCGTCCTCGAAGAGCATGGGAACAGTTCGCCTGGCAGCTTGAAAAGGAGCACCCTGCTGGTGATTTCCCTGGAATTGGGCTGCTGGTTGATATTTCTTCCTTGCCTTTTCTGGCACTTAGGAGAAGGGGAAAAGCGGCCTCAAGCGAGAGGAAGAACTCGGGCAATCACAGTAAAGAGCTGCCCAGTAACCCAAAAAGCCTCACAGACCAGGCAGGGGATTTCGAATTAAAAACCCTGGCTCCCGCTGGCGTGATCTGCCCAACCAATCTTGCCAGACCTGGCGGGCTCTCAACCACACATCAGGTCAAGAACCTGAGAGACTGGCAACAGCTTCATTCAAGGGACCCTCTTTTATTTTACCCCAGTGACAACCAACCCCGTGCCTTTCTCTGCGCCCTATTCCTCCAAGAGTGGTATGAATTATAAGTTTGTCCTTAAACTTTCCCTGTCTAGATCCGCTCTTCAGAGGACCTCAGGTTGGGCAGGACCATACGTAGATTCGGTTTTCTCTATTCTGCAGCTGCAGAGAGATGATCTAGCCGCAGGAGGTAATTCAGTTTCAGGCCACTTCCCCATTGCCCTAACTAATTTCCTCCCACCTGGGTGGAGAATCTTTCTCTACAAGTTCCTACGCGCCTCTGGTCAGTACCTCTTACCACCTACATCTCTCCACCAGCCTAGAGCATTTCTCTCATCATCCAAAACTTTGAGTCTGGCAAGATAGCATCTCCTCTCCCAAAGTTTGCCGGTCCCTTTGCTCCTCTGAGGGCCTTGAACCCCCACCCCACCCCCAAACACTAGCTCTCTCCCGGCTCCTGGAACCAAGAAATAGAGACAGACCTACCTTCTCCTTGTGGTTAGTGGACAGTCACCCGCGCGGCAGCGGCAGCAGCACCAGCACCAGCAGTCTGCGGCCGAGGCCAAGTGGCGTCCAGCCTGCGTGCCGCACTCCTCTTCTCCCCTCCTCCTCGGTTCTCCCCTCCGATTTTCTTCTCTCCCCTCCCCGCCCCGCCCTGCCCTGCCCAGTCCCGCTGCCTGTCTGCGCTGCCAGCCCGCGGGAGCGCTTCCCCGTTCCCGAGACGATCCTGAGGCTCCGCAGCAGAGCGCAGTCCGGTCTACCTGCTGCTGGAGCCTGCCCGGCACAGAGCTCGCTCCTAGTCACTCCGGCTCCTGGAGCTGAGGGGGGAGGGACCGGAGGGGAGGAGCGGGGCGGGGAAACAGGCGAAAGAGAGAAGGATGGAGAAGCAGAGAGGAGGGGGCACTAAAGGAGGAAACGCTGCTGCTGCTTCCAAAGGAGTCTCACTCACTGTGCTCCAACCACCCCCGACTCCCCGGGGGCTACCGAACTGGTGAACGAGAGCAGGGAAGGTTTGGTGGAATGGAGGGGATGGAGATCGCAGAGAACGCTTCCTCGCTCCGGCCTGGGACCCGCTAGCGCAAATGCACTCTGGCCTCCCCTGCAGAAATAAGGCGGTACATAGGGATGGTGATGGACAACCAGCCTTCCTGACCCGGCCAAGCTCCCCGGGCCACCCAGGGGTTAAAAAACGTCTTCCGCACCTCCCTCCCCCCCAAAAAATACCTTGCCCTGTGGGTAAAATGAATAGAACAGTACTTCTCATCTCCACCCCAACCCTAGCCCCTTCACCCCTTCATCCCTATAATCCAGGGATACACCCAGGTAAGAGTGAGAAAGGGGGCAGTCAAGAGTCAACTGTCTGGGAGGGGATTTCTGTGACCTGGCACCTTCAGCTGTCCCTTATCCCAGGAATTAAACACCCTTTACCCCAGCCCCCAAGTTCGTCTCCTGCAGTTCATAACGAGAGACGCAGAGAGAAAGACATAGAGACACATAGAGAGAGAATGGGGGGAAAGACAGCACTACAGGGAAGGCTGATAAAGGGTCTTGGTTCTGGTCAGTAGGCTCTGGGATGGGATGGGTCACTTTTCAACGCTGGCATCTTTCACAATGATAGCACAACTTGGCCTTTTTCGCCAAGTGATTTCCCTTTAGGAGTAACTGTGGTATGATAAGAGGCTGGGGATTATTTATGTTTTAAAAAAAAAGTGAGCATAGGATTCGGCAGAATGAAGCCCACAGCTATAAATAAAAATAATGTGCCTCATCCCATCAGGATTAAATTGCAATAAATTTAGACTCCTTGAATTCTCTGTGCGTAGCAAAAATGGGACAGGTAAGGAAAGCTGGTTTATGTTCATTTCAGTTTTGAGGGCTACTATAAATTACCTTTTTGCTTGCAATTTAGGTACCATTTGGCCATCCCAGGGGTGTGACAAAGTCCTGTGTATTCTTAAAATTTCCCAACAAACGTTCAATGCAAATTCTCCCTATGCCAGCCTCTCAGTGATTTCTATTACAACAGCAATCATATATTAAGTTTCAAATATGAGCAGGGCACACTTTTAAGTCCTGGAAGTATAAAGGAAAACATTTAAAAGTTTTTATTCTCAAGGTGCTTACTTTCTCCTAAGGCATATAGCACATACACATGTAAATAAATGCAAAATATGTAAAGAAAAAATTTCAAGAGCAGAGACTGCTAAAAGTCAGCTTTTCCCTTTTCCTAAAACCGTAGATTTAGCAATCTAATCTGATCTATTTTAGAGATGAAGAAAACTAGAATGAGAGAGGTGAACTAACTCATCCAAGATCACACAGGAAGTAAGAGAGTCTACCGTTAGAACCCAGGTCCTTCTACTCCAGTTGTAAAGATTTTCAAGTCTGACACATTTCCTAATGGAGCTTCTTGGCAAATACAGAATGCACTCTTCAACAGGGAAGATATAGAAAAGGTTTTTTAGAAAGTTGGGGGAGCTAGTCTCTGGAATTCTGTAAGAGGAGAAAGAAGGTAAAGTTTCAGCCTTAAATGTTACAGAGAGGAATTTAAGCCCTGTGGTTGGGGTTGGAGGAGGTGGGGGTAAGTGGTGGAGAGAGATCATTTCCAAGCTAGGTTTGCTTTGCATGTTCTGATAAAAGCTGATTAGGGCTGGAAGGGATTAAATAAAAATTTTGAATCCTGTATCTGTGGCAGAAAGAGAGCTTTCTGGAGTTTACAGGGGTAATAATGAACTTACACCAGGGGCCAAGCTGCCACAGTTGGAACAGGTCAAATACAGAAGTATAGCCTTATGGGCTGGGGCTCCCTTTCTCCAGCCTTCACTCAAAATGTAAAATTCAATATGAGGCAACTGAAAACCTGATATTTACTGAAAGTTGACACACAAGAGCAGGTTTAAATAAAATTTCCATTCAATTTCTGGGCCGCAAGCCCAGGAAATTAAAAAAAATAATAAAAATAAAGGCACATGTGGGTCTTCTCAGTGTGAATGCCGGATGGAGTTTTATGGAATTTGGCCCCACTGATTGTCCTATTATAAGGCATTTTACAGTTAAAATTCAGTAGCCATTTAGATGGCAAAGACTTATTTTTAGGGTGTGATAACTAACAATAATGACTTCCTCTTTCTATGGCACATTTCAGCCCAAAGCACTTGAAGGACTGACATCATGTACCTGTTATTAAGACAACCCATCTGTGTTGGAACAGAGGGTCCATTCTCAGACACCGACAGCACAGTGCAGTTCATTTGTTTGACATGTTTGTTGTTTAATCATTTTGCAGTCATGTACAACTTATCATGACAAAGATATTGGAGTGGTTTTCTATATCCTTCTCCAATTCATTTCACAGATGAGGAAACTAAGGCAAACAGGTTAAGTGATTTGCCCAGGGCCACACAGCTAGTAAATGTCTGAGGCCAGATTTGAACTCAGGAAGATGAGTCTCTCTGACTCCACTCTAGCCACTGTACCACCTCGTTTCCTTGAATGTAGACATGCAGTTAAGTATCTCACAAATTTCAGGGTTAGAATGGATCAGTGTTCATCTAGTTCAAACTACCATTGAAAAGGAGACGCCATTACAATATATCTGACAAGTGATCGACCAGTTTCTGCTGTTGCATGGTTTCAAAGAAGGAAAAGAAAAAAAAATCCCAAAGCATAGGGCACAATTTTAGTCAAAAGCTTATGTTGGAACAGAGCCAGACTCCTAAGTTAAATAATCTATTTCTGTGTAAGAGCCCATGAAATATTCTTCTTTTTTTTCTTTTTTTTAATTTCCTCAGAGCTAGGTTTGGCATCTTTAGATAGCACAAGCTCTGCCAGTAATAACAACCACCATAAGCAGTTCAAAAGAATTGGTTCCATTCTCTACCCAGAGATGGCAATGTGATATAGTATATGTATGCTAGGCTTGGGGTCACGGTCACTTGGGTCCATATACTGCATCTAGCATATGGAAAACTCTCTGATCTTCAGTTTCCTCATTTGTAAACTAGACATAAAATTACCTGCACCATTGGGTTACTGTGGGACTTTGAAAACATATGATTATATATGAAAAATGCTAGATGAGTTCAAGTCTTTTTTTCAAGGGGGGAGTAGACAATCCAATCTTGGATATTTTACTGGCAGAAGAATCTTTCTCTTCCAATGCAAACAGATTGTATAATTTATGCTCCTACAGAGCCCTGTCTGGTGGCCCTGAGAGTTGAAGTGATTTGGCTAGGGTCTCTGAGTCTGAGGAAGACTTGAAATGATTTTCTATCTGGACAGGTCACAATGCAAAAAGTTGTGGTCACAAGTTCCTACTTGATTCTCACTAAGAAAAAAAACAAAAAACAAATGAAGAACTGAAGCCAAGATGACTGAAGTATAAAACTTTAGCCTTGGTTACCTGGATTTGGGGACCACCAAGGTGATGCAGTGGATAGAGTACCAGGCCTGGATTAAGGAATATGCATATTCCTGAGTTCAAATCTGGCTTCAAATACTCACTAGCTGTGTAACCCTGGGTAAGTTGCTTAGTCATATTTGCCTCAGTTTCCTCATCTGTAAAATGAGCTGGAGAAGGAAATGGTAAACCATTCCAGTATCTCTGTCAAGAAAGCCCCTAAAGGGGTGGTAAAGACTTGGACATGAACGAAAAACGACTAAACATATTGCAATATACACATATTAAACAAGAAGGTGTAAAAAAAATTAATATTGAGAAAAATGACTTTACTATTATGTTAATAACCAATTATTAATAGGGAATCCGGGCTTTTCTCTTTGATTTCCTCATTTAAGGCCCAGCCCCCCATAAAAAGTCAGTCTTGTAAAGACTTGAGTGATTGAAGAGATTGCCCTAGTTCTCAAGGAACAGACTCTTCCATCTTGGGCAGGACCCCACCTAACTAGCAGACCTAACCTCTTTTTAGATGCAAATAGAATCCAGTCTGGGCTAGATCTTACTCCAGGGAAATGATCCCTTGTCACTGTACCCCCACCATTAGAGATTAGGGCAACCCAGCTCATGAAGAAGAAAACCAACCAGGGTGATCTAAATGGAGAGAGTTTCCCCTGGCATGATTGCTGGAGATGGCTAAGTCTCATTATCAACTCAGTTCTCAGTGGGAGAACTGAAGGCTCCTAGCCCCTCCTCATTAAATATCCACTAATCAGGGTTGATTTTCACTTGTCAGGGGCATTCTCTTTTACAAAGGTATTGAAGGCATTCAGTGTCTCCAAGGGTTTGCCTTTGGTTACTAAGAGAAACCACTGATGACTAATTTATCAATGATTAGTTAGCCTAATTAATAAATTGGTTATTGATTACTCATGAATGGGAAAAGTGAAACTTCTCAGCCCATAGGTTTTGTGGGAGTGAGTGGGAGTTCAGCTTCCCTGTTCCACTCCCATACCTACTCTTACTGCCACTATATAAGCATTAGTCCTTCAACTTCCACCTTGGTTTGCCACACCCTTATCAGCATTAGGCCCTTTTGGAGTTTTCAACCTCCAACCTTGCTGGCAACTTTTTCCCTTCTCCCTCCCTCACTTTAGCGTTTGCCAAATAAGGGCATGAAGGGCACCCTGGTTCCCTACCCGCCTCGCAGTCAATGGGGGATAGTGGCGGGCTTCCTTGTTATTTGTCATTGGGGAAGATTTTCTCGCTCAGATTATAAGCCTGCCTCCCAGCCAATGAGAGAAGGCACAGCATTGGGGAGGGGGTTTGACTGTATTAGGGTATAAATTCTTGTTCTGTCTTCTGCAACATGCCTCCTCTCCCTGATCTACCATGGAGATGACGGCCCTCTTCCCTCAGGGCAAGAGAATAAAAACTTCCTGTTCCTTCCTCAAGATACCTCTGACTTTTAAATTTTTCTGATAGGGGATTTTTGGAGTCCCCATAGCCCACACACTCGGGAACTCTGTCAGATTTTTCATTCATTATAATATTGAACACACACACGAGCGCGCGCACACACACACACACACACATATGGATATGGATGAATACATACATATATGGTTATTGTTAATGATCTCTGAGGTCATTTTAGCCATCTAAATCTGTGATCTCTGAGTTTCGGAGGGGCAGATGTGGGCAAATGATTTCATCTCCCAGAGCCTGAGTCTCTGAAATTAGGGTCTTAAGTCTGATTATCAATAAGGTCCCTTCCAGCATTAAAATTATGACCCTGTGAAATGTGGGTTGAAGTGAACCAGCCACATAATAAGATTAACAACATTTTCCCTTCCTGAAGTAAAGTGATTGATCTAGATTCAGGGGAAACCTCAGAAGCAGCATTCTCCCATTTTACAGATAGGAAAATTAGATGGTGAGCTCCTTAAGGATAGAGACTGTTTTTGCCTTCCTTTGTATCCCTAGCACTTAGCACAATGCCTGGCACATGGTAAA
>CM053590.1:32968215-32982992 GCA_028646515.1 Pseudochirops corinnae
CCCCATGAGCTTGTGTGGGATTAAAATCAGTATTTATTTTCCAGCTCTTCTTAAAACGTGTTCCCCAAGAGCACCAGATCTCCTTGGAATGAAGATGAAAATTTTTCTTATGCTAAAACGTTGAAAACACATCTTACATATTTATATGATATTTCTGTTTAAAAAGTTATTATGATGCTAATTTTTCTTGACAGTAGTGACTTTATTGGTGATAAAAATATGCTCAATCTGCATGTGCCACACTGACATGCTCTGTAATCCTAAAATGAGCTCAGTTAAAGTGTCAACAAAGGGGTGGAGAAAAAGTGTGTTATGGAAGTAGAAAAAGAGAGATCTGCCCACTCCAGGGTGGGAATGGAGTGAACTAGTTGCTTTTTGCACCAGGATTGTTGAGATTATGCAGTCTTCCCCAAAGTGTGTGTGTGTGTGTGTGTGTGTGTGTGTGTGTGTGTGTGTGAGTGTTTTGTGAGGGGAGTGGAGTTGGAATCACTTAAATGACTAGTATGGAAATCATGGTAGTTGAAACAAACTATGCTAATCTGAAAGTATTCCACAGAAAGCCTTCCGCCATCTCTAAAAAAAGAAAAAAAGAAACAAAAAAAAATCCCCACCACTGAGCAAGTTAGAATATTTCATGCTGATTTCAAGGCTGTTTTAGGATTATCATGAAACTGCAGGGTCTTTTGACAAAGAGCATTTTTGACATTTATAGCCATTTAAGTCAGTGTGGTCACTTATATTCTAAAAAAAAGGAGAGACAGGGAGAAGCAGGAGTTGTTTCCCATTTTATCCAGCTCTGCCCCAGGCCCTCCTTTTTCTTTAATGACCCTAAGCAGGATTAACCTAGGTGTAGACCAATTCTCTAGCTCTCAATTTCTTTTCCAAGAGCTGTAGGCTGTAATTTCCTTATCTAGACCAAGACAGAAATGTTTTCTTATCATTAACCATTAATTGCCAACCTTGAGTGATAATTTTAGGCTCAAATCATTGTTAAGCCTAGGGGCTGTCTAATAAATCACATGAGTTCTCTTCCATCTTTAAAATCATGTGAAGGTTTATCTGATTCTGAGGGCCCTATAACCTGGATGCAAAATGAAAATTGTTTTTGATGCAGTCATATCATTCCTGAAAGGAAGCAGTTTGAAATGACTGTTGGGCATGGGGTAGTGTAATGTTACATCAGAAAGAGAGCACTAGATTTGAGTAAAAAGTCCTAGATTGTATCCTGTTACTGCCCCTTACCTGTTACTGTGACCGTGGTCAAATTATTTTACATTTCTGAGCTTCATTTTCCCCATTTGTGACATGAAGGTATTAGATTAGATGGCCTCTGATGTCCCTTCCAGCTCTAAATCCTGTAAATTTCGAAGAATCACATTTTGTGATGATGTAGAGAAAGTCCTCTCAATCCTTCTATTTTCACCATGCTATTGAAATCTTTAAAAAATTAAATTTGGAAACTAAAGATATAGATATCTATATAAGTATGCATTCTACTAATCAAGAGTGAGGAGAATCAATTAGCAAACATTTATTGAGTGCATTCTATGTGCTAGGCATTTTGCTGAGGGCTGAAGGGGAGAGAAGAGAATACAATGACAAAAGGAGACAGCTCCACCAAAAGAAGTGACCACATACAGATAGTGGTGTCTACAAAGTACATATACAATTGATAGAAGATAACCTCAGGCAGGAAGGCATTAACACTTGGCTGGGGGTGGTCAGGAAAAGTCTCTTGCAGAAGTTGACATAAACTGATTTTTGAAGGGAAGCAGGGTTTCCAATAATAATTAAAATAATAATGAGCATTTCTGTAATGTTTTAGAGTTTGCAAAGCACTTTACCTATGTTGACTCATTTGATCCTTACAACAACCCCTGAGGTAGGCGCTATTATTATGCACATTTTTCAGAACTGGGAATTGAGGAACAGAGAGCTTAAGTGATTTGCTCGGTTCTACTTGGCTATTAATCATCTGAGGAAAAATTCCAGTTTAGATCTTCCTGACTCCAAGTCCCATACTCTATCCATGGTGCTGCCTAGCTGCCTTAATATGTGGGGATGAGGAGAGAAAATATTGTAAGCTTGAAGTACAGCCACTATAAAGGCATGGTGGTGGGAAATGGAGCATCATGTACGAGGAACAACAAATAGGTCAGTATGCCTAGACCTAGTGGGATTTGAACCACATGTGGAGAACACATGGGATCAATACCTGAGTGTGCAACAACAGCTTCCTTTCAGGGACCTTCTTGTCTTATCCTAATGTCTTCCTATCCCTATTTCTCTCTGTACCCCATTCCCCCAGGAGCAGGTGCAATTGGGCGAGGTGGAGGAGGGAAGGTAGGAAATAATGTGCAATACGAAAAGCAAGACCAAACTGATGGACACAGGTTGTGAAGTGAGTTAAATGCCAACCAAATGAATTTACATGTGATCCAAGAGATAATAGGGAATCACTGTAGTTTACTGAATAAGGGAGAGTCAAGGTCAGAACTCTTTTTAGGAAGGTTTGGCGATTGAGAGGAGCATGGTTTGGAGTGAGAAGAGACTCGCTTGAGGTTGGGAGGAAAACTAAGGGGTTATTATAATAATCCAGGCAAAGGCTGTTAAGGATTTGAAGGAGGATTAGTTCAGGTGAGTGAGAAGAAAGAAACATATACTAGAGAAGTTCAAAAGATAAAAATAAGAGGATATGGCTACTTGAATGACTGATGGCTGATTAAGAGTGAGGAATCCAAGATGACAGTGAAGCCACAAACATGGGTGACTAAAAGAATGGCCATACCCCTATGGAATGGGAGAATCAACAAGAAGAGAAGATTTGGAAGAAAAGGTAAGATCCTGGAGCCCACATCCTATGAGGACCAGCTAAAGAAACTGGGCATGGTTAGCCTACATAATGGAAAACTGAGGGATAAGGGGCAAGAAACATGGGGGGAGAAGGGAGCATAACTCTTTTCAAGTATTTGAAGGGCAGTCACATGGAAGACAGACTGAATTGGCTCTGTTGTCTTCAGGGCCAAATCAGGAGCAATGGCTAAAAGCTGCAAAGGTGTCAATTTTAGCTCAACATAAGGGGGAAAAAGAGTTCTATGAATCAGAAGTGGATTTACAGCTCTGAGAGATGAGGGGTCCTCCCTCTCTGGAGGTCTTCAAGCAGAAACTAGACAACCACTTATTGAGTATGGAAAGGTTGGATTTGATGGCTACTGAGGACCTTTCCAACTCTCAGATTTTATAATTCTGTTTTGAAAAGGTTGAACTTGAGATGAGAATGGGATTCTCATTTGAAATGAGCAATTTGGTTATTCATGATGTTGGAGTGGATGTCAGGAGAGAGATGGGACTGGAAATATACACACATTCATGCATGTACATGTAGATGTATCAATTTGTGTATGTATGCATTATATACACATACATGTATATATGAGCCATATACTATATGTGTGTACATATGTACATATGCATGTGTCTGTGTGTGTGCATGTACATACATGTGTGTGTGTTTATGTGTATATGTGTATACATATAATATTTTATAGTGTAGCTGGATGGCATGATGGATAGAATACCAGAAAACCCCAAATGGGGTAACAAATAGTCAGACATGAGTGAAACAACTGAACAAAAGAGAGAATAAGGGTACAGGACTGAACTTTGAGGTATGCTGTTGGCATGAAATAGAGTAAAATCAAGAAAAGAAGATGAAGGAGTGGTTAGTGAGTTAGGAGGAGAGTAAGAGGAGAGCAGTAGAATGAAAATCCATGAAGGAGAGAGAATCCAGGAAGAGAAGATAGGGAAGGATGTTAAATCTTGCTAAGAGGTGGAAAAAGGATGAGGAGTGAGAAAAGGACATGAGATTTCTTAATTAAGAAGTCATTAGGGGCAGCTGGGTGGCACAGTGGATAGAGCACCAGCACTGGAATCAGAAGGATCTGAGTTCAAAACTGGTCTCAAACACTTACTAGTTGTGGGACCCTGAGCAGATCACTTAATCCCAATTGTCTCCACAAATTAAAATTTAAATCATTAGATCATTAATAACTTTGGAAAGAGAAGTTTCAATTGAGTCATAAAGTCAAAAGCTATATTGCAGAGGATTTAGAAGAGAGTGAGAGGAGTGGAAGTAAGTCCTGAGCGAAGACAGCTTTCTCAAAAAATTTAGCTAAGAAAGGGGGGAAAGATATGATACTATCTGATGGAGATGGATGGTGAGATATACTGAGGATTTTATAATGACAAGGAAGACTGTAAAATGTAGAAATAGTCAAGAGGGAAAGATTAAAAATGAGAAAGAGGGGATAATAATGAGACCATCTGCTAAAGAAGATGGAAGAGGATAAGATCAAGAATATACGTATATACATTGACCAGGGAAAGGTGTAGGGCTACATCTTCATAAGGGACTGGACTAAAGGAGGAGATAGTGGGGAATGATTTCAACTGAGTAATAGTCTGTAATGCTGAGATCTGTATTCCTTAAGTAAACCCCAAAGATTCTCAAAGTAATGGGTATTCCTAGCACTCCTAGGTTGAGGGTGCTGGGTTTTTTTTAGTGGTTAGGGTAATGGGAAATGGATTACTATTCTTTTTCTTGATTCTATCTAAGATTATAGGTACTCCATTATAGAAAATTGCTTCTTCTGTGAACACTTTCTTTTGGTAAGTATTTCTGCAGTGATACAGGTGAAATTTTAAAGTGCAAATCTGTAGATTAAAGATGTGATTAAAAATTATTTGAGATGACTATAAATCATCCACAAACCATTTAGGAAAATGAGCATAATCATTGGGAAGGGTAACTATAGGGGAAGACTTGGTCATTGGTGCAATCAATCAAGTAATTAATCTACTGATATAGTCACCATATTCCCTTGCAGTCATTTTAGGGTCTGAAACAATTAAGCCTATGTTTAACTTCAGCTAATTAGTTGACATGCAGGTCATAACACTCGGGCATGCATGATTTCAAAACAGGTATCCAAGTTCAAGAAATAAAACCCCAAATATTTCCCCTATGTACTTGACATCTCAGCTCCCCAAAAAATTAATGGTATGAATCAATGTCAGAATGCAATTATAAAAGAGCATTAAGGCTAATGACAGGCACCTGAGAAATAGGTAGGTTAAGTGAAGCATTAGATGACAAATCTACAATGCAAATTACATGCAATTAAAAAAAAATAAAACTCAGCTGTTCACATCAATACAAATGATGGACTGGTAGGAGGAAACTCTACCTTTTCAAGTCAGAAGACTCTAATAAGCCACATAAGCCATAATAAGCCACTGTAAATCAGCAGAGGATAATGGACACTAGTATCAGGTAGGGGAAGTTTTCATTCACTGAAATAATCCTAACTGGACATTTTCTTGAGTTTATTATGACTTCAAGCTAGGTAGAAGGGAGATGGAATGAGATAAAAAAAAAACATCACATGTGACATTTCATGTGGTGCCTAGGTCTACACTATAAACGCAAACTAGAAATTTTTTTTCAGACATTTCCAGAAGGGGGGAAAATGTTACCGCCAGGTAACAGCTGCAGCTGAATACCTTAAGTCTATGGATTCTTTAGATGTTGTAAAGAAAAAATAATGTAATGATCGAATTGATTTAAATCTTTCTGGTAACTTACAAAATTATTAAATGGTATTATAACTTTAGATGTATGAATTGGAGCTTTCAAGGGAAAAGTTTGATTGTAATTTTAATTAAACATTTATTGTTTTTTAACGAATATTTTGCAAAAGTTCTTGATCTTATTTTCACTTAATTTAATTGATCAGAACACCGCCTCCTCATTCCATGGGAATGATTTATTTTATTACTCGAGTCACTCTATGAACTTGATGACTTTAGTATGACCTATGCCAATGTCAATCACAATCTGTCCATACTCTTCCATCCTGTGGAGTTTTTTCTCTGTAACTTTCCATAATTTCTCCACAAATGAAAGAATAAAACATTTTCTTAAGCACTTAGTAGGTTCACAGTACTGCATGAAGCACTTGGGATACAAATAGAAAATTAAAACAGGCCCTGCTCTCAAGTGGTTCATATTCCAATGAAGGAGACAACAAATATGGAAGATTTCAGTTGCATGTCAGGGAGAAAAATCCCATGATCCTTAGGGTTCAGAAGAAAGTAGATACTAATGCTTCTTCTTTAATGTCCCAGATAAAGGTCATTTTTCTTGGGCCTCTTAAGTTCATGGTCCTAGGCTGTCCCCATCATAGTTTAAGGGGACATGACAAAGGTAGTAATATTGGGGGAGATGGGGCAAGTTGACTTGCCTGGCACATGCTGCCTCTTGTCTCTCTCCCTGTTGCGGTGCTTTGCCACTTTATCTAGGCATGCCTGCCTGCCATGTGCAAAGCTATTGGTTTTCACTTGGTGGAACTGGGCATGCAAATCCCCACAGAAATTTCTTCTAAATGATGTTCCTGATGCTCAGCTTCTTAAACGATCTATTGGAGACTGCCCCCTTGATTCTTTTGATATTTTGTAGACACTGGTACAATGGATGGAATGTCCGACTCTTAGTGTTCTCTCTGTTATCATCTTTTCTGAAAATACATGTTCTTGTTGATGTCTTTTGTTCAATTTCTTAAATTTAAATTATAATTACTACCTATGAATTTATCTGAATGGGATTTCTCTCTTCTAATTCTGATATCCCCTCTCCCATGTGTTATTGGACTCTTGAGTGAATTACTGGGAAGAATTAAGAATTATTGATTGATGTTCAAGCATCTAGTAATGTACTCCTCTGAACTTAGCTGACTAGTTCATTTAAAATGAATGCACTGATAATGAGGATGATGATAACCTTTATATTATGCTTTAAGTTTTGCAAAATCCTTAATATATTGGTGCTTTCACTTCTTTGGAGGCAGATGCAACTATTATCTCCATTTTGCAGATGAAGAAAGAGAAACTCAGAAATTTTAGTCACTTTTCCAGGGTCACACATCCAATGAAAGGGTATGAGACTGGATTCAAATTCAGGTGTTCCTGGTCCCACACTCAATTCACTGTGTCACCCAACTGCCTCTATGAGAAGGCTCTTTTAGGTGCAGTTTTTCTTCCCAATTTTATACTCCCAATAATTACTCTTGTTATTTTTAGAGCATGACATTAGCTGAGGTAATGGAATTCAAATTCAAAGGTTTAGCTCTTGTTGCTGCTGGAATGACTGCAATTTTATCCTCATCAATAAATGCTCAACGGATAAGGCCTTGCTGAGTACCACACCAAGCTCTCATAAGTCCCATTTCCTCTTCAATTGCTTTCTCCTATTTTATGAGCTCAGAGCCTTCTGTCATTCTCCTTGACAGTGTTTTGAAATTGAATATATTCTCTCAATTTGTATTGCTCCTATCTGCTATATCTTGCTGCTTGCTAAAGAGGTCAAGTATTCATTAGGAGATTCTTGGATATTTTGACCTCTTTGTCTTAAATGCTATTTTTATTTTGTTAAATTTATCTTTTAAATAATGATACTCAATTTTAGGGACTGTGCTTCTACCCATTTCTGATTTCTTGAATCAATAACTTGCTTAAATATTAGGAGTTGGCAATTCTTTGATTTCAGTCAGTGTCTCCTCATCTTTCTAATTTCTTCTAATCACAGAGCCACAGGGAAGCAACTCCAAAGGCCATGAATTCTAATGTGTACCATGATATTTATTCACTCTATGGTAACCTAAAGGGATGGCCATCTAGCCTTGGCTTGATGGTCTCCAGTGTGGGGAAACCCACACCTCCCTGATACAACTCATTTTTACTTTGGCAGGTTTTAATTGTCTGGAAGTTTTTCCTTACATGAACCTAAATTTGTGTCTTGGCAATTTTTTCACATTCCTCCTAGTTTTGCCTTGGGTGGCTAAGGGAATAAAGTCTTCTACAATATCATAGCTCCAAATATTCCTTAAGCAAAACATTATAATTTCCTTAAAATAAACTTCATGGATCACGAACTTGAGGCCTTTTGCCATTGTGGTTGCCCTCCTGGAAATGTTCTTCCAGGCAGATGAACTAAATGCACATAACTGATTCTGATTGAAGTCAGAGCTCCCATTTAAATTACATTCTGATGAGTCATGATGTCTGGTGGGTAAACCTGCTTCTCAGATTCCATGTCAGACAAACACAAGTTATGAATTGTTCTACTAATCCAGGGAAACCTTATTATGAGCCCCATGACTAAATGAATGAATGTATGTTGTCTATGCACCAGGCTGGTTGTTTGTTTTGTCAGAAGAATACATTGAAAACTCTAGTAAGGCAAGGGGAGGCATGTTAGCAAAACTAGTAGAGGAAACCCTGACATGGCCAAAATCACTTGCCACTGACATGAGACTTGTGATTATGGCCAAGTCATTCAGCCACTCTGAGCCTTCTGAAAGCTTTCTAAATGTATAATATAGATAAATTAGTGAAGAGAATGTTGGACTAGATGGCAAGAAGTTCTGAATTCAAATCCTTCCTCAGACACTTACCTACTATGTATGGTCTGGAGCAATACATATAAATCTCAGTTTTAGTTCTTTCATTTTTAAATAGAGATAATAGCAGCACCTACCCCACAGGGTTGTTGTGATTATCACAAGAAATAATGTATGTATATAAAATATTCTGTACACTTTAAAGCTCTATATAAATATAAGCTATTATTAGTTTTTGGATCAGGTGGAGGGAATTTCTACAATGAAAAGATCTTCCTACAGTGAGGAAAGCCTAGATCCCTGACACATTGATATGTGTGCATGATGTATATATGCATTTTTATAATTATGCTAAAATAAAATTCACAGAGGGAAATTTTACTTTTTTCTTATTCATTTCACCTGATCCTGAGCTTAATATTTGGTATATAGCAAATTTTGGTTCAGTTTTTCAGACACATACTCTTTACCCTCACCTTTATAAGCATTCACTTGGTTATCATTAGCAATTTCTTCTCTCTTCTTCCCCTGCCCCCTACTCCTAAAGAAAAAATATTCTTTCAAATATGGTCACATTTGAGCATATTCTTACTAAAGACATGAATCTGGTACTTCAATGGGATTTCTCTCGAGGGTAAAAAGCCTTTCTTTCCATTGATGATACATTCTCCTGCCCCTCTTCTTTTGTGTTCTTACATGTAAAATTGAGATCATCAAATTTCTGAAAGGCAAGGCAGGATTTCAAAAAGGCCATCCATTAGAAGAGAGCAGCCTGGGGGGCTCCACATACTCTTCCAAGTTTTAATACACCAAGGTGTTTCTTTACTGAAAATATTCCAGGTCTACCCCATGTTTGGTATGCTGCCCTGCTTCCAAAGAGTGCAAATCTGGTGTAAACCTTCATCTTGTTAAGGCTCCCAGGATCAGAGCCAATCAAAAAAAAAAAAAAATGAAGCAGCCTCCATAAATATTCACACATTGCCAGATTGAGCTATAGCAAGTAATGAATAGTCATAGCATGCCTCAATCATTGATGGAGTCCCATCAATGCAGAAACAAGATACCCATTCCAAAAGCAAAACGAAGAAGTGTATCTAATTTCAAGCCTGTTACCAATGTTTCATGAGCACTGCATAGAAGATAGAGAGCTGTTTTTAAACTCAGGAAGACCTAGGCACTTGTTAGCTATATGACTCTGGGTAAGTTATTTAATGCCTCAATGCCCTAGTCATTTCACTAAGATTTTCAGTTGTAGAGAAGGTGTTACTCTGCATGGGTGAAGGGAGCTTCCTCACCTGGGATATCCCTATGTTAACGAAAGCCCAGACCAATCTCTACCCTGTATCTGCTTCCATAAAACATGTATCACTTATTTCCCTTATTTTCTTAAATTTCATGTGCATGCTCTATAGATCTCCACCTTCATTTCCCCTACTCTTTAGATGACTTTTGTGGGCACATGTACCTCATGTATTCTAATGATATTCAAGTATTTTCTCAGCCTACTACATCTGGTTCTTTAGGTGCCCCCTGGGAAGCTAGTAGGTGATTTTGGAAATGGTTCTGGCACATGGGAGAACATTTCATTTTGGGAGCAGGAAAACCACTTGGATTGACTACCCCTAATTTGAGAATAAAATATTTAGGCTTTAAACATAAAGTGGGTAGAGGCATATGGGCTGAAATGAGTCAGGGAGTACTCTGGACATTAAATTCCGGATGATGGGGATAGAGAAGTGGTGGCAGAGGGATGTGTCTATCATTCCTTATTTCTCCTTTTACTGCTGGGCTAAATGGAATTGTCAGAGCCCCAATATCCTGCATCTGTTACAATGGTTTGTGCCTTAGACTTTTAGAAAGCAAGATTGTCTTTCCAAATTTGTTTTCCATGTGACAAACTTCTTTATTGATTCATAACCTCATGCAATTAAAGATTTTACATAAATATTAATATAAACAGCCACCACTGGCACTGTCTATATTGTTACTATGTAAAATAGACCAGAGAAGCCTCTGGTGCTTTTCATACTGTACAATACTTAAAGGTTATGTTTCCCTGCCCTGAATTACATATAGATGTATGGGTATGTGAATATATACATGTGTAAATAGACATATGTGCATATACATATGTGAGTATCCAAAGGTTATCTTTCTGCCTACTGAATTTCATATATACAAATATTCATGTGAATATATATAATAAATACCTGTGTGTATATATCCCTATCATCCATCTATCTATATATCTGTCTGTCTGTCTATCTGTCTATCTATCTATCGTACTATGCCCAGTGCAGGCATTTTTTAGTCATGTCTGAGTCTTCTTGACTCCATTTGGGATTGTGGCTTTCAATTTCCTTTTCCAGCTCATTTTGTAGATATAGAAACTGAGGCAAATAGGGCTAAGTGACCTGCCCATGACTATGGGGCTAGTAAGTATCTGAGGCCAGATTTGAACTCAGAGAGTTGAGTCTTCCTGATTCCAGGCCTACTGCTCTATTCACTGTGCCACCTAGCTGCCCATTTCTATACACAAAGGTTATCTATTTCCCCACTGAATTACATATAAATATACGTGTGTGTGAGAGAGATACAGAGAGACAAAGAGATAGAGATAGAGACAGAGACAGAGATAGAGACAGAGAGACACAGAGAGACAGAGAAAGAAAGAAATATTCAAGTTCTTTGTATCAGTATATACTTTGTAATAGTATAATGGAGAGAATCCTGGGCTTGGAAGGGAGGGAGGAGGAAAAGGGTAAAAAGAACAGGTATTTATGAAGATGTATTTATAGAGCAATTGTACCATAGAGATAAAAATACAGCTAGAGTAATACAGCTTTATAGCCTAGTACGGTAGCCACTGTAGCAACTGGGTATTAGGCAGCAATCAATCAGTCAATCAGCAAGCACTTACTAAGTACATATATGGACCAAGGTTCATATCCTGCCATTGGCAGTTGGTAGCTGTGTCCTGGGCAAATCCCTAAACTACTGTGTGATCAGGACTTCTGGCATGCAATTGAAAAAGCATTGGCTTTGGAGTTCTACTGTCTGAACTTAAATCTTTGCTCTGCTCACTTACTGCTTTTCCTAGTCATTGAACCTATCTATACCTCAGTCTACATGTGCAGAAAATAGTGGTGGTAATAGATGATCTTTAATTTCCTTCTCACATCTAAGCCTTGAATTTATCTCCAGAGTCAGAGATGACTTGTGCCTCTGTGTTGATGAAAAAAAGTCTCATACACCAGATTTTTTTTATGCCTTTGTGGTATCAAGGACTCCTGTCAATTTGGTGAAATTTATGAACTCATCAGAATAATATTTTTCAATGCATATAGTAATATACATGGGATTACAAAAGGAACAGTATTGAAATGAAGGTATCTGTTCACATATTTATCTACCTATCTAACCTATCTATCATCTATCGATCTATCTATCACTCTATCTATCTATCACTCTATCTATCTATCTATCTATCTATCTATCTACCTATCTATCTACCTATCTCTCCATCTATCTATCTAATACCCCTACCCTAAATAAATGAGGTCACAGCAAACATTCCAAACTTTCAGGGCTGTAGAATGCCTATTTCTAACCTAGCAACTGTAATGCATAAAAAATTGGCATTAGGAAAGCTAGTAGAGAAGAATCCTTGATGGTTAAAGAAGGACTGAATCAGGATGTGCTAAGATTGGAAGAGAGAAAACTTTCCATACATTAAGAATACTTGAACATGGAATGTTACTATTCTGGGAATTAAATTTTATTCTGACTTTTTCAACAACGTAGATGTTAAACTCTTAAGGTACTTGAAGGAAATTCTCTAGGATCCAATGTATAATTATTATTATTATTCTTTGGCTGGACTTAGTAACAGCAACAAAATCAATAAATAAAACATAAGCTTAAAATATCTACATTAAAAAAATGTGAGACCCACATGTATAAAAATATTTACAGCAGCTCTTTTTTGTGGTGTCCAAGAACTGGAAATTGAAGGGATGCCCATCAATTGGGGAATGACTGAAGAAGTTTTGGTATATGATTGGAATACTATTGTACTATAAGAAATGATGAGCAGATAGACTTTCAAAAAGTGTGGAAAGACATATAAACGGATGTTGAGTAAGGTGAGCAGAGCCAGGAGAACATTGTATACAGTAATAGCCACATGGCTGACTTTGATGGACTTAGCTCTTCTTAGCAATGCAAGGATCTAAAAACAACTCCAAAAGACTCATGATAGAAAATTCCACCCACATTCAAAGAAAGAAATATGGAGTATGAATGCAGATCAAAGCATACTATTTCCTCACTTTTTTGTTTAGTTCTGGTTTTTTTTTCTTTCTCATGGTTTCTCCCATTTGTTCTAATTCTTTGGTACAACATGACTAATGTGAAAATATGTTTAATAAGTAGGTAGATGTAGAGCCTATATCAGATTTTGCATGCCATCTTGGGGAGGAGAGTGAGGTGGAGAAAATTTAAAACTTATGGAAGTGAATGTTGAAAACTAAAAACAAATAAATTAATTTAAAAAATAAAGTTGATTTTTGTGAAGCTCTCCCAAAATTTAAAAAAAAATAACACGAATATACAATTTGAGAGATAATATAGCAGAGTAGATAGAGGTTTGGTTTTAGAGTTTGAAAAAAAGAAAAAAAAAACAATTACAACACATGATCAGTTTCTGCCTTTGGCATTTATACCACATGAGAAGCAGCAAATGATAGTAGAGAGCTGGGTTTGAAATTAAAGAATTTGCATTCAAATCTCAATTTTACTGTGTAACTTTGAATAAAATATAAAACCTCTCTGGTCCCCAGTTGCCTCATCTTTAAAATGAGGAGAGGAATGAACTAGGAAACTTCTTCCACATCTAAATCTATTTTCCTACGTCTGTGAGATCATGGTCAAGTCCCTTGACGACTTTTTGCTCCAAGCAATATTTTATTAATATAAGTTGAAGAAGAGAGTCTGACCTCAATTGGCAGAGAAATTTGTTTCTTTCTTTTACTTTCCATTTAGTATTAATTTACATGCAGTTACATGTGAAAACAATTTTTAACATTTGTTTTAAAATTTTTGACTTCCAAATTCCATCCCTCCCTCCCTCTCTCATTGAGAAGGTAATTAGATATGGGTAATGCATGTTTAGTCATGTAAAACATATTTCTATATCAATCATATTGTAAAAGAAAATGTAGACCAAAAAAAGAAATTCCAAAAAAAATAAAGTAAAAGAAATATGAGCAATCTCAATTCAGACCCCATCAATTCTTTCTCTGGGGATGGATAGCATTTTTTATCATACACCCTTCTGAGCTGTCTTGGATCATCATATTGCGGAAAATAGATTATTCACAGATAATCATTTTACAATATTGTCCTTTCTATATGCAATGTTGCCCTGGTTCTGCTCATTTCACTTTGTATCAGTTCAGGTAAGTAAGGTTTTTCTGAGAGCATCTTCTTACTCATCATTTCTTGTAGCACCGTAGTATTCTATCACAATCACATACCACAACTTATTCAATCATTCTGCAAATGATGAGCATCCCCTCAATTTCTAATTCTTTGCCACAAGAATTGTGATACGTGCATACACCCCTTCAACACACACACACAAACATATATATATATTAATATATTAAATATATATATTAAAATTAAATATATATACACTGTATACATATATTAAATATATATACTAATATATATACTAAATATATACTATATATACTTATATATATATACTAAAATTAAAAAATAAAAAGGACCTAATATATATACATATATGTATATATATGTTATGACCTTTTCTTTTTTTTTAATTTCTTTTGCTATAGGTGTAATAGTGGTATTGCTATGTCAAAGGATATACAAGGTTTTATAGGCCTTTGATTCCAAATTGCTCTACATAATGGTTGAATCAATTCACAACTCCACCCACAGTGCATAAATGTCTCAATTTTCCCTCATTTCCTCCAACATTTATCATCTTCCTTTTCTGTGCTATTAGCCAATCTAACAGGGATGTGGTAGCACTTAAGAATTGTTTTAATTTGCATTTCTTCAATCAATAGTGATAGCGAGCATTTTTTTTCATATGGCTATCAATAGCTTTGATTAGTTCCTCTGAAAACTGTTCATATTTTTTTTGACCACTTATCAACTGGGGAATGGCTCTTATTTTTATGAATTTGATTCATTTCTCTATATATTTGAGAAATGAGACCTTTATCAGAGGCACTTGCTTCAAAAGTTTTTCAGGTATGATTTCTTCATCCCATTCTCCTTACCTTC
>CM053590.1:32983492-33018830 GCA_028646515.1 Pseudochirops corinnae
GAAGAAAAGGAAATTGAAGGAATCAAATTAGGCAAAGAAGAGACTAAGCTATCACTCTTAGCAGATAATATGATGATATACTTAGAGAATTCTAGAGAACCAAGTAAAAAAACTACTTGAGATAATAAACAAATTTGGCAAAGTTGCAGGATATAAAATAAACCCACATAAATCCTCAGCATTTCTATATATCTCTAACGAAACCCAACAGCAAGAGATACAAAGAGAAATTCCATTTAAAATTACTGTAGACATTATAAAATATTTGGGAATCTACCTGCCAAAATAAACCCAGGACGTATATGAACATAATTAAAAAACACTTTTCACACAAATAAAATCAGATTTAACTAATTGGAAAAACATCAGTTGCTCATGGCTGGGTCAAGCTAATATAATAAAAATGACAATCTTACCTTAATTAAATTACATTTTTAGTGCCATACCAATCAATCTACCAAAAAATTACTTTGTAGAGCTAGAAAAAAATAGTAGCAAAATTTATTTGGAAGAACAAAAGGTCCAGAATAACAAGGCAATTAATCAAAAGAAATGCTAGGAAAGATGGCCTAGCCATACCAGATTTTAATCTGTACTATAAAGCAGCAGTCATCAACGCTACTTGGTATTGGCTGAGGAACAGAGTAGTGGACCAATGGAATAGTTTAGGTACACAAGACTCAGCAGCCAATGACTATAGTAATACATGTTTGATAAACCCAAAGACCCCAGTTGTTGGGATAAGAATGCACTATTTGACAAAAACTGCTGGGAAAACTGGAACATAGTATGGCAGAAATTGGGCATAGACCAATATCTAACACCATACACCAAAATAAAGTAGAAATGGGTGCATGATTTAGGTATAAAGGCTGATACTGTAAGCAATCTTGGAGAACAAGGGATAGTTTACCTGTCAGATCTAGGGAGAGGGGAAGACTTCATGATAAAACAAGAGTTAGAGAGCATTACAAAATGCAAAATGGATAATTTTGATTATATTAAATTGAAAATCTTCTGTACAAACAAAGCCAATGTTACCAAGATCAAAAAGGAAGTAGAAAATTGGGAAAGAATCTTTACAACCAGTGTCTCTGATAAAGGCCTGATTTCTAAAACATACAAAAATTGAGTCAAATCTATAAGAATACAAGCCACTCCCCAATTGATAAATGGTCAAAGGATATGAACAGGCAGTTTTCAGAAGATGAAATTAAAGATATCTATAAGCATATGAAAAAATGTTCCAAGTCATTAGTGATTAGAGAAATGCAAATCAAAACAACTCTGAGGTACCACATCTCTCTGGACAGACTCGCTAAGATGACAAAACAGCAAAATGATAAATGCTGGAGAGGATGTGGAAAACCAGAACACTAATACATTGTTGATGGAGCTGCGAACTGATCCGGCCATTCTGGAGAGCAATCTGGAACTATGCCCAAAGGGCTATAAATAAGTATATACCCTTTGACCCAGCAATACCATTTCTAGGGTTATATCCTAAAGAGATCAGAGAAGTGGGAAGAGGACCCACATGTACAAAAATATTTATAGCGGCTCTTTCTGTGGTGGCAAAAAATTGGAAAACAAGGGGATGCCCATCAATTGGGGAATGGCTGAACAAGTTGTGGCACATGAACATAATGGAACACTACTGTGCTACAAGAAATGAGGAGCAGACGGACTTCATAATGACCTGGAAAGACTTATATAGACTGGTGCTGAGCGAGAAGAGCAGAACCAGCAGAACTTTGTACACAATCACAGACACAACGTATGTGTGACGACTAACTTCAACACACTGGGGTCCTCTCAGCAATACAAGGTTATAGGACAGCTCCAAAAGACTCATCATTGAAGGAGATATCCATATCCAGAGAAGGAGGTGCGAAGTCTGAGTGAAGATTGAAACAAACTACTTGCTCTGTTTCTTTTTCTTGCTTTGTTTTGTTTCCTCTTTCCCACTGATCATTCCATCAGTTACAATCCTTCTTTACAAACTGACTAATGGTTAATGGGAAGATATTTGTAGATCCTGTATCCAAGTGCATGCCACCATGATGGGGAGGGGGTAAGACGGAGGGGGAGAAAATCTGAAACTGTCACTATCAATCATGGTCTCTAATGGAACTAAAATTTGGGAAGATATTATAACACCAGATATAATCTTGATTGTTGTTTGGTTGTATCCAACTCTTTGTGACCCTATATGGGTTTTTCTTGACAAATATGTATTGGAGAGCTTTGCCATTTCCTTCTCTAATGGATTAATGTAATGTAAACTTAAGTGACTTGTCCAAGGTCACACAGCTAATAAGTGTCTGAGATTGGATTTGAACTCAGGTCTTCCTGATTTGAGGTCTAACATTCTATTCATGGAGGAGAGGAGAGGAGAAGAGAAGAGAGAAGAGGAAAGACAGAGGGGAGGGGAGGGAAGGGGAGAAGAAGGAAGGGGAGGGGAGGAGAGAGTACTTTGGGAAGTATGGGAAGGAGTAGGAGGGGAGAAGTTGTCGCAATCTGACCCTGATTTCCAATTTGCCTCCTTAGAGACTTTAGGGAATTTCCCCTTGGTTGAGATAGGAGACTTCTTCTCTCTGAGATATCTGCTGAAATATCTTCACATTGGAGAGTTCATTTCCTCTGATATATTTTTATCTTTAATAAATGCTCCAATTTCTATCTGGTTGGATAAATGTGTTTATTTGCTATTCACTATCAATCATGGTCTCTAATGGAACTAAAATTTGGGAAGATATTATAACACCAGATATAATCTTGATTGTTGTTTGGTTGTATCCAACTCTTTGTGACCCTATATGGGTTTTTCCTGACAAATGTGTATTGGAGAGCTTTGCCATTTCCTTCTCTAATGGATTAATGTAATGTAAACTTAAGTGACTTGTCCAAGGTCACACAGCTAATAAGTGTCTGAGATTGGATTTGAACTCAGGTCTTCCTGATTTGAGGTCTAACATTCTATTCATTGAGCCACCTAGCTGCCTCTTTAAGACATAGTGACTAGAGTAGTAATTTCAATGTAACAAAACATTACTTTATACTAACAAAATTTAGAGACCAGAAAGATTTAATTCTAGTACAGAATCCCTTTTCTGAAGAAAGGAGAGTGACTAGCCTAGTAGTCTAAGTCTTTTGCTTTACTCCAGGCAAGAATCAGTGTCCTTTGGATAAGGTGAATGAGATTCCAAAGATATGTCTCTCCATAAGCCTTACTTAGATAACCAATGTGACACATACATAACTTTCACGGGCAATACTCACACGTTAAAACAGAAAAAATGCAATAGACTGAATCCAGAAATGTTCATTTCCAGGATGAGTTCCACTGTCAATTGGTTTGTTTTATTGTTTTTGACCCTGGGTAAGTCCTTGAACCCCTTTGGGGCTCAGTTTCCTCATGTATAAAATAACCAGATAAGCTTAAAAATCTAAGTCTCCTTTTGAGTTTAAAAATCCCATGATTCTACATCTCTTCTAAATTATCATGTAATTTATTATATACGCAATTCACTTTATTATATGCTCTACTGTCCCACATTTTACGTAGCCACATCTGTGCCACGTCTCCTCCGTGAGATTGTAAGCTCCTAGAGGACAAGACTCATATCTTTTATCTCTTTTATAGACCTACATGATTCTTCCAACAAAGCTGTGCACATAGAAAATGCACAATAAGATTCCATCATTGGATTGAATTCAACGGAAGCTCATACTTCTAGGTCCCAGCTGCCCAGCTTTGCCCTGGAGATGAGTTTCATTGAATTGCTTTGAACTGCATTAACTGGATTTGATATATCACTCCATTTCCATTATTCTTTCAACGTAACTCAAATTAAGGTGATCCTGAATTTTTGTCCTTATTAGGCTTCTTCCTATGTGTGTATGTGTGCGTGTATATATATATATAGAGAGAGAGAGAGATTTATATATACACATATCTATATATAATGTATGTATGTGTGTAATACAAATTGAAACCCTACCATTCTTGGGATAAATTTATTTAGGATGATCATATCCTTCTAGCTAGGAAAGGGACCTCATAGACCACTTATTACAAGTGAGAAAAATGAGGCACAGAGAGAAGTCACATAGATAGCATCATCAAAGGTGGATTATCAATCCACTCAAACATAGAAATATTAGATTACAATGATCACATTGCCATTAATGTAATATCATCACAATTATCACTCCAAAGCCAGAGTCCTTCCACTGTACCAAACTTCCTCACATTTTTAACCCTATATCTTACATCTAATCAGTCATCAAACAATGTATGTATGTATCTATATTCCTTTGCATTGAAATTTCCAGCCACAAATGGAGTTAATAATTTGCTCTGATTCCTGCCTTGTTTATGATTTGCATTAGCATCTCTTAGAGCAATAAAATTTGTGGTCTAAAATTCTTATTTATTTGCCAATATTTCTATCACCCAGCCCTGAGTTCAACATCTTGTATACCATTGTCCAAGTATAGTCATTATTTATTTTATCTGACTGTATACTCCATTATAATGTAATTTTCATGCAGATATAAAAATATTTTGCTTATGGAGGTATTATTTGGCGTCTAAAAGACACATCAATATTCACAGGATCAGTACAGAGTTGGACACCAATGTTGTAATTGTTACATAGGAATTAAGTACTCCTTGAAACATAAACCCCATCTTTTTATCACCAATTATTTTTCTAGCGATGTTGTGTGGCAAGAAATCATGGCTGACCAAATCTTCAAGGAATTAGAATTTTGAGATAGCAGTATATTACCACTGATGAGTTGTATGCAAGAAATGCTATACATCTATACAAGATATCATTGTACAAGAAATGTTATAATAAAATAGACAAATTATACTACTATGAGTCTACTGCTGTAACAGCAAGCGACATCACAACCTTCTTCCTGCCTAATTACAAAGTAAGAAAAGGTGTGGACCTTCCTGAAAAACAAGCCTCCTCACTATCAAGCACCTCCTGTTGGGTTCCACTTGCAGATCATTAAGGGGCAGGGAAGATCTTCAAAATCCCTTACTATTACAACTGTCCTGCCTGATTTAAATTGATTTCCATTGAATAAGATGCCCCTCCCAGGATAATCTCATCACTACTTAACCCACCACCAAGCAGCCAAATCAAGCTTTGATTGACACCACCTCCCTCTACTTCCTCTCCCCTCTGATTAAAGGGCTGGAGTGTAGAGCACCAAACTCCCCCCCAACTCTGCCCTCCCTTTATAAAGGGCAGGAACCATACACTCAGCTCCTTCTTCTCTGCATCTGCTGCCCATCCTGGTTTCAACTCCACAGGACAAGATGCCTCCACAATAGGCAACCCCTCGTGTCCCTTCTCTGTGCCTTTTCACCCTTTTCTGCCTCCTTTTGTGTGTTGTCTCTCCCTTTAGATTGTAAACTCCTGAAAGGATGGGACTGTCTTTTTTTATTCCCAATTCTTAGTATTCTCAATGCTTAACATAGTACACATTGCAGGTCCTTAATACATGTTTATTGGATTGGATATCAATGCTGAGGTGTATCTCACAGAGGGACGTCAACTGTGGTAAAGGTGAGGAATGACAGATATACAGCATCACTCTCACCCTAGACCCCCCCCCCCAAAAAAAAAAAAACAACCTCCAATGTACTGAATGACTCCCCACAAAGACCATTTTGTATCCCTCCTCACCCAAACTCATGCTCCGAGAGGGTAAAAACCTTTTGCTTTTGCTCTTGTGTCTCCAGTGCTCAGGGTGGTGCCCTAAACATAGTAGGAGTTTTATAAATATTTGTTGGAAAACAGGTTAAAGTTATACATGAAGCAAACAGTATAGACTGGTTATGATCTAAACTAGTAGAGAACATTCACATCAATGAAATTATCCTTCAAATCTTATAGACTACCGAGTAAATTTTTAAAATGTGTGAAAAATCAAGACCCAGTTTTGCAATAACTATGATGTCAAAATGTTTAACAAATGCGAGTAACTGTAAAACAATTAAAGATATTTGCATATAGATTGTTATACACTGAATTTTACTCATTATCATTTTTCATTTTCTTGGGAAAGGTCTAGAATTAAATTTGCATCAGAGGAGCCTTCCACTCCCCAAATGTATAATGTTTGCTCACTGTTTTAGTTGCTTTTGCAAGTTCAAACATAGCATTAAAAAAATAACAGTACCGATAAGAAAAAGTATTTCTATAGAACACAATTAACAAAAAAAGCATGAGAGGCATCATCATACTGGTTCCCAGTAGCATTTGCAGAAGTGATCAATTTAAGTCCATAATGCTGAGGACAACTACTTCTAATTGTTTAGGAACATTAAATAACCTCGTTTCTATCCCCTTCCTAAGTCATCGTGGCGTTGTATAACAGAAATTAGGCATTGCATTTGGAGTCAAGGATTTGGATGCTAAGTGTTTGACCTTGAGCAAGTCACCTGAGCCTTCTGAGTCACTTAAATCCTTGTTTGGCTTCAGTTTTCTCAGCTGCAAAATGGGGACCAAGAGGGAGCATTTCATAGAATATAGCAACTAATCTTAGAAGAAAGAATGTGTTGAAATCCTGGTATGATTTTGTAAATTTACTTGACCAAAGGAAAGCATTTAAGTCCTCAGTGCTCTAGACAAATTTCCAAGATGATAAGTTAACAGAAGTTTATAGATCTTCACTGGTAGATAGAATTTCCTTATAGGCAATCTTCTTTACAGATATAAGCACTGGGGCATACTGCTTTAAAATGAAAACTATATGACTTCTGGGTTCCCTTCAAATTCTAAATCTGTGCTCCTGATCCAGAACTTCATAGACAACATGTGTTTTATTATGATTGTATCTTCATAATTATTTTGTGTCTATTATAATCTGAAATATAGTGTAATATATCAATATCTTATGTCTGTGATTTCTTCAGCATGAGAACTCATCCACCGATACTGACTCAAACTTATTTACAGTATAAAAATCTTAGAGTTATCTGAGATTCATGGGGGTAAATGACTTTTCTATGTAACACAATTAATAAATATGAAACTCCTGTCTCACATGAAGAGGCAGCCCCTCTTCTTCTCAAGGCAAATTTCCTCACCATGACAGGTAATCCCTTCTGCTTTGGTAGATTATTCCCTCTCCTTGCCAGTCTTTCACTATTATTCAATCTCTCTTTGTCTTCTTGCTTTTTCTCTACAATATCCAAGTATCCTCCATTCCCTCTAAATTCTCCCTTGATCTGTCCATTCCTATCACATCCTATATCTCTCCTTCCTTTTTGTGGAACCTCTTGCTCTCATTTTCTTTACTCTTTAACCTACTGCCAATCTCATCATTTGGCTGAAGGTGTATGCTCCCCCTCCTTCTCTCCCCTCAAAGTTACTGATATTCTCTAATTTGCCAAATCTAATGGCCTTTGCTCAAACCTCATCCTTCTTGACATCTCTACAGTCATTGCCATGTTCCATAACTCCCTGCTCCTTCATATTCTCTCTTACACAGGTTTTCTAGATGCTGCCCACACATCATTCTCTGCCTACTTGTCTGATCACTCTTTGTCTATCTCCTTTTCTGAATTTGTTGCTGATAGTGCCTGCTAATTGTTCCAGCTTTCTGTTTTAGGCCCTCTTCTCTTTTTCCTATATGATATTTCTTGGAGATATCATCTGCTCTCATAGATTTGATTATCATCCATGTAGATAATTCTCAGATATATTTATCCAGTTCTAATCTCTCTCTTGGACTCCAGTTTAAATCTGCAACTGTTCATCGGACATCTCAAATTGGATGTCTCATTGATATCTTAAACATGTCCAAAACTGAGCTTATTATCTTTCCTTCCAAATCCTCTACTCTTCTAATTTCCTTATTACTGCTGACACCACCATACTTCTAGTCATCCAGGCTCACAACTTAGGTGTTGGCCTCTCCCCCTTTTTTATCCCCATATCTAATCTTTTGCCATGTTCTGTCATTTCTACCTTCTAACATCTCCCTTTATGCCCCTTTCTCTCTTCCGATACTGTCACTGTTTAGTCCTTCATCACCTTGTGGTGTGTTTATTGCAACAACCTTTGGTTTTGTCTCCATTCCTCAAATCTCTCCCCACTCCAGGCCATGCTCACTTCATGATCAAAGGGACCTTCCTAAAGCAGAGGTCTAACCCTTGCTTCTATGACCCTTGAATTCCACTGATTCACACCTCCTGGCTTTTCCTTACATTTGGTTGTAGTTGCCGTTCAGTCATTGGAGTACTGTCTAACCCTTTGGGACCCCATTTGAGATTTTCTTAACAAAGATATTAGGTTGCTTTTCCATTTCCTTTTCTAGCTCATTTTACAGTTGAGGAAACTGAGGCAAACAGGGTTAAGTGCCTTGACCAGGATCACACAGCTAGCAAGTGTTCTGGGGCTAGATTTGAACTCAAGAAGAGAAGTCTTCTTGACTCCAGGCACAGTACTTAATCCACTGTGCCACCTAACATTTTAACTATCCACTTCTCAACTCAAAGCATTTTTACTGGTTGTTAGCAATGCCTGAAACTCTCACTTTCTTAATCTCTATCTCCTGGTTTCCTTGACTTTTTTCACATCCCACCTTCTTCAGGAAAACTTTACTCTTAATTCCCCTAAATGGAAATACCTTATTTCTGAGATTTTCTCCAATTTATTCTGTATGCATTTTGTTTTTACATAATTGTGTTTGCATGCTATCACTCCAATAGACCTTGAGTTCCCTGAAAGCAAGGACTTTTTGGGGGGAGGGACAAATGGGGACTTTATATGTATCCCTAGAACTTAGCATAATGTCTGGGACATAGGTGTTTAATAAATTCTTGTTGACTTACACACCCAGGGGACCTCATAGTCCAACACTTTGCCACTGTATGTGATGCTATTTCAATATTAGAGAATATAGAATACAAATAAAATGCCATCTTTATAAGTTGTTGAAGATAGAATTGGCAAAAGAATAAAAACTACTTTATTTGTCATAAAGAATTGTCATCGGGGTGGCTAGGTAGCACAGTGAATAATAGAGAACTGACCCTGGAGTTGGGAGGACCTGAGTTCAGATCTGGCCTCAGATACTTAACACTTACTACTCATGTGACCTTGGGCAAGTCACTTAATTCCAATTGTAAAGCAAAAAAAAAAAGAATTGTCATCAATACTTTAAAGAAAACTGACTAATAATTAAGAACAAAGATAAGAAAAAAATGAGAGGTGACATACATATAGCTCTTTAAGGTTCAAAAATCACTATATATATTAGATGATTTGATTCCTACAAGAATCCTTTGAGGTGATTATATATGATAGGTAACCTCCTCCATTAGATGAGAAAACCAAGGCTAAGACAGGTCAAGTGATGTACTAGCAATATTATGACTGTTTTCTTTATTAGTTTCAGTACCTCATAATAATAGACCTTATATAGAGAGAGAACAAGCATGAAAAAATGTTTTAGTCCTATCACTCTACTGAAATACAATAAATATGGCTTACCTGTTGTATAGATGAGGGAAGTGAGACATGGAGAAGTTAGGTGACAGGAGGAAAAGAGGCTCAGGGAGGTTAATTAACTTGCCTTTATTCTGTCAGCGTCAGAGGTGTGCCTTGAATTCTGGTAACCTAACTCCAAAGCCCGCACTCTTTCCATAATCAGTCGATATTTGTAAATAGTATCATTTGATTATTTGATTAAGGCCACTAATATGATGAGGAAGAGAGCAAAAGGTGTCCACTCTGTACAGTATAAAAAGAGAGAAGAAACAGCTTTGGCCTTGTTCAAGATGGCCTATATGCTAGGACAGGCAATTCCTGCTTTCCTTTGCACATCCAGTAAAGTGAGTGGAAGGGGTTTCTCTTCCCTTCTCATCGCAGCAATGGCAGCAGTGTACACTTGTTAAATGGACTGGATTATTCATAAGAATGACTACCTTTTCCCTTATCAGGCCTCCATTCTACCTCTCTAGCAAGGATTCTATAATCTTAGCATCTTATAATTTCGTTGGTGTTGGGTAAACCTTTACCAATGAAACTGCTCCGCAGTATGAAGTCATGAATTGCTTGGGGCTTTGGAGAATTTTAGTGACCACTTGGGTCACAAAGACAGCAGGAAAGTGATAGACCTTGAAAGCAGGCCTTCTTGAATGCGAGGCTGCTTCTTTAAACACTACAGCATCCAGAACCTCATAGATAACATATTAACAAATTTATGCATTTATTATTCAATCTTTTTTCTCCATTATACACATGAATAATTAAATGCTCATACTCATCTGAATTCTATTTCTCTTTGAAGAAGCAATCTGGTAGCTAATTATATTTATATATTTTTATCTTAACTAAAAAGCAGTCGCTTAGAATGTCCCAAAGTTTTTAAATATGCTCACTTTAAAAAAAAAAAAACATTCTTTGTTATCTCTTAGAGAAAGACTGACTATGTTTTTCTTTGTGTTGCAAATGTTGGAGCCAGATTGTCAATAAACTTATTCTAATAGTAAACATAACTTATGGATAGATGTGATTATTTAATATTCTGAGCCATGCTTTTTGAGTGTGCAGATGTTAATTGTTGTGTGGGTGAATATTGCATTGATTATCTGGAGAATTAGGATCTATTTTACCACAATTTTTTTCCAAGAAGAAAAAAAATACTACGATGAATCAATCATCTTAGAAAAATTATGGATAAAACAATTTATCATAATCTGAAATGATTTACCAAATAACTGGAGGAAATTGTCTTGGAAAAGTACTTCCCTGCTGTTGATCGAAATTGTCTGTTATCATTGTTGTTTGTGTAAAGTAATATTCATGTTCTAAAACTATATTTGTAGTCATAGTTATTGGATTCTGGTAAAGTCATTCTGTGAGAACTAGTTCCAGAAAAATCTAGTCATCAAAGTTACTCTCGGGATATGAGTGGGATCAATAACTTTATAGCTCAGTAATGGTAAAAGCATTCATTGAATTTAGGAGCTGTTTATTATCTCAGATGTACAAAACAATCACAGAGAAAACTTATGTAAAACTCTTTTTAAGCCTCAAAAAACCATTATTATGAGTAGTATTATAGAATCACAGATATCAGAGGTTCAAAGCACCTAAGTACCCTCCTCAATTACAAATGAGCAAACTGAAGCCTAGAGAGGCTCATGGATTTTCTTTTTCAAGTTGCATGCAGAACTACTTGAAATATATGAATAGCTTCAAGTGTAGAAATATTAGATTACTACTATTAAAATATCTGTCAGTCAGTGACTCAGAGTATAGAGAGAACTTTATAGGATACTAGGTATTTGAATTAAAAATATTTACTTCTTCCCCTAATATGCCATATTATAATAATTATAAATACCTTAATAACAAATTTATCTCTGCATTTATTGAGTACCTACTATGTGTAAGACACTGAATAATATAATGTATGGCAGTCAAAAAGTGTGATCTATATCTATGTCTTTTAGAAACTGGCAAAAAGTGCCATTTATAATATCTCATTTTTATTTTTCAATTTGTGTTCATCTTTTTTTAAATGATTCAGCAATAATTGGTATGTTCCAATGGTTCAATTCTGAGATGCTACAAAGCTTTTTTCCCTGTCCCAGTTAAATGCAGGATTAACCTTTGATATTTGGTATCCTTTCAACTGTAACTGGCATCTATAGCCTCAGGTCTGTTTACAAGGAGAAGGTATCATAAAACAGGGTAGAAAGCATACAGCTCCTTCCTAGGGTTGGAGTTCAATATAGGATCTAAGATATAACAAGACATTAGAATGATGAGTGAAGTAATAGGGATAGCTCTCAAGATATAATAATAGGTATAAGTATAAAACTCAACACCTGAATTGGTTTTTGTTTTTTCAAACGATTGTACAAATCTATGATGAGGCATATGCGGCTAGACCAGTAGTTTTCAACATATAAGCCATGGAATAAACACAAAGAAGTTGACTCCAAAGAATATATGATCTACCAATTATAACATACATCACGTCCCATCCTTCTCCTATAGTCTTGTCTTCAATAAAACTATACCACTATCTTAAATTCTTCTTCGTCCTGTGTATCGACAATGCAGTATTCACAATGCCTACAGTAACTATAAGTATGTTGATATGGTTATTAATAACAAAATGTAACAGGCTCTCTACATGGGAAATATAGCTAGAGTATTTATTCAAGTGCCAGACAACTGAGTCCCAAAACCAGAAAGTCAAAGCCAACACAGTAGTTATGAAGTTGGTACATGTAGTTAAAGTAGTAAACACCCACATTCTCAAGACTTCAAAACAGGACAGCTTACCTCAGACAAAGATCCTCCTCTCCTCACTCACGTAACTGCTCAGTGTCCAGGCAGTGTGCTCCCAGCAGCTCTGACCCCCTCCACAGTTCCCATTTCTGGCAGTCCTCAGCAGGAGTTCTTAGCAGAGATTCTGGCTGGCTCGAAAAAAAATGGAGTTCACGCTGCAATCACAGCTGCTGCTGCTGCTTCCAGTCACCACTGCATGGACACTAGCTTAGTTCCAGCTTTCTCTTGCTCCACCCCTTCCTGCTACATTAGCAAGTTCAAGGGGCATGGAAGATCTTCAGATCCCAGTATCACTACATCCTGTCCTCTTTCACTGATGATCTTCATGGCAGTGCAGGGTGTGAAACCCTCAGAATGTTTACAACCTTTGCCAACCCAGGCAGCTTCCATAGCTTTGGCAAATAGAATTCCCCATGGCTGCCCCAATGACATACTTCACCACATCCTACCCCTATCCCATCAGTTTTTGCTGTAGCAGACACCTCCCAGTGGAGTTTTACATTCTTAAATAGTCTTCCTTTTTTTCTTTCATTCCTCCTCACACATAAACACACTTTTTCTCTTTGTATATGAAAGAGCACCACCTGATGAGCAGCCAAAAATGGGTTGTGATAACATTGTTTCCCCTTAAACATACGACTTTCTCAAATATCGCTGTTTCTGGTCGGGGGAGGGGCTTACCATTCTTTTAGTCCGCAAGTTTCCCAACTTGGACGTTACATTTTCTCACTTTCCCTCATTCTACATATGGAGTCTGGCACCACATACTATTTTTTCTAATTTCCCTGCATTTCTCACCTCCGTCCCATTTCTCTCCACTCTTCATAACCATTCGAGTGCTGTGCTGGAGGCAGCTTGAATGATATCATGAGAACTAATCAATGAATTTTCACTGTAAGCATTTACACCTTGGAAATGGGTAAATGCTACAAATCAGGTCTAAATTTATTGTTTAGCTGATTGTCTAGACTTGAGAAAGTGACAAAGAAAATGTTAATAACGCAGATTGATCTAAAAAATGTAGCATGCATACAACCTAGAGTATATTGGGGAAGAATAGAGTATTCAATGAGAGATTTAAAAGGGAGCATGAGTATTGGAATACATTGGAAATGAATATTTACTTTGATTTACATGGTTTATAAACCATATAGGTCAAGGTGACTGCAGTAATAGCGTGTCTTTCAGTCATCAAAGTCTTGAAAACGTTTTGTAATTTAATTTGGTTTTTAAAAAAAGGTCAGTACAATGGAGACAAACTGCAAAAAGAATTTAACTTTCCAAGCAGGGTGAAAATCTTTTTTTTTTTTTTTTGTCCCCAGAAAGCAATTGAGGATGCTTAAGTTTTGTTTTCAAACTGTCTATTTTTCATTATCCTTATCAGAAGGGGATGTTTCTGTCTGTCAGAATCAAGACTAATCTCAACTCTCCGATGATGCATCTTCACCTCTTCCCTAGAAAAGTCAATCCTTCTCAGGCTGGTTTGTTTAATAGATTCCAAGTCACACAACTCACCTGCAAGCACTAAGAGCAGCAATTCCAGCCAAGTCAAGCTCGACTTTCAGCATCCCAAACTCAATTGGCTTGCAAGCTTTCCTTAAGCCCTCATGTTTTCATTTCACTTATAGAGGCTCCCAGAGCAGAGGACAAGTTGTCATTGTTATGGTGGTAAACTTTTTATGGTTGGGCATACGTGACAACAGCAATCTTTTTTCCTCTCTCACCATGGAGCCATAGTTTAGAATAAAATTTTCAGGAAGAAGGTAAAAGAAAGATGGGGAACCTGTCTCTTTTCTTTTCATCACTCTATTGTACACATCGATGCAGTAAGCTTGAAATGTATTTCTCCCTTCTGGAGACATTCTGATACATTTAGTGGCAAAAATATATAAGGATTAAAGGAAAGGATTCTATCAGCAAAGAGTGTTTTGAGAATGAAACTTTGAAATGGTCTGTAATTATTACTTAATTTTATGATATTAGATGACTGAGGCTCATATTATAAAGCAAGATGTTACTGGCATGCTTTGCCCTACAATGATTGAGGCATTTATGTTTGTGAAGCCTCCACAACACATAGCAAACATCTCACTGGTTAAATTTGTAAAATTCCAGCTAGGATCATCACACCACTATTTCATTCATTTTTCTCACACTGGTAGCTTTCTATAAATCTGAGTGTAAGTTGGAGAGTAGCCCAGAGGCAGTACTGAATAGTTTAGATGCTGGTATTTTAGTTAGTATAGAATCACAGAGTTGGAGCTGGAAGGGACCAGCCCCTTCATTATATTGAGGAGGGAACAAAGGCTTAGAGAGATATTCAGTCACTTGCCTAGGGTCACACAGTGATTTGAACCCTTATTTCCTGATTTCAAATTCAGTGCTCTTTTCATTATGGAATGCTACTCTCTAATTAGCTGATGTGCAGGTAGTTGGTGTAGTGGATAGAATGTAGCACCTGGACTCTGGAAGATGACTTCCTGAGTTCAAGTCTGGCCTCAGGCATTTGCTAGTTCTATAACCATGGACAAGTCATTTCAGTTTCCTCAACTATAAAATGAGCTAGAGAAGGAAATGGAAATCCATTCTAGTACCTTTGCCAAGAAAATCCCAAATGGAGTCACAGAGAGTTAGGACTGAAAAAGAGTGAATAATAACAGCAGTTACAATTAGATAACATGTTTCTGAGGAGATCAATGCAGGGGATGTGGATTCCCTTAAAACCCCCTTACCAACACTTCACTTTCTGCCCATCATTCTCACATCCAGAATCTAGGTGCATTGGCTTTTTCACAGGTGCCACTACGAGGAGCTCAGAGCTGGCCTATTGGGCTCTCCTCTGTGTGAAGACTTGTTTAGTTCAGGTTCCAGAATGTTGATATGACTCTGTGTTTTTAAGAAATAAGGCTCGAGACCTGTAATTTCTCAGACCATGCAAGAGATAGACGGGGGACCTGGTTCTGTCTCACTCTAGATCTCAGTTCCCCACACAGCTACAGTCTAAGACTGACTTATTCAGAGCACAGAATGTTCTCAGCAAATCTGTACGTACTCAGATGCCCTTCAGCCCTGACACTCAGTCCAGACTAATTGTGACCCACTTAGCAACTTCTCAAAAACTAGCTCCATTTTATGCTGTCTCTTACTCCTACCCATGTTCTCTTTCACTCAGTAAACAACATGCAATCACATCACAAGTGTGATTTCATATAATCATGCCAAGCTATAATCAACAAAAGGAATAAAAAACCTATCTTCATGTTCTTCTGTAGATTGTAAGAACATGTGGTCATAGCCCTGGGGCTGGAAGGGACCTCAGAGGCCAAATGACACCTGCATCTTTCCTGGTACAGTAGGTGACTTTTGTCAGATTTCTTGGCACTAAAATATCTAGGACTGAAATGTTACTTCTTAATGTAGAGAGAAAGCACTATATTCACATTTAATATGCACAAAAGAAAATAATTCTGATAAGGAAGAAAAGGAGCTCTTTCTACAGAGCCATATATAGATACACAATTGACATATTTTTTTTTTTTAACAGACAAACATAAAAAATGGAAACAAGGAAAGGTAAGGGCATGTGAATGCAAAAGAGAAACATGGTCCCATGAGAATTGTACCGGGAGGACTTAAGCCTGAGAATGATAGTGATGAATGTTAAAAACAAAAAAATAAGAGAAAGGAAACTTTTTGCTATGTTAAAAGCTAAAGAAACATCAAAGAGGGTTAGGACCACAGCATGGTGTCAGTGGGATGATAATAATGAATGACTAAGGCTCTTAGCTAAACCTTCTGGCTTCCCTGGCACCCTTCTGGCCTTAACTCCAATCTTATCTTTTTCAGGAGTCTTTTTCTGACCCTTCACTCCCCTACTCTCATTCTACCTGTCTCAGGCCATCCTCCATTTATACTATATTTCTATTACACTATACTCTAACATATTTCCATTATCTATATAATGTTTCTCCCATTAAAAATATGAACTTTTTGAGAGCAGAGATCATGTTTTGGCCTTTTTTCTCTCTATTGCTTACCACATTGCCCACTTAATTATTGCCTGTTGACTGCCACGTAGAATAATTTTTACATGATATGACTTGAAAACAAGATAAAAAGTTGGTGAAGATTAAGCAGACAGCTTCCTTTCTCTAATTTCAAGTTCTTGTTGTTTCACTAGTATCTTTGTTACCCCATTTGGGGTTTTCTTGGCAGAGATACTGGAGTGGTTTGCCATTTCCTTCTCTAGCTCATTTTACAGATGAGGAAACTGAGGCAAACATAGTTTAAGTGACTTGCCCAGGGTCACACAACTGGTAAGTGTCTGAGGCCCAGATTTAACCTTGGGAAGGAGAGTCTTCCTGACTTCAGACCCAGCACTCTATCTACTGTGCCATCTGGCTGACAATCAAGTTACCAACCCTCAGTGAACCACACCACAGGGAACTGAAAGAAAAGGCCGTATACTCTTCAATACTGAGTGTGCCTGATTTAGAGACAGGGGATAGCGTTCAAATCCTGATTCTTTCACTTATTGCCTGTTTGACCCTAAGTAAATTATAACAGTTTCCTAGACCCCAGTTCCCTCATCTGAAATGAGGGGTTTGGATGAAATGGTATCTAATACTCATTCCATTTCTGAATCTAGGATCCTATAGGAAGAACTGGTGGATGTGATGGATAAGTCATTGTCGGTCATTTCTGAAAGGTCACAGTGAATGGGGAAGATGCCACAGGATAGGAGAAGGGAAATTAACGTATTAATGTCCAAGAGAGAGAACCAGACAGAGATGGAGGGAGGGAGGGAGAGAGAAGAGAAAAGGAGAGAGGGGGAGGGCTAGCACATGTAAATTGTTGATGAGTGACCTGTATTTTGATTACTTGCAAAATTGTAGAATATATTAAAAAATGGGAAAGTTTTTGAGCATTTGGGAGGAGACATGGTGATTGATCAATCATGTCTTCTTCAAGAACAGGTCTCACTAGATTTTTTTGTTGTTGTTAAAAAAATGACTAGACAAGTAGATCAGGAGAATATGGGACCAGGAATATGACTGTTCTGCTCCACTTGGTAAGCATCTTGCTTTGTCCTGGGTAGCACATTTTATGCAGGATAGAGGTAGTTGTGGCCTAGAGGACTGAAAACTGTCTGCTGCACTAGGAAGACCCAGGTTCAGATCTCATCTCTCTGTACAAGTCACTCCACCTCTCATTTACTCCAGTAATTCTCTAAGGCTAGAAGTTCCAATGCCAAACTTCATTGTTAATGAGTTACCTCATCTGAAAGTTCCCTATGTTTCTGAAATCACAGGACCAGATTTTATTCCTATTCATAAGCCAGAGTGTATACAGAGTTCAGTGATCAGGATGGTAAAACACAACCAAATGCCAGTATTGAGTCTTCTGAAGGAGATAAGAATATTTTTTTTTCTTAGGAAGGAGATGACATCACAGTCATCTGCAAACATTTGAATGGATCCACATGGAAGAGAAATTAGATTTGTTTTGTTTATTCCCGGAGGGTAGACCTAGAAGCAAGAGTAGGAAGTTGAGGATCAAGGTAGCTTTTAGCTTTTTACAATGAAAGATTTCCCAATAATTTGAGCAATCTGAAACAAAAGAGTTTCCTCTGAAGTACTACTTGCTTTCTCAGTGGGGCAATTCAAACAGTGTCTCAATGATCAATATGTAATAGAAGGGATTCCTCTTCAGGCACAGGCTGAACATAGAAGACCTCCAAGGTCCCATTCAAATTTGAGGCTCTGAATTCTATTAGTTATGTGAACTGAAATTAATTGAAGACTCATATAGAGCAAAAAAAATTTTTTTAAGTGATGCTTAAACTGAATATAATAGCCTCATTTCTAAGTAAACTGATTAATTTCCATCAGATGGAAAGGGACCATAAGGTCATTTGTGTGTTTGTAGATGTTGATTATTATAAATAAATCTTGAAATTTAGCTCATGGTATAGTAAAATCATTAAATTTCTGTGCAGTTTGCCTCCATTGTTTTCAATACTGAGTTAATAATCTACAACAATTTATTTTTTACTTAAAATTATGAGCTCAATTTCTCTTGTATTATAAATTTGAAAGTTTACTTCATTTGATTTCCCCACTTTGCTCATTAAGTGTGTAATTGCCTTAAAATTAAAAAGGAATATACTTACTGATTGACAATTCAAAATGGGGATAATGACGTCTTGTACCAAATCATACCATGACTTCATTTTCAGTCTTTTGGGATTTGTCTTTTATATGACATTTCTGTATTTGCTTTTCACATAGACTTTTTAAGGAAGTCTGTATACTTAGTGGAGACTTACCAAGTTTCTGTTAGCTGTCAGCATCTAGTAGCAAATTAATGTCATCAATCTATTGTAATTCCTCTCCTAAATTATATTAGCTTCCTAAATTGGTTATGCCCTTATAATTACTTTAAAAGTTCCACTTTTGACGTTAGCTTTCCAGGTGGCTTTCTTCTTGTTTATTTTCTATAGTTTGTAATTTAATATTGAATTCAGTCCATATAAAAGATGACAGATTGTCATTCTCAGAGATTGACATTCTTTATTTATCAATGACAAGGAGTTTTTTTTTTTTTGGTGCCATTTCTGTGAATTTCTCTGTAGAATTGTCTTTAAACTATTGGATTTTTTAAAATGGTGAGTTAGTCTTTGGGATTCATATACACTGTAAAGGCATCTAGGTAATGAGCACCTTTAAAATATTTAAATAATAACTACCTAAAAGTAGAGGAGCATAATATAGAAGACCAGTCTAAGTTCAAGTGCTATTTTAGCCTTGCCACTTAGTTTCTCAGTGTGCCAGGCAACTATCTGATGCTGTAGGGAAGGAAGGAAGCACTGAATATGTAACTAGGCACTGAATATAATCTCATTTGATTCTTGCAATAACCCTAGGGAGTAGTTGCTGTTATTATGCCCACTTTATAATTGAGGAATCTGTGTCAAATAGAAGTTAAATGACTTGACCAGGGTCACACAGCTAGTAAATATCTGAGGTTAGTTTTGGACTTGGGTCTTCTTGACTCTGGGTTCACTAGTACTCTGTCCACTGAGCTATCTTGCTGTAATAGACCAGTTTATTGATCTGATGTATTGAAAGCCTGGAAAAAAAAAACAATATGCAGCTGCTTATATGTGTGCTAATTGGAAAACAAATAGATAAAATCAATCACTATCACAACAGAAAACTACCCACCCACTAGAGACTGAGTTTATACATGATTGTTATTTATCAAGAACTTAAAAACTGGCAAATATATCCCCAAAGAGATTATTCTACTTATGTCTGACCAAGAATCAATCCTAGGATCACTCTTTACAAAGACCATGTTGAGAAGTTTTGTATCTTGGGGGCAGATATATCCAGTTTACCATGTCAATTCTCATCTCTCCTGGATAATCAAATTTTAACAATCAGAAATGGACTAGACATGCCTCTAACTGATTTTCCTTCCTCTAGCCTCTTCCTTCTCCAATATATATATACTCCATACAGTTAACAGAATAATCTTTTTCATGAATAGTTCTGACCACTTCACTCCCTAGATTTCAGTTGCTCCCCATTACCTTGAGGATAAAACAAAACAAAAAACCCAAACACTTACCTATTATAATCTTGTACCACTTGGTTCCAACCTATTTTTTCCAGACTCATTTCATTTTTGTGCACTCCTTATAACAGTGGCTGGTACATAATAAGCACTTGCTAAAAGTGTTTTTCATTCTTTTATTTGTATGGTTATTCCTACATTACTTTCAAAACACAGACAGACTGTATCTTGATAGCCTAGTTACTCCTTCGTCTAACTCTGTACCTTTCCCACTCCATGTTTATTACACATTTCCTCCACATCGCTGCCTGCTAAAAGCCTTTTCTTCTTTTAAAGTTCATCTCAGGTATCACTTCCTCAGTGACACTTCTCCTGATATATTTTTTTTGGTAATATTGCATTCTATTGTGGTCCTCCATATTAGAATGTAGTCTTCATGAAGTAAAGGACGCTGTTGTTTTTCTTCTTAATAAACCCCAGCACCTAGCACACAGTAGGCACTTAATGAGTTTGTGGTTGAAAATAATTGAATAGCATTTACCAATCATTTGGCTTAGTTTAGTTTAGTTTTGTTTTTAGATATGGCTAACCATTTGTCAGGTATGAATACTATGGAAGGCATTTATGTAGCAAATAGGGGGCATGAATAAAAGATGTCAAACTTCCTTTCTAATTGTGATTGCTTGGAACTCCCAAGGAGAGTTTTGGAGATTTCTAGAACTACTGTTATTTGTCTAGAAGCAGCTAGGTTGTACAGGGGATAGAGTTGTGGGCTTGGAATCAGGAAGGCCCAAATTCAAATGTGGCCTTAAATGCTTATTAGATAATTTACCTTGGGTAAACAACTTAATATCTGTCAGCCTCAATTTACTCATCTATTGGGGTGTATGAGTGTTCCAGGAGGACTAATACCTCTGGTGTGAGGGCTTACCAAGGCTTTTTCAGGAATACTCACACATCTTTGGTATATAGCGGGCAGTCAACTCTCATTTGTTGCTCCAAGAAACTGTCGTGGCCACACTCTGATAAACCATCTTGGCAGATGGTCTAAATCAGGTTGAGGGTAGCTAATGGGACACAAAATATATGGTGAGTTATATCTACCTCAAGTGTGTGATGACTTCCCCAGGTGGAATGGGCAGATGAGTACAATTTGTCCCAACAGCCCAGATGAAGGAGGCTGACTCAGGTACCGTACAGCACTTAGAGCTTAGTCAGATACTAAAGACACCAAGGCCACCCACTGCAGCCTCAAGCAGTATCAGTATTCTTGACTTTTGTCCTGCCACTGGACTTCAATGACTCTTGAGGAGAAAGTGAGATTGATGACTTTGTATAGCTCTGTTTCACTTAAATCCACCCAATTCACCCAAGAGTCAAGACATAATCCTGCGAAATGTCGTTGGTCCTCTTCATAAACAAAAGATGAACATCAACTTATCTGTAAAATGGAGATGATAATAAGAGCACCTACCTCTCAGGCTTATTGTAAGGATAATATGAGATAAGAATTCAAAAGTGTTTAGCACAGTGCCCGGCACATGATAGATGTTTAATACTTGCTCGTTAATTTCATTTTAAATTAAATTTATAGTAATCTAATTAGAAGGCTGGTTGCAGAACCCTTGGTGGAGACAGACAGCTGTCTAGAGGCAGATCAAAGGATAACCCATCTCTTGGAAACATATTTTATCTAACTCAACCAGGAATGCTAAAACCCGAACATAAATATTGAAGAGAAAAAAAGAATTGGATCCAGCCCAAAGAATTCTCATAAGGGAATATATTAAAGGAGACCATAAAAACATCTGCCCTCTTTCTTTTTGGCCTGCCAACTCATTAAGACCATAATGAAGCTGACCTCTGGTTGAGCCATACTGCTAGAGAGAATTATGTGTTCACATGGATGCTAGGTATAAAAGTAGTATTTAAAAAAATAATATTCTTTAAAAAAAAACGAGAAGAACAATTAAACATGAATCAATAGACAGTTAAACAAATGGCTTCAACCTGCAGTTACCTAAGGCAATCTGTCAGTTAATCCTCCCTTTCTGTTCCCTTCTTTTCCTTGTTTATTTGTTCACCTTTATTGGTCTCCATGTAGTTGCCTTTTATACAGTCATAGCCAAAGCATAACCCGATCTGCTCCTTCTCCTTTTTTCACTTCTCATTATTTCATATCAGCATTTCCACATGTCTCTTTATTCCTCATAGCTGTCATTAGTAATTGCATTAAAGACTTTTGGTACGTTTGTATACAACTGTTTGCTGAACTATTCCTCAGGTGCTGGACACTTTGATTGTTTCCAGTATTTCAGTTACAAATAATGTAGTTATCAAGATTTTTCTTAATGTCTGGAGGGAATGAAATCAATTTTTTTTCCTATGTCCATTTCTGTTACTAAACTGATTTAGTTTATTGGACTGATTATTTTTTGTCATTGAAACTATATACCTAGAGACATATATGCGTGTAATATATATTAGGCATATATACATAATATATATTACATATATCTGTGTAAATATAGGTGTGTATATGTATATACTATGTATAATATTATATATTATATGTATATACCATATGTTGTGCATAATACATGTGTATAATATACAATCTTCATCCTTGCCCTTTTCCACAAAGAGTTTTTAAATGCTTCTTTTTGGTGTGTTTATGTGTATAAATTGGTGCACTATATTAGGTATTTTCACATTCTTACAAGGTTAATTGTAATCTTATTTTTTTTGGAGGGGGGGCATGTCTAGAGTTTTATCAGTAGAGGGAGTTCTATGGGAAGGGGCTCTCTTGACCACCGCACATCAGCAACTCTTCTCTAATTTATAGTTTTAGAGAATCATGGGGGGCGGGGCAGGTGGGGATGGTAAATGCCTTGCCCAGGGTCACATATCTAGTATGTATCAGAGGCATGACTGGAAAGTCATATCACCTGACATTAAGGCTAGCCCTGGATACACTCTGTCATTTGATTTGAGAATTTACTTGAAAGCAAACACAGAGGTTGTCTAACCCAACTGTATCATTTTGCAGATGAGGAAACTGAGGCTTGTATGCAAACAGGGTTTGTATAAAATGACATTGGTAGCAAAGAAGAAAAGTTAATTCAAACCAGGTCTTTATATTCCATCCCTAACCCTCCTTTTCCACCTCACAAAATAAACTATGCATACACATGCACTTTGTTTATATTAATTTTATCACTTTTTCATTTATGATGATGTATATTTTTGTTCTTTTCCGGGGAGGGAGTATAGTTTACTTTGTAAAACTGACTGTGTAGCTAATGATGGGCTTGCAAGGATTTGTTGATTTAGTTTGTACTTTTTGATCTAGTCAAATTCTTCATTGATTAAGGATTCCTCCTTGAATTCCTAGAGAGATCACTTCAATGGTGAATTTTTTCTTCTTAATTTTTTTTTAGTTTAAATTTTTTTCTACCTTTCTTTAGAATGTTCATATTTACTAGATATGTCATTTTTTGTTTCAAACCCCATGCCTTTGCATCTTGCAAATATTCCTGCCCTATCAGGTGACTTTCCTGTGTTACTGAGAAATTTGAGTAGCTTTGAGTTCGTAACTTTTAGTTACACTTCCACACCCATTCTCTTTTTTGACACTTGAATACCCTTTTGCAATTCTTTGCCATTTGGAATTTTTATCCTTGCAAGGTTCTCTGTGCTGAGTACCCTTCTACTTGTGGAATGTTTCTAGGGCTTGCTCAATCTAGGAATGTTTTTCCATTTCTTTCTTCAAATACACAACTTGTTTCCCCTTTCATTTTTGGTAAGTCTCATGATCTGGCTTAATCTAAAGATACTATTATCTTGATTTATCTGTTACATGAATTACTTATCATGAATTACCATTCACAATTTGCTGGATTCTGTGATAGTCTGATGTTCTTGGATTTTATTCTTAGTTGGGTCTTTCAACACAACTTGGCCACTGAAGCCTCCTGGATGCTTTTTCTTCCCTATTAAAGAATTAGCTTTTTGAGCAAAGGGAAGGGACTCTTTTACTTTGCTGTTTGTATCCCTGCACTCCACACTGTGCTTTTTACATAGTAAACATTTAAATTTTCCCTCAAATTCCTCTGTTCACGCATTTGTTTGCTTATGATCTTTACAAATTTATATTCATTCAGCTTTTTATTACTTTTACCAACAGCTTACATATCTGTATTTCATATAGATATATACTTCATATTTCTGCAAGTTCGTTTATTCTTTTCTTGATATCTTTGAAAAATCTAAATCTTTCTTTAATTCTATTAGTCAGTGAATCAATATTAATTAAATGTCTACTTTTTGCCAGTCACATTTTTAATTACTAGGAATACAAACAAAGACAAAAGATAGTCCTTACCCTCAAGGAAGTCTTTGTCTAATGGGGGTGACAAAAGACAAACTACTATGTCTAAACTGCCTCTTCTCCCTCTTCTCTCTGTCTCTGTCTCTGTGTCTCTCTGTCTGCCTCTCTCTGTCTCTCCCTCCTCTTTCTCTGTCTCTCCCTCCTCTTTCTCTGTTTCTCCCTCCTCTCTCTCTGTCTCAGAGACAGAGAGAGACGTAGATATAGATAGGCACATAGATATTACATATATAGATAGAGAGTTATGGATAGATGTAGATATCAGATAAAGAGGAGATAATTAACAAAAGAGTGACATGCAGGGTGACCTGGAGGCAGTAGGTTGCCCACCCCTGGCATAGTGATTATAATTGTATCCACGGAAGCTAATGAGAGAGAGAGGGAGAGAAAAGGAGAAGATGCAAGGGATACATTTATGCGTGGATGATTCTATAAACAGATTGAGAAAGATCAATCCGATAGGAAGAAAACCAAGAAAGAGTTATACAAATGTGATGAGAGGAATATTGAGAGAAGACGGTGGTCGATAACAACTAACATTACAGAGGATAAAGAGTTTTGGAACTTAAGAAAGGCTACTAGACAGCAATATAGAAATCACTGGCCAGTCAATTAATAATAAAAAAAAAGTCTGTTAAGTTCTTATTATGTTCCAGGTACTGTGCTAATTACTGAGTATACAAATAAGTGCCTGCCCTCAAGGAACTTACAATCTAATTGATAAAATCACCCAAAAAGAAGCCAAAAGGCAGGGATGCAGGACAGGAGAATGATGGAGAAGTTCAATGGGGAACAGGTGGGTGCAAAATGAGATGCTTGGAAATCACAGTTTTTGTCAAGTTGGGAGTGACTTCTGAAGCCAGCTTTCCAGCGGAATGTGTGAGAGGACTACTGAGCATCAAATGAGCTAAGAAAGATGATTACACTATACAAAGACATCTCTTGGATTGCCTGCTGGGCAGTTTGGTTATCACTATAAGAGCTTCACAACTGTCTTGAAATATGTATTTTTTTTTTCATTTTTGGTTTTGTATCCTCAGCACCTAAGGCAATGCCTTATAAATACCAGGCAGTTAACAAACGCTTACCAAATTGAACTGAATTGAAATAGTGATTCTCCCTAGCAGCAGAAGCAGCCCTGTCTTGTACAGAAGTGGACTTGTTGGTTCAAGTCTTGTTGCACACACTTATTAGCTGTTTGACCCTCAGCAAACAACTTAATGTTTCTGAACCACAGTTCCTTCATCCGTAAAATGGAAACAATAATACCTCCTACATCACAGATTTTCTGTGAGGCTCAAATGTATTTTTAGCATAAAAGTTGAGTTGTTTGGCAAACCTTAAAGCCTAATATAAAAGTAAATTATTATTATGATAATGATGAAAGGCAGTAAGTATACATATATATGTGTGTGTGTGTTTATATATATACCTATATGTATCTATGTATCTATCCATCCATCCATCTATCCATCTATCTATCTATCTATCTATCTATCTATCTATCTCTATCTCTACCTCTCTCTCTATATATATTCTCTTACTATGTGCTAGGCACTTTATAATTGTTATCTTGTATGATCCTCACAACAAACCCAGGAGGTAGATGCTGTTATTATTTCCATATTACAGTTGGGGAAGCTAAGACAAACAGCAGTTAAGTGACTTGCCCAGGTTCACACAGCTATTAAGTGACTGTGGTCAAATGTGATCTCAGGTGTTCCCAATGTCCATGCCCAGTAATCTCTCAGCTGTACTATGTAGCTGCTTCGTTAGTGACTGAACCTGTTATCATATTGTAATGGGGTCCTCTTGGGTGAAAAAAAGAATATTAATAAAAGTTTCCACATTCTTTGCAACTTATAGTTTTAGAGAGCTGCCTAGACCACTGAGATGTTGCGTGACTTCTCTATAGTGACACAGATAATATGTTACACACAAAGGAGACCTAGGTTCCCTAAACCATGCTGACTTGGTGATAGTGTAGGGAAAGACTTCCTTTATTTTCCCAGGGATGTTCAAAAATCGAATGCATGACACAAAGGGGTGAGGAAGCAGCCATTCATTATTCAGTAGCTAATAGTCAAAAAGGTCCTGATCTGCTTGGACATCATAATTTTTGAGCATATGTGGCAAGAATGTGAGGCAAAATCAATAAATATGCATGATCAGCTGGAGATGGCTGATCTAAACCTGTCTGTTGAGAAGTGTCCATTGTGCTGAACTTAATTTAGGTAAAGAACTTTGCCAGCCTTAAAGCACCATGTAAATGTTGGCTAATATTGTTTTTGTGGTAGTTGTAGTAGTATTTATGGTAGCAGTAATAAGAATAAAATAACAATACTATAGTTCCACAGCTAGGAAATATCTGAGGTTGGATTTGAACTCAGGGCTTTTTGACTCCAAGGACAGCATTCTACCCATTGCACTACCTAGACACATTTGAATATTTCAAAGATTTTAGCATGACTTTGATGACTCTGGAAGAGAGAATGAGGTTGATAACTTTGTGCAGTTCTGTCTCATTTAAATCCAATTCATGAGCAAGTCAAAACATCACTTGTGATGGTATTGGTCCTCTTCAAGAATGAAGGATGAACAACAACCGTACTATGTTCTATTGGAATTTTCTTTCCCTCTTTTTTTAATTCTTTCATCGTTAATTTCCTCCAGCATCTTACCCATGAACAACTCACTGGAAAGAAAAAACTGCAATCATAAGGGTGCAACTAAAGTTCAGAAACATTGCTCCTGACAAAGGGAACCATATGGACTTGGTCCCTTGATCTTATTTCAAGATTGCTATAATGAGATGTATAAGAAACCCCTCAAGGACCTAATTAACTGTTACACACATGCTCACGTGCACATGCACGCTCACGCACATACACATACACCTGATGTTTTCTGTGGCCCTTCTAACTTATTCTTTTGTATTACATACAGAAGATAATCTAGATGGCCTGGGAACAATCTATTCTATACAAGGTTGTAGCTAACAGAAGGTTATTAAAATTTCTAGGTGGAGATTCCCTTTTAGTCAGAGCCATTATGATACTTTGCTCTCAATATATTGAGACTATATGTTCAGAGGATAATTCCAGGCATGGCCATATCATAACCCATTGATCTATTTTCTAGTGAGTCTTAAGTCGAGTGCTATCAGCTGGAGGTGGAGAGATACAATTAGAGAGAGTGTGATGAAATGGATTTGTTTGAATTCGTACTAACTTTGTAACTCTGGACAAGTCTCAGTAACTGTTTAGTTCAGTATCTTCACCTATAAAATGGGAATAATCATAGCACCTACCTCACAGGGTTGTTGGTGATGCTTTTTTTTTTGTATTTTTCATTTTGTTAAACATTTTCCTATCATACTTTAATTTCATTTAACAAAATTTTTAAAAAGACAATAAAAAAAGACGACCCTGTGAGGTAGGTGCTATGATTACTCCTGTTTTATAGGTGAAGACATTGATGTAAACAGTTATTAAGTGACTTGCCCAGGGTCACAAAGCTAGTTAGAGTTTTAGGTCATATTTGAACTCCAGTTTTCCTGACTCCAAAATCAGTATTCTATCCACTGTACTGTCCTAGCTGCCCCAGGGACATTAAATGATCCTCTGCTGATTCTTCCTACTTATGTTGAATAGAGATTCCTGGCTGTAGGATAGAATGTAATTTGATTGCCTATCAATTGAACCTTGGGTCAAAAGGGAAAAGACTCAATCTTTAGACCTCACACTTAAAGACTCAAATTTAGACTTCTGGTCTAAATTCTTGTCTTCTGTGAAATTATGATACTGTTATGCAAGAGGCAGAAAAATGGAACTAATAATTGGAGTATTCTGTCAAATAGTAAGAAACTCCATGTATAATGCAAAAAGACCATTTATTTTGCCCAAAGATTATTGACTAATAGGTTTATACATAATCCATGATGTTTAGGTAAAGAAGAAATAAGAGTTGTCAAAGAACAGATTATACCTGACTCTGCATGACAGCTAACCTGCTGGAAGAAGTCTAATATAGAGGAAGGATCAGAAGTAGCTCTAGAGGTGCAGGGGACCTGAACTCAAATCTTGCTTTGTCTGATTATTACAACTGCCTTTCAGATGTCTCAAAGTGGATGTCTAGTAGACATCTTAAACTCAATATATCCAAAACAGGGCTCATGATCTCTCTCCTTAAATCCTCCCTATCTCCTACCTTCCTTATTCCTATAAAGGGCAACACCATCCTCCCAGTCCCTCAGCCTCAAAAACTAGAAGTTATCCTGGATTCCTCACTATCCCTCAGCTGGCCCCCAAATCCATAACCAATCTGGTGCCAAAGCTAGTCTATTTCACCTTTGCAACATCTCTTGAATATGTTCCCCCATCTCTCCTCTGACACTGACACTTCCCTGGTGCAGAATCTTATCACCTCACACCTTGACTGTTGTAATAGCCTGCTGGTGGTTCTGCCTGCCTCAAGTCTCTACTTACCTTAATCCATCTTTCAGTCACTAAAGCAATTTTCCTAAAGTGTAAGTCTGACCATGTCACTACTTTATTTCTACTCAATAAATTCTAGTGGCTTCCTGTTACCTTCAGGGTCAAGTACAAAATGATCTGTTTGACATTTAAAGATCTTCATAACCTAGCCGTCCCACCCTCTTCCCTTTTCAATCTTCCCAGACCTTAGTCTTCTACTTATATTCTTCAATCCAGTGACACTGGCCTTTTGACCATACTTTGGGCATTTTCTTTGGCTATCTCCCATCCCTGGAATGGTTCTATTCTACCTATTGACCTCCTTGTCTTCCTTTAAGTCTCAATTATTTTTTTCTTCTTTTACTTGAAGCCTTTCCCAATTCCTTTTAATTCTAGCACTTCTATCAGTTAATTACTTCCTATTTATTCTATAGTTTACTCCATATATATCTGTTTGCCTGTTGTCTTCCACGTTAGATTGTAAGCTCCTTAAAGGCAAAGACTCTCTTTTGTCTTTTTTTGTAGCCTCAGTGCCCAACACAGTATCTGGTACATAGAAGGTACTTAATTAATGTTAATTCATTTATTGATTACCACCTGGATGAGATTGGGCAAGTCACTTGACCTCTGCTGTCCTCATTTTTCTCATCTGTATAATAAAAGTCTAGACTCAGTGACCTCTGAAGTCTCTTTCAATTCTAGATCAACATATCAATGAGTCTGAAGTAATATATGACAGATTTCCACTATGTGTGCTGAAAGGAAGGCACCACCTTCAACTCCAGCAGCTTTTCTTAAGATTGCAATGTGAATAGCAAACTTGGATCTGAGGTATATGGATCTATTGTTACTGGACTGAAATCAGAGGAATATGAGTCACATTTTAGTTGAGTGACTGATGATTGCAACCACTAGAATAAATTTAATTTAATTCTATTTGACCAAACTTATTAAGTACTCATTGCAGGGCAGACACTTTGTCAAGTGCTAAAGTTATAAAGACAAAAAATGAAAAGAAAAAATGTCCTTCTGTTTTGGAGAAGTTTGCACTCATCTTGGAGAAGAGACTGAATTCCACCAAGGTGGCCAAAGCATTGTGGGAGAAGCATTTTTCAATGAGTGGCTTCCTTGAAAGGATCTACTCTAACAGGAATTACAATTTTGAAAAGAGATTGCTCTGAAATGTGCTTCATCCTTGGGAAAATATTTTCATCATCTATTTTTAGGTTATGGAGAACATATCAAACTAAACAGACCAAAACATATATTCCTAATATAGTATTCCTTGGTTCTTCTGTATTCTCCTTTTTGTTCTCTATTAACAACTCTGTTTGCCTTCAACTCCATGGAACAACATTCCTCTTGGGTTAGGTACTCTACTATCCTCCCCTGCCCCACCCATTCAACTTTTTTGTGTATGTTGTCTTTCCTGGTGAGATTGTAAACTCCTTGAGGGCAGGGACTGTTTTTATTCTCATTTGTATGCCTAGGATAAAAGTAGACACTTGATAAGTGTTTATTGAATTGAATTATTCCCTGGGTGATCTGACAAATCCCCCATAGACATCAAGTGATGGGAACCCCGTGGTCCTATAATTCAATTTGCTAACTGCATAATTAAATACCCTACAGGATACACTAGTTTCTCAGTTTTCTCAATTATCTAGTATTGGGCAATTCACTGAATGACCAAATGATCATCTGTCCCATTTTGTAGTGACAACAATATCCTTTTTTAAAGAAAAAGATCTGAGGTCTTAGTGAAGTAATAGCTCCATATGAGTGAATAGCACAACATGCTAAATGAAAAGAGTAAATAAAATAGACACACACACACATTCACACACACACACCCGTGACACACACACACACACACACCCGTGACACCCACACCCACACACACACACACCCGTGACACACACACACACACACCCATGACACACACACACACACACACACACTGGGACCACATTAACACAGGGATAGTTTCCTGAATGAGGGAGATCCTAGTTTGCCTCTACTCTGTTTTGGTCAAGCACATCTAGAATATTGTGTTAGGTACTTGGTACTATATTTTAGCAAAGGTATAGAAAAAATGAAAGGTATGTAGAAACTTTGGAAGACCAGAGTGTTAAGAAGACTAAAGAATATACTATATGAACATCAATTGAAATAACTGAGAATATTTAGCATGGATAAGAGAAGACTCAGAAGGGACATGAATGTACTTTTCAAGTATCTGAAGAGTTTCCACTTGAAAGAATTAAATGTATTCTTGGTGATAGAGAGCAAAGCTGGGAGCAATGAGGGGGTTTTGTGAAGAATGAGACTCTGGCTTAGCACAAGTAAACTATTTCCTATTTGATTAGTGAATGATAAACGTTATACAACTTAACTTTGTGTACTTTAACTCATAAGAGGGAATGTTGGGAGTTGAAGCATACAGGGAAGTTAGGATAAAGGATAGATTAGGGTCAATCACTAGAGACCCATCTATATGACTAGCTCTGCAAAAGGGGGCAGGATACAGTTTGAGAGAACTCCGTTCTCAGTGAAGATGATCTTCAGGAGGAGGAATGGGAGAGATGATTCTGTCTGAAGCATGCTTACTGACCTAATGTCCATGCTGTGCCAGGTTCCTATCATTTATCTGAATTCATCCACTCAGGAGAGCAACTTAATGATGTGGGTGAGTGTTATAAGAAAGGAAATAATCTTTTGGAATCTAAGGTTAGATCTTGAAGTGATAATCTCAGAGCTAGATCAGAAACCATATAGTTTGTTAACAGAAGAAACCCTGGGCCTAAAAGAGACCTGAAATGAACCAGTTTGATCATAGGTTATAGTGTTTATTGTCTGAGAAGACCTTGTAAGCAGAGCAGAGAGGTACCACATCTGAGAGATGCTCAGAAGGGAGTGGGAAAAGGGTGAAGTAATAATAGTTTCTAGAAGCTTTGGAGCAGAGAGTGGGGTTTAGGGGAGGCAATATTTATAGTCACAATAAGCCAAAATGCTTAAAAAGTCCTGAGTTTGCAGCTATTACTCAAATTGCTTTTGAGCCAGCCAAGGCTGGTTCTGTGGTTCCTGGCAGCTGCAGGTGTCTCCAAGTTCAGCTAACATTCTCTCACAAAGGATCATTGGTATGTTAAGCAACTCTGGCTTTTAGAACTCCTTTTGATTCACTGGTTGTTGTGCTACTCCATTATCTGGCTCTCCTGTAAGGAAGGGAAGCTCCAACATATCCAACAGATTAGTATTGTCATTACAGAGCCGATATTCACAAGTCCAACCCCCTCATTTTATTAATAAGGAAACTAAGGTACAAGAAAGACAAGGTACTTTCCTGAAGTCTCACATATAGTACATGGCAGGGATGGTATTTGAAGTGACATTCTCTAACACGAGAGCTATTGTTACTTCCATTATAACATATTGTCTTCTAGGATTCTATCAGATGCATTTAAAAAGAAGAGTGCAATGGTCAAATTTAGGACTTTTGGATGCCTCTACCCCTAGATATCTCCAATATGAGGTTATATGTTATGGAGGATATACACAGATTTTCTTGTCTTCCTGAGGGCATATATATGTATCAGCAATGCAACATTCACAATGCCTACAGTAACTATAAGTATGCTGATATGGTTATTAATCACAAAATGTAACAGGCTATCTACATAAGAAATATAGCTAGAACATTTATTCAAATACCAGACACCTGAGACCCAAAACCAGAAAGTCAAAGCCAACACAGTAGTTATGAAGTTGGCACATGTAGTTAAAGTAGTAAACACCCACATTCTCAAGCCTTCAAAACAGGACAGCCTAGCTCAAGGAAAGGTCCTCCTCTCCTCACTCACAACAACTGCTCAGCATCTAGGCAGCTTGCTCCCAGCATCTCCACGCCCTCCCTCCCCCCCCCCCCCGCCCCCTGTAGTTACCATCCCTGGCAGTCCTTAGCAGGAATCCTTAGCAGAGATTCTGGCAGGCTCAGAGGAAAAGGAATTCACACTGCAACTGCAGCCGCTGCCTCTGCCACTGCTTCCAGTCAGCACCACATGGAGACTAGCTTGGTTTTGGCATTCTCTTGCTCCACCCCTTCCTGCTATGTTAGCAAGTTCAAGGGGCATGGAAGATCTTCAAATCCCAGTATCATTACAATATATCATAAGATGTGACTGCTAAGTAGTGCAGTCTAGAGATGTAAAAAAAAAAAAGGAATCCACACCTTGCCTGAAAAATTACACAACCCAGGAGAAAATACTATGAAGTGGTATGCTGGGAGAGGGGGGAATAATGATAAATGGCAAAAAGTGGAGGGAGAATAAAGAAATATATATCACTTTCCTTAGACTAGCAGAGAACCACAGGCAAATGTAGGATGGGAGTTGGAAGGGTTGAATCTCTGAAACCTTCATATTTGGAAGGGCCAATGGTACATTGTATACAGCAATGGCTCTGGAGTCAGATGATGTGAGCCCAAATCTTGCCTCTTACTGTCTTGTGTGACCTTGAGTAAGTCACTTAATATCTCATTTTTCTTATCTGAAAAAGAAGGGGATTGGATTAGGTAGCCTATGAAGTCCTTTCCACATTCAGACTGATGATTCAATATAATGGTATCCCAACAGGGAAATTCCCAGGGGGCTATGGCATTGTCTTAAAAGTTCACAAATGGAAGAATAGGAAAATGGACAGTTTCCCACCCTACCTATAACAGGCAAATTTGGGGGTGCCTTGGCTCCAACACAGTTCCACATGCAACTGTATTCACATGGTTGTGGAAGCTACTGTTCTCTCCAAAGTAGTCTTCAAATTGTTGTTTTCTGCATGCCATCTGTAAACATATCTCATTTACTTATCAATAAATTATATATATAATACTATACTAATACCTATACATATGAACTTATACAAAATAGAAATTTAAAAAAGAATGAGATAAAGTTAAAATAATACTTGATCCTAGACTAGCTTTTATTGAAGTAGGAGTATGAGGAGAATGAGATGCTCAGACCTGTGCCTTGGAATATATTCTGTAGTTCTAGAGATGATGGTTTTGAGTTATTATTATTGTTTGTTCTTCATTCGCAAAGAGGACCAATGATATTATGAGGATAATGTCTTGACATATGTATAAATTGGATTTAAATGAGGCATAGCTGTGCAAAGTCATCAACCTCACTCTTTCTTCCAGAGTCATCAAAGCCCAGAGGCAAGGAAAGTCTGGGTGACTGGAAATATTTGAGGAAGGGAGATCAATAATGAGACCATTATGATAGTCCATGAAGGGGGTGATAAGGATTCAAACAAGAGTGGTGATGACCCCTGAGTAGATAGAAGAGGACAAGTACAATAGATGTAGTGGGGGCAATAGCAGCCAGACTTGGCTACTGTTTGGATAGGTGGGTTGAGGAAGAATAAGGAGATAAGGATGACAATGAGGTTAGTAACTTAGGTGACTAGAAAGATGATGGTAGTGCCCTTGACCTAGAGAAATTTGGAAAATATTTGGGTTTTGAGAAAAAAAATGCCAGAATAAAATCTGCAATGCAGATATAACCTATCTATGATTGTTTACTCTGTCCACTGCAAATGAAAGGGAAGGGTGGGACTTACTTGCCATTGCCTACAAGGAGATCATTTGCTTTGGAGACTCTATTGCCACCATTCATCTGGGGAGCAGACTGTGCTCATTTCCTTGTTTGTTGGTCATGTTTAGGTCATTATTGTTCTGAAGGGTAATGTCAGGAGCCAAGGGAGAAACACTGGGAGCTTCCACAACCCTGTGAATACAGTTGCATGTGGAACTGTGTTGGAGCCAAGGCACCCCCAAATTTGCCTGTTATAGGTAGGGTGGGAAACTATCTATTTTCCTACTCTCCCATTTGTGAACTTTTAAGGCAATGCCATACCCCCCTGGGAATTTCCCTGTTGGGATATCATTGACTTAACATTTTGCAAAATATTTTACAATATATTATAAAAATTGAGGCTTAAAACAATTCTGTGAGGGGATGGATGTCATCTCCATTTTATAGAGCACAAGATTGAGTCTCAGAGTGGTTGGATGACTTTCCTAGGTTTCAGCAGTCTGATGTAGATTTTGAACCCAGGTCCTAGTCTCAAATCTAGCCCTCTAGTCATTACAAAAAGCCATTTACCTAAGCAACAACATTTACCTTCCTACATTCTCTAGATGCTCATCTTTCTCTGAAATAAATCATTATAACATTAGAAATAATGATACTTATTATGTTTATGACTATATGCTCAACCAACCATATCAATGGGAATTTATTAAGCACCTAATACGTACAAGACACTTTGCTAAGCTATGGAAATACAAAGACAGAGGTGCAATAGCCCCTGTCCTCAAGGACTTTACATTCTGTCAGGAAAACATTGCACAAGCATGTGTATCAGCAATGCAGTATTCACAATGCCTACAGTAACTATAAATATGCTGATATAGTTATTAATCACAAAATGGAACAGGCTCTCTACATAAGAAATATAGATAGTGCATTCATTTAAATACCAGAAGACTGAGT
>CM053590.1:33019330-33040515 GCA_028646515.1 Pseudochirops corinnae
GCACGCCCCCCGGGGGGGGGGGGAAGGGAGGGGAGAAAATCTGAAACCCAAGTGATTGTGGAACTGAATCTTGTAAATCAAAAGTAAATGAGTAAATAAAAAATAAATTAAAAAAAAAAGAGAGAAAAACATAAGAGGAGTGAAAAAAAAATCTTAACTTTTATTTATATTGAAAAAAGGTGTCCAGGATAACATATATTATAACAACCAACACATACTACCTTTTTCTACTATAAAGAAATCTCTGTAAGGTTCATCTATGCATGAATCAAGGGCATTCTCAATGAGAATATTTATAGGGAGTAAGCAGGCTTTTGTAAGCAATATTTAACAATGGACTACATCTTTATCATTTCACAACTACCTGAAAAATATAGCGAATATGAACAGAAACTTTTTTGCTTTTTTTTTTTTTTTGTAGGAAGGAAGGTAGGACAATTGGGGTTAAGTGACTTGCCTAAGGTCACACAGCAAGTTTTGTGTTAAGTGTCTGAGGCCAGATTTGAACTGACTCCAAGACCGGTGCTCTTATTCACTGTGCAATCTAGCTGTCCTGAAACTTTTTAATCTCTAGATTTCAGTCAAATCCCCTGATTCTAAAGTTCCATCAAAGTCTAAATCAATAAATCTATGAATACTTCTTCATATAAAGACATCAGCCTGATACTTTGGAGAATACTTTTTTTGGGAGAAGACTGCTGCCCCCCTCAAAATAAAAACAACATGCATTTACTACAGGAAATGAGGCAGATGTATGTATAATGCTTCATTAAAAAAAAGCAAACCTCAACAAATCATAATACAATTAAAATGTTTTCCCACCTGTACATTAAAGAAAAGTGTGTGTGTGTGTGTGTGTGTGTGTGTGTGTATAAATGTATGTATATTTTCCCCCTAGGACAGCAACAGTTTAGGTACAATATCTCACTTCACAGTTTTCTGTGATTATGCCAGTAAGTTATTTACAGTTTACTTCCTACTGGGCATCTCTAGACTCGGGGAGTGAACCAAAGGACTGGCAATGGCTTTGTTGTCAGAATTGAATTGGAAAACCTTTGACTGGAGGGAGAAAGTCACCTATGTTCAGAAATATCATTGCAGAATTCCCACATGCAACAAAGGACCATTATAGTTTTTGTTATTAAGGGGCTCAAGATCCAATTATGGGTACAAAAGCCCTTGGTTTCTTTTTATTTCTGTCACCTCTTTGAAAATTCTAGGCTTCACAGACACCTCCACTAGAGGGTGTACAGGGGACAGGAAAGGAATGAAAACAAATCAATCAATTTTTAAAAATTGGCCAAAGTTCTGTGAAGTAAAAGTTTTCATAAAAGATATTGAGTGCTAGGGCACCTAAATATTTACGTTGAAGGATTAGTCAGTGTCAATTTCCTAATCCCAACAATTCCAAAAAGTAGATCATAAGGCTATATGATCTAAATTTTAGACCTGGGAGGATCTTAGGGGTCCTTTAATCTTACTGTTTCAGTTTACAGATGAATAAACTTAAGTCTACACGTAAGTTAAGTGATTTGCTTAAATTCACATAGGAATTAAGTGGCAGAACCAGGATTCAAACCCAGGTTCTATGATTTCAGACCCAATGCTCTTTACATTGAGCATCTGAAACATTGCCAACTGATTTGCGAATTCACCAAGGAAAATAATTTAGAGGCTGGCTACTTACTCCCATACTTAAGGAGTGAAAGAAAGGAGATAAACCAAGGAACCCTCAGAAGAAGTTACTAGATAGGTACCAAAAGGGTTAAATCACATTTAATTTTCAGAGGAAAACAGTAGCATGGATTCTCTGCTCTTACCTAGTATGGGTGTTAGTACTTAGTCTATATTTAATCTGTGATCTCATCAATTTGGAATGAGCAGATCACAATTTACCCATGTCTACCTATCCCATGCCACTTTTGCATGTGTCCACCAATAAATGGGACATAACAAACATATTGGCTTTCCTTGCTTTTACTTGCTATCACAAAGAAACCAGAGAACTAATTGGATTGTACACCAAGCCTAATTCACACTTGTCGGAGATTGACCCATCTTTACTTTGAGTCATACATTTCCCTGTTATCTTTTATTCTTATTCTTTGAAGTTCTTCACTTGTTATATATTTCAACCTACTCACACTCACCAAACAACTGTCTATTGTACCCCGTGTGATTATCATTTTCAGTTATTTCAAGGTTGTTGGGTTCTATGCCTTTCAGAAGCATAACACTAATAGAACATTTAAAATCAGGTGTTTAAAATTTTTATTTTTAGTTTGAACTTAAACAGAGATAATCATGAATATACTAATTGACAAAGAGAAATATGATTGTATGTGAAATCGTGAACTTCCATTATAGTTTTTTTTAAGTTTGTATTAAATTTGTTATGAAAGTACCAACTCTTGTTGCTGGATCCCCCTTTGAGCTTACTTTTATCCTTTTCTATGTATTTTTAAATAATTGTTTCCTTGTTTTTCCTGTGTTACTATCACTACTCATCTGCTCCCTCCAAAATCCCTTGCAAATGTTGTTTTGTTTTTTTTTTAAAGAAAGAAAAACACAACTCTTCTAACAAATATGCGTGGCCAAGTAAAGCAAATCCATATATTTGCCGTTAAAAAAAATATACTTCATTCTGCATCATTTTCTTAGTCAATGAGTTGCATGCTTCTACATTAGTCCTTTGGAATCATGGTTGATTGAAGCACCAGTCAGCTATTACATCTTTTTGTAGCTGTTTTCTTTTAACAAACTGTTACATTGTATCTTTTTTTCTTGATTCTGCTCATTTTACTGCATCAGTTCATACAAGTCTTCCCACAATTCTGTGAATATATACCTTTTATCCTTTCTTAAGACTTAATGTCATTCTATTAATTTGTATGTGCTAATTTGTAGTTATTCTTCAATTGATGGATACTTTTTTTTTGCAGTTCTTAGCTACAACCAAAAGTACTCTTATAAATATACCTATGAGTTTTTTTTCACTGTCTTTGACTTCTTTAAGCCCTTGTTTTACCAATCATCTTATTTGAAGTCTTAATTATTTCTTGATTTTAGATAATGCTAGCTTTAATTTTGGTTATTGCTTATCATGCGAAGTAATAATTCCTTTATTCTTATTCATTTAAATATATTTAATATAAGTGGGACTTTGTGAAGAAAAAATTGACAAGACATGGATGAATGAATTAATGAATAAAAAAATTCATTAAGCTTTTACTATATGTCAAGAATTGGGCTAAATACTAAGGCTACAAGCATTTTTCTTTTTTTTAAGAAAGAGTTCTTGCCATCAAGGAGCTTAAATGCCAATAAGGAAGACAACACAGATAGAGGTTTGATGATCATGGAGTGTTGTGGATTAAAGTCATCAGGGATAGTAGCAATCACCATTGAATTTTGGAAGACTCACTTTGGGTAGCCAGTTTTTAAATATATTCTAGAGAATGCTAGGTTCAGGTAGGAAGAGAAAATCAGCAGTGGGAGACAGATGGTAGAATGACATGGGTGGATGACTGGATGGGGTATGAAGCTGAAGCAAAAGGACTTGTTTGGAAATTTATTTGATATGAGCAGAGGAGAGGAAAGAACTACAACTTGTGGACTGGTTTGGCTCTAAGGATTAGTTCCTTTCTTTCCATTCAGGTAGCTATTTCTCAAATTCATGAACTTATCGTCACTGACCTGGTCAATTATAATGACCTTTGAATTGTTCTACCTCCTTAATAATGGTTAGTCTTTATATAACATCTACTATATGCTAAGCTATTTACCATTATTATCTAATTTATTACTCACAGTAACCCAGGGAGGTAGGTGACACAATTCACAGTCTCCATCCAAGCTAGTGAGTGTCTGAGGCCAGATCAAAGCTCAGTTCTTTCAGAATTCAGGCCCAGGGCTCTACTCTCCTGTCTCTGTTCCCTAAATTATCCTCAACAATGCTGTCACTTTCATATTCCTAAAGACCAGGTATTATCATGCTATTCCACTAATTCACTTGATAAGCATTTATTAAACATTAATACTGTGCTATGAGAACATATTCCAATCAAATCATTCAAATGAACAACCAGACCTAAGAACAACACCGGTACATCTCCTTTAATCAGTCAATCAAAAGCATTTCAACTCGGTGCACAAGGAAGTCTGTTCAGATTGGTTGAGAGACTTGGTTAACCCTTATGGGTTTGGTAGAAGATTAGCAATAGATTTGGAATTGAGTTTCAGGTGTTTGGCAGCTTTGGGATTGAGATTCAGGTGTCTGGCAGCTTGGTACTAGAAGCTTCGGGGTAAGCTATTGAGAATCTCTTGGGAGAGAGGAGAAGACCAGCCTCAGTGTCGAGGAAGACCTTGTGAATGTTAGAGGGTCAGAGGATTTAGGATTTTTCATCTGCATCTTAGTCCTTGCAGTGTCTTTCAAAAAGCTAATAACATCTGCATTGAGGGGCCAGTGACAAATTAGACATGTCAAGGGAAAGATAGCTTGAAGAATCTATGGAAGAAGAGAAGCTATACCATGTGTAAGAGAAACTTCAACTGGACCCCACAAAGAATTGAGGAGAACTTTGAGTAACCAGGAGCTGTGTTTCCCCTTGGCCAGATATATTGCAAGATTCACCTCATTTTCCCCTGGATTCTCTGCATATTTACAGGAGAGTGCTTTAAAGACATGTATAGGGCTGTTTGTACTGACTGTTTGCTTGTATCACCTTGGTAAATTTCCTTTTATAAAAGTTAAGTAATTCTGGCTGAATAATTGATATCAATTGATAATCATGGGGGAAATAAAGTAGTGGAAACACACATAAGAAACAGCATTAGAAAATCACCACTCAACCTCCCAAGCCTCTCCCTGGAGCTCAGAGAGGCTATGTAGTAGCTACCTTCTGGGGACCCTAGCAGCCAGCTTGAGCAGAAGGTGAGTGAATAGTCGTAGAACATGTGCTACAAAAGGACAAAAATGTAATTATCCTTGCCTTCATGGGATTTAAGATTCTCTTAGGGGAAAACAACAAGTACATTCCCTTATTCAAGAGGCTTCTGGGTTTCCCTTTTATCTCTGAGATAAAATGCACATTTCTGTTTAGAGAAATTGAAAGCCCTTCCCAGTCTGGTTCTGATCCATATTTCTAAGCTGATTTCACTTTACTCCACACCTCACTCACACCCCATTTCAGCAAAATGGGCCTACTTCTTTTTTCCTGCACATGGCTTTCCATTTCCCACATGCATACCCTTTGCATATGCCTAGAACTGTCCCTTCTCACCCCCATATTTTAGAATGCCTAACTCCTCTCAAGGTTTAGTACAAGCACCACTTCTTACAGGGGATTTTCTCCTATTACGCTTTACCTAGGAGTCAGTACTCCCCACTCCCATCCGCATTCTTTAACCTAAAATTATTTTGCATTTACTGTTGTTTTTTTTGTATTTTCATATTTATATATCTGTGTTTATACTGCTTTCCTCCAGGAGAATGGAAGTTCCTGGAGGGCAGGAATGACTTCATTTTTGTCTTTTTATTTCTAATGCTTAGCACTATGAGGCACATAGTATGTATTTCTGCTAATTTTTAAAGTGGAGACAGCTACTGGCTCAGTAAAAACTGAGTTCAAATGCAGTTTCAGATACTTCCTAGCTTTGTGACCCTGGGAAAGTCATTTAGTCTCTGCTTGTCCTAATCCACTATAGAAGGAAATGGCACACCACTCCAACGTCCTTGCAGAAATCGGCAATGGGATCCCAAACACCTCAGGCCCAATTACTGGAGATGGCCTTTGTAGTCTTTAACAACAGAGACTTAGTTGCAGCAGAGAACAAAGGGAACAAACTGGAGAAAGAGAACATGCTCAATTCTTGGCTCCTGCCATGACCAGGAAAGACCCAAGGAGTGCCCCATCAGGGTGCCAGTGGATGTGCTATGGTCCATGGGGTTGTGAAAAATTGGATATAACTGAATAGCAACAATAAATTTTAAACTAAGACAGTGAAATACCCCTAGCAGGCATTGTCTTTGTGACAGCTTAAGAAGAGTGACTTCATCCCTCCAAACAGCTAGTTATGTCTAGTTTAGCTTGAGTTTAATGGTTATAGTTTCTATTTCCCCTTTCAAGGCTAGACAGAAACTCATCATCTACTGAATGATCTTTAAGTCTATGCCTTGACTTGAATTTGTGGCCTGTCCCTCTTTAACAAGTCTCACTCTGGCCTCTGTGGCTTGAGGCTTTGAATTATATGAAGTTTGAGGTGTGAAAGCTTCCCACTACCCATTTTCTTGGATATTGATAAAAAAAATGATGAATTTAGTTGGTCAAATAAAAACTAAATAAACACACACATATATTTTGTTAGCAAAATGAAGCCTCAAATATTACATAATTCTAAATTTAGTAATTCAGAAGCTCCATTTTCCCCATTAAACAAATTTGTTATTTCTCTTATATATTTATATAACACTCAGATTTTTTTTTATCTTGTGAGAGAAGAACACACACATATATTAACTGAACTTCACACTCTTTGTAGGAGGGCCAACGAAACCTCCCACACATACAACCCTGATATGTGCCAAACTGGGAAAATCTGAAATTATGATTGTATATTATTGATGCTTTTCCCCCCTTCTTTGTAATAAGCAATACCCTTTAAGGACTTAAGAGAATTCACCGATAATTATGGGACTGAGTTGGTTTATTGTTAAAAGAAGAATCTCACCTCTAATTGAAGCTATGGGAAGTGTGAGCATAAATTAAGATAGTTGTTTAACGGATTATTCTCAGTTTGTTACTGGGGATTTTTTCCCCTTTCCTTTGGGTTTCTAAAATATTACGACAAAACCATTTACAGAAACCCATGTGGTTATGTTCAGTGAAATCTTCCCTTTCCCCCAACTCTAAAATGTCTAGTATCTGATTTAAAATAGGTCTCAACATTATGAATGCCATTGTATAGACCTCAACATTGGGTGCTCTATTTGCTTACCTATCTGAGGTAACTTAAGGGTGTGTAATGCTGGAACATAAACACCCTTTACCCAGCCAAATCAGATGCCTGGAACTTCAAGAGTTTCCTGATCTCGAGGTTAAGTGACTTACTCAATATCACACAGTTACTGTCAGTGACAGGATCCAATTCCATGTCTTTGTAACTTCAAGTCAGGCACTGTATTTATTCCAGGCCTGGACAGGAAAACAGCCTGCCAAGGATTTGGGGGGGGTGGGGGGGGAGGGCCTTACATGACCCGTGGCAACCAACCATCATCAGTCTGTCTCTAGTCTAACCAATTATCTGTGGCCTATAGAAGTTTAGCCTACAGTAGAACCTTGTTTTACGGTAACCTGGTTTACATATGCTTCTCTGCATGAGGAAAAAATTTTTTTGCAAAATTTGTCTTGCAGGATGAACAAAAATTCTCAGTACAAATATCATGTCTGCTTCACCACTGGCTTGGAGGTGATATCCAGAAACTGCTGCTCTTGCAGTGGAGATGTCCCTATGGGAATAAGACAGAGTGGAGAAAGATTCTCACTCTTTGACTGTAGAGCCAGTTGGCAATTCTCAGTTAGTCTCTGCTCCAACTGGTATTATTCCTCACTCAGCAGCTCACCCAGCTCCCGATGGCTCTCTGGAAGAGGCACTGACCCATCCTAAAGGTAGTTCAGGATTGTTCCCAAATGATATCCACTTCTGTCAATCAGCACCCAGTCTTTGGAGTTTGTGAGCACCTACATGCAGCCACTGAACATAGTTTTGATTATGGTGTCCTGCTTGGTCACACCGGTCTGCAGCAGGGTGTAGTGGAGTGAGCACCCCACTTTCAGTTTTACATACTTGCTACTTGGACTGAGCAGCTTGTAATCATAGGCAGCTCCCCCACCTATGGTGGTCCAGTATCCCAGACCCATGGCCTCTGCCGACAACATTCTGACTATTCCTGCTAGAGGTGGCTATGACTTGGCAGCATCTGAAGCAAAATCCCTTTCTGCCCCGCCCCTCCCCAGGCCATAGGCCACCCCCTTCCCCCCATCCCAGTCCTAGCCACAACCTCTGACCCTGGTCCTCAGAACCTGACCCTCTCTGAGAGCCCTTCAGTTCCCTACCCACTCCTCTCCCTGCACCCACCACCTCATCCCTCTCATCTACTCTTTTCAAAGGTAAGCACAGGTTAATTTGTTTTATTTTTGGTTCATATTGTGTACTAATCATTGCTATTGTATTTCAGGTGCATTAGGGACAAAAAAATCTTACTTAAAATTATAAATAATTATTTTTATATGAATATTTTTGGGGGATATGGCATTGATCATCCAACTTTACATTATTTCCAATGAGAAAATTCCCTTAGCAATACAAACAAATCACATGACAAACAGAATCTCAGAATGAATTAAATTCGTACAACGAGGTTCTACTGCATTTTAATTTTGGCCCCTACCTACCGCCAAGTTGTGCAGGTCTGATTTATTCCAAACTGCATCTCCTTTGCTTCCTTAGCTGAAATCAAATGAGATCTATACTTGTCCCATTTTTAACCACAAAGGAAGATACCAATGTAAGTTAGATGAGCTAAAAAGAACAAGACCACTTCTAGCTACTGATGCCTCTTTTCCATTTCGAATGGAGATGAACAATTCTTGCCAACACAGTAAACAGTAGCTGCACTGCTTACAGTAATAAAGGCATAGTATTTACTCTTTTCTAGAAGCTTTTTATGTTGGTAAATTTGACTATAAACAGTGTTTATTGGAGAAGAGCATGAGAAAACCAACAACTGCCATGATTTGTTCATGCCATCTGCAAAAAGGAACTTATCTGGTGACACTTAGTAACTTTTCTGTTCTCATTTTCTCTTTAGAATATATATGTGAAGTCTATGTGTGGAGAGGTTTTTAAAATAGATGCACATTATAGATGCAGACATTTATGCATATATTTTCATATGTACATTTGTATGTATATATATGTGTGCACACATACACAAATGTATGTGTATGTGTATTGAATAGGGAGCTGGCTTGGGTGTCAGGAAAACTTTAGTAAAAGTCCCATACTGGTTGACTGATTGTAGACAAGTCACAACCTCTAAGTGCACAGGGCAACCTCCTAATACTAGAAGATCTTCAGGAGGCATATTTATAGCAGTACAACATGTTTTCCCATTGCTAGCTCCATATGCCAATGGAATCCCTGGTTAGGTTATATCTGTGTGCAGGTATATATAGAGGATGTTGCAAAAGTTTTAGAGTGGTTTTAAGCTTCAAACCACACTAAGACTTTTGAGACATGCTGTATATGTATACAAACATATTGCATGTACACAGTATATACATGTAATATTATGTGTGTGTGTCTTTGTGTGTGTGTGCTGATATGTACATACAGATGGAGATCCAGATGCAGAATAGATAGCATGCTGAGCTTGGAATCAGTAAGACCTACTTGCTTTATAAATCCTATCTCTCAAACTTCCTAGTTCTTTGACTTTGGATAAATCCCTCTGTTGATCTGAGTATCAGGCTCAGATATCAGGCTTAGAGCCCAAGGACTCATCTACTGAAAACAGGTTGTCATGTGCCTTGGGGAAGGGAGTTCCCACACCTTGAGTTCTCCACTGTAATTAAATCTATATCCACATGCGATGATGTGGACTGAAAGACACCTGTTTTGAACAGCTTCCAAAAGAGTACCCTTGACAATTCTTTTGAGGGGAAGGTTTTAAAGCATTCTAGGTCTTTATGCTGTTAATACGGTACCTCTACAGACAAGAGACTCAGGAGGACTCACCTGTGGGAGTTCAGGATTTTAGTTAGAAAGGTATGGGTTTTATTTCTGCTTTGACACTTCCTCAAGCTGTGTGGACTTGGGAAAATCTCTTAACTATTCCTTACTTTCCAAATCTATAGAATGAATGTTATAATACTTGCAGAGCTTACCTAACAGGGTTACTGTGAAGATTAAATAAAATTATTTGTGTAAGAGCTTTGGGAGCACAGAAGCTTTGCAGTGTCAACCCTTATAATTACTTATGATAACAACTATTACATGGCATTAAGTAGATGAAAACAAGAATATTAATTAGTAAACCTAGTTCTGCCTCATAGTAGTAAGTAAAGCATGAGTGTTTTAAAATTTTTTCAAGAAGAATAGAGGGTGATTGAAACATAAATTTTAGAAAGTTATTTCAAATAAAATTCAAGTCAATATTAAACATAGACAAAGTCCACGTTGCTTTTTATTTTGCAAAATTCAGGCATAATTTGTATTATCCCAAACAGATAAGACATGTTCATTCCATAGTATTTAACACAGGTAAGTGTATAACATAAAAGACCATCTGTCGGTGGGTCCCTCCTGGAAGATGGGAAGGGCAAAATCTTGCTTCTTTCAGAATTAATTTAATAATGAGATGTCTCTCAGAAACCTCAGGTGATTCAATGCAAAATAGTAAATTGTAGAGGGAATTCTCTATGTAAATTAATAGGTTGATGTTAATAAGGAGATGTCGTGCTAATTCTACCTTTACTAATTGCTAATATAATCATAACACAGCAAAACAACCCGGGAACATATGAAAGTAAACAATGGGAAAAAGGACAGCACTGTTTATCCATCATTTGTCATATTAATATGAGGATGCAACAGTAAATGGGAAAATAGGTAGGGAGAAAAACCTATTGAGTTTTTTTGGCAATTCTCATTCTCCTGTAGAAATAATTGTGCCTCTGAAAAGAGATTAATAAAAAAAAATCATGTTGTCTAGATTGTAAAACCAAGTTCAATTATCCTATTAGCATTTAGAACTTTCCCTCAAGTGGGAGAAACCTCAGTTAAGCTTCTTTGGTCTCAGGTAGTGAGATTTACCAACTTTAGATATTTCTGGTGAGTTACATTGTTCACTTTTGGAAGGAGTTATCTAATTTTGGACACTCATCTCTGGGACTATATTAATAATTGATTCTCTCCATGACAGACGTCAAACTGAAATTTGAATCAAGATCACCTGTATTTGAATCCTGCCTCAGACACTTGCTAGATGGGGGATCCTGGCCAAAATATTTAAATTTTTTGGGCCTCAATTTCCTCATTTGTTACCTTAGGGAGTTAGTTGATGGACCTGTGAGATTTTTTCAGGTCTAAAATATGTCTACATCTATGAACTTTTATGGGCTAATCAGGACAAAAAAATTCAAAAAAATTCTTAGGTATGAAATATGTATCAGATTACATGAAATGGAATAAAAAGAATAATGACTTTCATGTCTTAGAATACAAAATTTGAAGCTGTCTGTCTTACACATATGTTATAGTTATAACTTTTAAACCTTCAAAGGATCTATGGTTTATTGAGTCTAGGTTTGTTCTCTATACAAGCATATCACAACTTCTTCACATCTTAGTAGACAGGCTCCAGCAGTTATTATGACTAATAAATTTCTTCATCCTTCTGGCATTAGACTTTTTGTCAGCATGTAATATTGATCCTCAGAAGCCAGAGAATACAATTGAGTTCATCCTCAACACTTTTGTAGCTTGTTATACCCTTCCAGAGCTTATACCCAGTGTCACCTCCACTTCTTGGTTAAGCGTCAGGATAGGATTTGAAAGAATATATGAATTAATCAGCATTTCTAAATCACCTTCTGTATGTAGGGCATTGTGCTGTGTTGTGAGAGAAATACAAGGTTTGGGTAAGAAATTGTCCTATTACTATAATGGAGCTTACATAATAATAATTGTTCCTTTTTTATGTATTACTTTAAGTCATGCAAAGTGCTTTACACACATTTTCTCATTTGATCTTCACGACACCCTTAAGAAGGAAGTGCCATCAATATCTTCATTTTACAGATGATGAAGCTGAGACTGAGAAGAGTTATTTGCTGATGGTCATATATTGAAAAAAGTACTTGAGGCTGGATTTGTATTCCAGAACCTCTTAAGTTGTACAGTTGATAGAATACCAGGTTTGGAGTCAGGAAGATCTGAGTTCATATTCAGCCTCAGACACGTACTAGCTCTGTGAGCTTGGGCAGGTTACTTAATTCCTATTTGCCTCAGTTCCTTATCTGTTAAATGGGGACATTATGGAAAGGAAGTTGCAAACCACTCTAATAGCTTTACTAAGAAAACCTTATGGACAAAAGTCCATGGGGTCAAGTAGAGTTGGACATGACTGAACAATGGAACAATAACAATTTCCTGATTGCAAATGCCAGGCTCTATCTTCTATTCCACCTTAGTCTAAGAGAAGGATATGACATCAATGCATGCAGCAACAACACAAAATATTAAATGAGAATTTTAGGAGCATTAGAAAACATGTTCTTAGATCCTTAAGGGAAGATTGTCACCAGCCATAGAGATTAGAAAGGATCATTGAAAGCACTGGTCTGTCAGTTGGGCTTTAAAGAATGGAAATGAGAAGAGCAGACAAAGGTGGAGAGGTGCAGTCTAGGGACAGGCAACTTTTTGAGCAAAGACACGCACAGGAAAACACCCCAAATTGGAAGTTACAAAGCAGATAGATAATGGTTCAGCAATGGTCTAAGACAAGGAGCAGCTGCAGACATAGGTGCTGGTCTAAGAGTTTCTGAACTTGTGGTTTCTGAAATCATGAGAGTTTCTAGTAGCATTTCACATCACTAACTGTTTTTCAGGTACTTTTGCTTGTATATCCAGAATATTTCTTTCTTCTGTTTTCACATTGTGACCCCTCTAGTTCAGGCCCATATCACATCTTGTCTGAACTATTGTAAAAACCTTGTAATTTGTCTCCTTTCCACAAGTTCCTTCTATCTGCAGTCCATTCTCCTTATAGCAGCCAATGTGGTTTTATGAGAGCATGGAGGTGAACACATCAATCCCCCACTCAATAAATCTACCTATAGCTCTAGCCTGTCCTCAATAAAATTCAATTTTCATTTATCAGCTCCATTGTCACTTCCTTGAATTTTAAAAACTTGTTACCGTATATATGAAGTATGCTTGCATTCATGCCTATACATGTGCATTGTTGGTTTTGTATGTTGATTAATATCACTCTTCCTAGTAGCTGCTTTAAATCTTATCTCTCCTCAAGGTTCTCATGATAGCCCCATAGCCATCCTTTTCACCTAAGTTCTCGTCACATTCTTCGTCAAAAAAGAGAGGCTTTTCACCATGAACTATCTTTTTTTTACTTCCTTCCTCATCTCCTGTCAGGTAGATGTCTTCTGTAACCATGTATATTCTTTGTGTTGGGTTCAGAAGATAACATGGCCCTTCTCCTTTCCAAGGCTGTATCATAACCCCTTTTCTTATTATAACCCCAAGGCTTTTTCCAACCCCTTTAGATGCATACTTGCTTCCAACTTCTTCAGTCTTCAGAAGATTACTCTACTCTCTTAGCTTTAGTCTCTATGTACCAGTTGTTTCTTTCATGAGCGTTTCTTTCATGATGCTCATGTCTCCCCAGTTTTTAAAAATAAAAATTCTCACTTCATCCAACTACCAAATAACTACCACTTGGTATCAATTCTCCACTTCTTGGCTGAATTCTTCCACGTTTTCAGTTCTCCTACCCTTTTCCCAAACGTTTTTTAAATCGTCTACTTAAGCCAGTTAAACCTTGGTATCTTCCTTTCTTCCTTCCCTTACTTTCACTTGCTCTTTTTTTTTTTTTTGCCGTTTGTCACTTTGAACTTCACAATCTTGTATAAATACATCCACTTTTTTATTTCTGCTCACTCAGCAATGCATTCACTCCTCACCCCTGCTCTTTACTTCCCCTGGATGACTTTAAGACTAAGCTCAAATACCAATGGCAGCAACAGGCCTTTCTGTGTCCCTCTACTATTGAATAATGCTTTTGTTCTGTGAGTATCTTCTATGTACCTAGTTATTTACACTTCCGCCCATTAGAATGTGAGTTCCGTGAGAACCAGGGCAGTTTTTAACCTTTCTTTGCATCACACAGTACCTGGCATATATAACTAATTTATAAATACATGTTGACTAACAGACCTACCACCTATATTTTTTTACATTCTTTTCACCTACACGATATGCTGGTTCAGGATTATATTTCAAAGCTGTTTCCCTCCTTCTATGTTCAGTTGTTATTGTTTTTAAAAAAATTTTTGTGGCTTCTTTTTAGAAAAGAATTCATTTACATTGATATCCTTATTTCCATTTCCATTTAGACAACTTTGAATTTGATTCTCCCATTTGTGGGCTATAAAATATATGTTCCAACTTTATTCTCACTCTGTTTCTCATGAAAGTCAGGGTATCTTTCTTGTTGCAGAGATGGGGACTATGAATGTGGAACATTGAGTATACTGTCAGATTTGACTGATATTTCAGTTTTGCTGAAACGCTCATTTTCTCTCCTTTTTATTTTCTATTCTTTTAAAATAAGGAATGACTTTCTGTGTTGGATATAAGGAGGTATATGCCTGGGGTTTATAACCAGGGGGTTAACCTGATCTAACAATAAAATTTAACAATTTATTAAAAAAAATACTAGTTAGTACTTCTACAATATGAAAGTTATGATCTCTCCTCTATCTCATCCCTAAATAGGTACATTTATAATTTTAGCATCTTTTTTTTCTTTTATTTTTCTTAATTTATGTTTTATTTACTTGTATTTTTCTTGTACCATCTTTTTCAGTGTTGAACATCTGGAAACATGAATTCATGAAGTAGGTGTGGTCTGTGAGCCTTGGGATCCTCTTAACACCCTAGGGTTTATGTCCTCTGAGGTCTTATACATCTCTATATCTGGGAAGGAATTAAGTTCAGGGAAGCATAATCCTTAATCTTAGAAGATGACAAATCCTTTTTTTTCCCCCTTCATCTCAACTGGAATATCTTTTACTGGCATCCATTCCTTTCCTATTCTAAGGTGAGACCAGCCTCCAATTCACCCCTTCTCCCCACTTCAGTGTCTCCTTTCTATGGTCCATATTTTACTTTCACAGAGACCTATATGCTTGTTAAACATTTGAAGACATTTCTATTCACTCTTCTTCTCTTCATATCTGAACTTCATATGGTTGTATTTCTAACTCTCCTCTCTCTCTTGCCTTCCCTTGATCTATTCAAGTTACTTTCTGTTCTATTATGCCTCTACTTAAAAAAACCACAATATTTTGGGCATATAATAGAGAAAATATTCAAGCCTTTCCCTTAATTGCTTGACTCTTCTTCTCCTTTTCACTGCTGTGGCAGGTGTATATGCACATGTACAATTGAACTCTTTGTTATTGTAGGGTTGGGCAGGATGAATGTTTTCTATGTGCCCAACCACACAAAAGCAATGAGTTCAAATGAATATGGTTATGGGCAGGGAGGTCGTGGAGGGTATTGGTACAGAGTTACCTAGAGACAAAGGAGCCTAAAATCATGCTATTGTGAATCCTCTCCTAATGGAGTTTGCCCAGGGCAGTGACCTTAATGAAGTTCTTATTGAGCCATTTCTGTAAGGAACCTGTGGAGACAAACAGCAGCTGCCATTTGAAATACCAGCCTACTAGGTACTTAGATTGAATATGACCAGTACACAGGAGAGACATGTAGTTGTCATAGTGTAAGCCATAGGAAGTTTGACCACCTATTTATTGTTTTTCCATCGCAATTACTTCTTTTCATGTAGATAAAATTTTGGCCAACTAAAAGTTTGGTTTCCTCCTTTTCTACTCATGGAGGTGGCTCTTTGTTTTTTGTTCTCAAAGAAGTCATGACATCAGAGAGGTGATGCTATGACGTGCAAGTGGAATGGATTTGTGAGGGAAGGCCATGAAAAGTCATCAGCCTCACTTTCTCCTCCAGAGCCTTATGGGATCCAGCAGCCAAATATGGATCAGAATGAGTGGAGATGGCCCAGGCTGCAGTGGGGAACATTGGCCTTTTCAAGCTAAGGGCTTTAATAGGTCTTACTTTGCCTGAGACAGTGCTCAATCAGTGATTAAGGCTTAATAAGATATGAGGAGGAAAATGGCTTCTTTCAAAAAAATAGATCGGGTAGAAGAAGACTTTCAGGGTTTCTGACCAATTTATCCTGAGACAATCAGCGCCCAAACATTGATCTTCCTTACATCTTTCTTTCCTCCCTTCTTTTCTTCCTTCCTTCTTTCCTTCCTTCCTTCCTTCCTTCCTTCCTTCCCCCCTCTCTCTCCATATAGGGTATCACACCCTTACCTGCAGGTGCTCTGACCAAAAGGAATGTAAATTTTAATATCTAAAGACCCCCTGAGGTCCTCCCCTACCAGATCTATTTTTTTTAAGAGGCTATTCTTTTCCTCATTTCTTATTAAGCCTTCATCACTGAATGGGCACTGCCTCAGTCAAAGTGAAACCTATTAAAGACTTTAGCTTGAAAAGGACAAGGTCCCCCACTGCAGCCTAGGCCATCTCCAGTTGTCCTGATCCATATCAAGCCACTGCACCCAGATGACTGTGGAGAAGAAAGTGAGGCTGGTAACTTTGCACAGCCTCACTTAAATCCAGGTCACTTACACGTTATGGAACCACCTGCCTGATCTGATGTTATGGTCCCCTTTGAAAGCAGTAGCAGTAGCAACAGATAAAATTTTATTTATTAGAAAGTTATCACTTTTTTTTCTTGGTTTGAGATTGTATAGGAGTTACACTTCAAATAACATCTTCACTATTGTCACTACCAAGCATCAAATTTTAAAACCGATTTGTAACTTGGAAACTTTCTGTGTTATGTGTGGACTTTTTTCAGACTTAAAGTTTCTTTTGCCCAAGGTTCCTTTTTTCTTTCTCTGTTTCCTTTTTGTTTTTTGTTTTTTTTTTTTACCCATTGGAGCAATATAGTGGAGAATGGTTGGAGTTTATCAAATTAGTTCTTAGAAAATATATATTTGCCTAGAGCAGATATTCTCAACCTTTTTCTGTGTCATGGATCTCAATGGCAATTTGATGAAGCCTACAGAGACCTTTGCAGAATCATGTTTTAAAATCAAATACACAAAATTTTAAAGGAAACAATGGTTAGTGCAAATAAAGCTGTATTTTTTTCCCATCAGAGTTCATGTACCACCTGAAATCTTTCTATGAAGCTAAGGAACTCTGACCTATAGTCTTGTGGATTCGGCCATGGGGACTTTAACTTGAAAATGTAAGAGGAATGAGAAAGTATCAGGCTAGAAAATAGAAATAACATAGAAAAAAGAATCTCAGTAAAGAGGATGAGTATTCATAGGAGAAAATACTATAGAAGAGGGCCAGCAGAAAGACTCATGGTTTCAGGTATTCAAACCGACTTGTACAAAGCAAGGGTGATAAGCAAGGTGAACTGGAAAGCCTGGGGCAAAGAAGTGAATATTGTATTTTAGCTATTACTTAAGATTTTGTTTAATGGGATTCCTAACTAGAAGATAGATATGGAAGTGTATACTTACAATTCAAATCATTTCATTAAACCAGTCATAAATTATACTGTTTCATAGGGATAAATGTAAATTTCTACACTAGGGTTCAAAAATCACCTTTACAAATACAGAATAGAGATGTGGTTTGACAACTTTTCTTGTGGAAAAAAGTCTGTTTTTTAGTGGCCTATTGGCTGAAGAAGAGTGATATGGTAGCCAAAAGACCTAATACTCAGGGACCAGAGGAAGGGAAAGTATCATTTTTCTCTATTATTTCCTGTTTAACCCACCCCTGAAGTATTTTGTTCAATTCTGGCCATTACCACATTTTAGGAAAGCCATAGACGAGGTGGAGGGTTACACGAAGGATACGAGCAGGGTGATGAAAGGACTAGAAAACACACCAAATGAGAATGAGTTGGAGGACCTGGGGTTGCTTAGTCTATATAGGAGATGACTTACTGGTAATTTCATAGGTCTCCTTAAGCATTTGGAGAGCTGTCATATGAAAGAAAGATGAGATTCATTCTGCTGGGCCCTAGAGGCAAGAATGAAAGTCAATGGGGAGAAGGTGCAATAAGGCAGGTATATAGGTCTGATGATGGAGTGTGTGGGGAGGAGAATTACCAAAACTGGAGCTGTCCAAACACAAAATAGGCTGGTTCCAGAGTGATCTTCTCAGTGAAGATCTTTCAAGCAGAGACAAGGAGATGATCATTTCTAGGGGAATATTGTAGAAGCCATTTTTGGTCAATTTGAATCCAAATAAATTGCCTTTAGATTCTGTAACTACATATCTCTGTGTTTCTTTAATCCTTCGTAGATTAACTCTTTCTCTTAGTCAGCCTGGGCCAAGGAATTAATTTATCTATATGGGGCAGTTGTTAATAAATTTCATGTAATAGTATTTTGGCTTAGGGGATAGAGTGCTGGACATGGAATAAGGAAGATAGGGGTCCACATTCTGCCTCAGTTACTTCTAGTTTTATGACCCTGCACAAGTTACTTAACTTCTTTTAGCCTCACTTTCCATACTTAGAAAATAATAATTGTACCTAATAACTGGTTGTTTTGTGGATGTCATGCTGTTATTATTAATTGACTTTATTTGTCATAGGACACTCTCAGGACTTTTTAGGCCCTTAGCTGTTCAAACATTTTATTTTGGCAATATTATGATTTATTTATACTTAATTATCTTTTTAATTCTTTTTTTGGAATGACAGTCGATAGTCCATAAGCATTTATTGAGTACTTACCAGATACTGTGACAGGAGTTGGGCCTATAAAGACAATTTTAAAAACGTAGTCCCTGCTTTCTTTTCTCTTTTTTTTTTTTGTAAATAGTATTTTATTCCATGCTCCCCCAAGTTACACACCAAGAACATTTTTAGCATTAATTTTTGTAAGATTTTGAGTTCCAAATTTTTGTCTTTCCCTGATTTTGAAAAAGTAGGCAGTTTGATAACAGTTTATACATGTGCTATCATGTAAATATATTTCCATATTAGTCACAGTGAAAGCAAATCAAAAGAAAAAAAAACACGAGAAAGAAAAAAAATGAGAAAAATATGCTTTGATCTGTGTTCATACAAGTCCTTCCAAGATTTTTTTTTACCCTGAAATCTGTCTGTTGATTGTTTCTTACTGTACAACAATATTCCTTTGCATTCATATACCACAACTTGTTCAGCCATTCCCCAATTGATGGCCATCTCCTCAATTTTCAATATTTTGCCACCACGAACAGGACTGCTATAAATATTTTTGAAATGTAGGTCCTTTTCCCTTTTTATGATCTTGGGATACAGATCTAGTAGTGGTATCGCTGGATCAAAGGGTATGCACAGTTTGGTTGTCTTCTGAGTATAATTCCAAATTGTTCACCAGAATGGTTGGATCAGTTCACAACACTACCAATAGTGCATTAGTGTCTTAATTTTCCCACATGCTCTTCAATATTTATCATTATTCTTTTTCTGTCATATTATCTAATCTGATAGGCTTGAGTTGGTATCTCAGAGATTTTTTAAAATTTGCATTTCTCTAATCAAAAATGTTTTAGAGCACTTCTTTATATACCTATAGGTAGTTTTGATTTCTTTATCTGAAAACTGCTTGTTTATATCATTAGACCATTTATCAATTGGGAATTGCTTATATTCTTATAAATTTGACTCAGTTCTCTATATATTTGAGAAATGAGGCCTTTATCAGAGTCACTTGTAAAAATTGTCTCCCAGCTTTCTGCTTTCCTTCTAACCTTGGTTGCATTTGTTTTGCTTGTGCAAAAGTTTTTTTTTTCAATTTAATATATTTAAAATGATCTATTTTACATTTTAAAATGCTCTGTACCTCTTGTGTGGTCATGAATTGTTCCTCCCTACCCATAGGTCTGACAGGTAAACTATTCCTTGCTCTTTTAATTTGCTCATAGTATCACCCTTTTTGTTTAAATCATGCATCTGTTTTGACCTTATCTTGGTACCCAGGGTAAAATATTGATCTATACCTAGTTTGTGTCCTATTGTTTTCCAGTTTTCCCAGCAGTTTTTTGTCAAATAGTGAGTTATTATCCCCAAAACTGGGGTCTTTAGGTTTATCAAACACACTGTTATCTACTTCTGTTTTATGGGAGTTCATCCCATTCACCTTCACAGTTATGATTACTACCTATATTTCCCTCCATCCTATGCTTCCTCTTGTTTATCTTCCTCTTTTCCTCCTCACCATTGTTTTCCTTCTGTCTACCACCTCCCTTGATCTGCCCTCCCTCCTGTCAACAGCCCCACCTATTTACTTGATCTCCTCCCCTCCTACTTCTCTGTTCAAAAGATTGATTTGTACATTCAAGTAATTCTGTATATTATTCCCTTTTTGAGCCAATATTGATGAGAGTTACATTCAAGTTATGCTTATTGCCTAATCTCCCATATTCTACTTCAGTGTAATAGGTCTTTTGCACCTCTTCATGTGAAATAATTTGCCCCATTCTACCTCTCTCTTCCTTCTGCATCCATTGTACTTCTCTTTCTCACCTCTTAATTTTTTGTCATTCCCTCAAATTCACCTTATATCCATACCTCTGTCTGTCTCCAACTACCTGTACTGTTAGTGATACAATTTTAAAGAATTACAAGCATCATCTTCCTGTAAAGAATTTAGCTCAAGGGGGGCGGAGCCAAGATGGCGGCGTAGCAGCAGCAACATATCACAGCTCTCACATAGCCACCCCAAAATACCCATAAAATAGGACTCTAAACCAATCCTACAACTCCAAAACGCACACAAGGATACTTCCCACTAAAGTCAGCTCGGCTACGAGGAACCATATCAGCACTGCGAACCGAAGCCAGCCTGGTCTCAAGCCGCAGCTGCGCCCAAGGGGCAGCGGAAGAGCCTTTCAGGTGAGCGGAGGATTAGCACCAGCTGCGGATTAGCACCAGCTGCGAGTGGCGATTGCGAAAGGGGGAGATAAGCATCAGGCTGAAAAGTCTCCAGAGCGGAAAAGCGAAAGGCAGAGGTTTTGCACCCGCCTCTGTGTTGTAGCTCCCTGCACGCGGCCTGCAGAAAGCAGGGGGACTGAGCGATTGTTTTCAGGCCAGGGCTCTCGCGTTGAGCGGCCTGGATCCGGATTGCCATCTTGGGCCTCAGTCTTGGAGTCTTCATTATCCAGTTAGCCAGAAGTCTACCGCAGCCGGGAGGACCCCAGTGATTTGGGACAGAGCTTTCCCTTCTGGAAGCAGAGCCCCATAGAGATTAAAAAAAATAAAATAAAATCACGGTCTG
>CM053590.1:33041015-33054667 GCA_028646515.1 Pseudochirops corinnae
ATGGAGAGGTTCTGCATGGTTTCACATGTTCAGCCTGTATTTGATTGCTTGTCTTTCCAGTGGGGTTGGGAGGTGAGGGAGGAAGAGAAAGAATCTGGAATCTGGAGTTCCATAATCAAATGTTATGAATGTGTATCTACGTATATACATATGCAATTATTATTATTATTATTATTTACTACATCCAACTGGAACTTGAGATACACAGGCACTGTGGTTGGGAGATCCATCTTGCCCTACTGAAAAGTGACATAGGAGAGAATAGACTGGGGGAGAGGGGACACACTGGGATTGCTGTTTTGGGGTGGTGGGTGGGGGAAAGACGGGGAGAAAATATGTAACTCAAAATCTTTGTGGAAATGAATGATGCAAACTATAATAAAATTAAAAAATTAAAAAAAAAAGAATTTAGCTCAATTGAATCCCTTATGTTCTCCCTCCCCTACCTTTTTAAAACCTGTTTAACCTTCTTTTGGGTCTTCATATTGGGAGGTCAAATACTTGGTTTAGTTCTTATCTTATGAAAGCTTGAAATTCTCCTATTTCATTGAATGACCATTTTCTCTCCTAGTATTTTGCTTAATTTTGCCAGGTAAGTGATTCTTGATTGTAATTCGAGATCCTTTGCCCTCCAGAATATCATGTTGCATGACCTCTGATTCTTTAATGTTGCAGCTGCCAAGTCCTGTATAATTTTAATTGTGGATCCCCAATATTTGAATTGCTTCATTCTGACCACTTGTGGTATTTTTTCCTTGACCTGATAGTTCCAAAATTTGGCTATAATGTTCCATGAAATTTTTATTTTGTGATCTCTTTCCTGAGGTGATCAGTGGATTCTTTCAATGCCTATTTTGCCCTCTGGTTCCAGGATATCAGGGCAGTTTTGCTTGATAATTTCTTGAAAAATACTTTCCAGTCGCTCCTTTTGAATATGACTTTCAGGTAGTACAGTGATTCTGATATTGTCTCTCCTGGATCTATTTTCCAGGTCAGTTTTTTTTTCCCATGAGGTATTTTACATTTTCTTCCATCTTTTCATTCTTTTGAATTGGCTTGATTGATTCTTTTTTTCTTTTTTGGAGGGGGGAAGGTAGGGCAATTGGAGTTAAATGACTTTCCCAAAGTCGCATGGCTATTTTTTTTGTGTTAAGTGTCTGAGGCTGGATTTGAATTCAAGTCCTTCTGACTCCAGGGATGGTGGTCTATTCACTGTGCCACCTAGCCACCCCTTGATTGATTCTTGATATCTTACAAAGTCTTTAATTTTCACTTGCATAATTCCAACTTTTAAGGTGTTGTTTTCCTCAATTAGCTTTTTTTTTTTTTTTTGCTTTTTTTTTTGGAGGGCAATTGGGGTTAAGCGACTTGCCCAAAGTCACACAGCTAGTAATTGTGTCAAGTGTCTGAGGCCTGATTTGAACTCAGGTCCTCCTGACTCCAGGGCCGGTGCTCTATTCACTTGGCCTCCTAGCTGCCCCTTCAATTAGCTTTTGTGCTTTCTTTTCCATTTGAACAATTGTACTCTTTAAGGAGCTTCAGTGGGTTTTCGTATCTCCTTTTGCAATTCTACTTTTTAAGGCAGTTTTCCAAACTGTTAACTCTTTTTTCATAATTTTCTTGCATCACTTTCATTGCTTTTTCCCATTTTTCTTTGGGGTTTTGCTCATAGGTCTTTTGATATTATTGATGTCTTCTGAGTTTGTGTCTTGGTCTTCCCTGTCACCATAGTAGCTTTCTATGGTTGGATTATTTTTGTTTGTTTTTTGCTTACCCTTTTTTGGGGGCCTTTTTCCTTCCTTTTATATTTCAGTTCTGCTCCCAGGTTGGAAGGGGCATGGTCTCAAGCTTCTTGTTCCAGTGACTGCAGAGCCTGGCTCTTTAGCTGGTGGTGTATTGATGCTGCCCTGAGAGCCCCAGGGAACCCTCATGTCTGGTGCTGTGTTGAGGGGGTAGAATGTGGGGTGTGAATGGTCCTGCTGGAGGCTGTAGGTGTCTGGCAGCTTATTTGGTGCTAATTTAGGGACCTAGTTGTGGTATCTGGCATGTCCTGAGGCCCATTAAAGTGTCTGTGCATTTCCCTGGGGCTACACTCAAACACATGGCAGTCTGACCTCTGGAGGATGCCTATTTCCCAGGGGCTGTACTGAAGCACACGGAGGTCTAGTCATTGGGGGATGCCTGTATGTCTGAGACTGTGCTGAAGCATGTGGTTATCCGGTCTCCAGAGGATGCCTGTTTGCCCAGGGCTGAACTGAAGCACATGGTGGTTCTCAGAGCTGGAGTCTTCTGGCTATGCTAAGGCACATAAGGGGTCCTGATATTCCTGATATTGGTGTTAGCCTTCTCAACCACACTGGGGCTCAGGATCTCCTGCTGGCTTACTGAGGTGGGGCTTACCGCTGGTTTTCTGGTATGCTTCCTGTTCTGAACTGTGCTCCCCTTATACCTAAGTAAGACACACTTTTTGCTGCCCTTCCAAGTTTCTTGGGCTAAAAGATTATTTCACCCCATCTTTTTGATGGTTCTGCTCTTCCAGGTTTTGTTTTGGGGCACTATTCTGTGGTTGTTTGGAGGTGAATGTGGGAGAGATATAGTGATTTACTGCTTACTCCACCATGTTGACTCTTGGAAGTCTCTTTATATTCCTTGCTTTCAAGGAATTCACAATCTAATTAGGAAGACATTCAGAGAACTGTCTACAAACAAGATACAGTCAGGATTGAAGATAATCAGTGTAAGGCACTAGAAATAGGAGGGATCAAGAAAGGTTTGTTGTAGAAGATAGGATTTTTGTCAGACATGAAGGAAGCCAGAGAATCTGGGAGGCAGAGATAAATAAGAAAAGCATTCTTGCCATGGGGGATAGCCAGTACAAAGACCCAGAGTCTGGTGATAGTGTCTCATTTGAGGAACATCAGAAACCAGTGTCAGTGGATCACAAAATAAGGTATAAAAAGTCTGAAATTGAGGTATGGGGAAGATTATGAGGGGCTTTCAATTCTGTAAAGAGGATTCCATATTTGATCCTAAAGGTAATAGGGAGTAACTGGAATTTATACAACAGGGACATGACATGGTTAGAGTTCCAACTTAGAAATATTATTTTTATAGGTGAGTGGAGGATGGACTGGAGGGGGCAGGAACTTGAAGCAGGAAGACTACCCAGTAGGCCATTTTAATATTCTAATCATGAGGTAATGAGAGTTTGCTCTAAGGTGGTATACCACAAAGTCATGAAAGAAAAAGAGGCACATATGAGGGATATGAAGAAGGTAAAATCTACAAGATTTATCAAGAGATTAGAAATAGGGGGATGAGAAAGAGAGGAATTGAAGATGTCATCTAGGTTGTAAATCTGTGTGTGACAGGGAAGATGATGGTACCAAGATAAGCAACATAGGGCACTGGGAAGAACACTGGGTTTTTTGCAGACTTTATTTCAAAGCCAGGAGGCAGTTAAGTGGCATAGTGGATAGGGTGCAGGATCTGAAGTCAGAAAGACTCATCTTCCTAAATTTGAATATGGCCTCAGACATTTAGTAACTGTGTGATCCTGGGCAAGTCACTTAACCATGTTTGGCCCAATTTTCTCATTTATAAAATGAACTGGAGAAGGAAATGACAAACCACTCCAGTATCTTTGCCAAGAAAATCTCAAATGGGGTCACGAAGAACCAGACATGACTATAATGACTGAACAACAATTCAAAGCCAACATCTGCTGTTTGTTACCCCTACAACCTCAGAAAGTCTACTCAACTTCTTGAGTCTTGGCTTCTTTACATGTCATAAGAAAGGTTGAACATTCTTCTGCTTTTAAATCTATGATCTTAGTATAGCAGACTCTGGCATTATTTTCCAACCCCACTTGCACTGGCAACATTGGAAACCAAGAAAGCAGTCATAGTTCTATAGGATCTAGAGTGGATGGTGATTTTTTTTTTCTTGTACTATATCTCTAAATGCCTAATAGCATATTTCTCCCCAATGATGATCACTTGATATCTATTCCCTAGCCAAATTTAAATAGTTTTCAGTTAAGTGTATTACTTAAGGGAATAAGTTCAGTAGGCACAAGCTATTTTGCTCAAAAATTTATAGTGATCTTTCCCACAACTATATACATAGTCTAGAAAAAGTAAGCTCAAGCTCAAGGCACATGTGGCAAAGGCATAGGGTGATGTAATCCAGAGTTCTTGGAGACTCTTCTGTTCTAGCCCATAAGTTGTAGAATCTTGGAGCTGCCTTTCCTCAATATATCAAGGTCATCCTCATCTCCCAGTTTTGACACCATCACTAGCCTCTACTATTCAGGTTTTTCTTCCAAGATGATGAAAAATTAATCTCCTCTAACTTTCCAACATTCAAAATATCCTCCTCTGGCTAAGACCTCATTCTTACCTCTGAATGATTGATTCAATGTAGTTTAAAGTGGCCTTGTCCTATCTTATGTTCCAGACATATAAGAGGGTCCAATGCTTCACTGGACTGACAGCACAGTCCTCAATCACTAATATGACCTCTAAAACTTACTTTTCCCTTCAAATGAAAAGTTTTCTGGTCCTTCCTATAGAAGGCAATCTTTTGGAGTTATAGTAACTATTGACCTTCATATCTGGCAGATTTTGTAAAACAACTAATAAGATAGTGCTTTGAACTGAGAGAGGAAGGGAATGAACCCTGGCACGTAATCTGATTAAAGCAGGTAAGTCTTCAAGGCAAAAATCTTTGGATTTCACCTTTAGTTACTCGTCACTTCATGTTGAAGCGGAATGCAGAGACTTAACCTTTATCTCCTCTCACTCATTTTTTGTTGGCCCCTTTGATATTGTAGGGCCTAATGGACATAGGGCAGATATAAATCAGGAATATTCCATCTTCTTTATATGATTAATCATAAATCCTATCGATTTACGATTACCATGAATGGTTCTATTTTCATAATAGGACTTATTTTTATAGATTTACAAGACTTTCTCTTGCTAGTTCCCATTAAACACATCTGTCTTCCTCTGCAGCAAATTTGTGTCTATATTTAGTACAGTTCACTTTGAGAGGTATTCTACCAATGAGTGCCAAGACGCCTCCAAGAATAGTAGTTCTTTAAAGATTTCTGATATGACGGCTCATTAATAGATGGTGAAGAATATGGGGAGAGAGCATTTCTAGGGAGCACTTAGATTGGTTAGCTTAAAGTGGCCTTGCGAAGGCAAGTCCCATTCAGCTCTATCCTGCCTCAAGGAGAAATGGTGTTTGAATCACTAGGGAAAATTAGCAGTGTTTTTGCTTCAGGTACTGGAGACCATTGGGGAAAATTTAATTCAGTTCTCTGTTGAGCCATTTTTGAAAAACACCCTAGTGTCAGCTACTTTAGTTACCATGATCTTTTTTAGTATTAGTTCCTCTATCAGTTCAAGAGTTTTATCAAAGGTTCTAATAGAAAATGATTTTTAGTAGAATTGCAAGAGTCACTGTCTATAGTATCTGATTTTTTTTTTATTTAAAAAAGCAGTATGATACAATGGACTGAAGATTGTATATAGAGTTGAAGTGGGATTGGATTTGTGATTTCTTTGATATAGGGAACTATCAGGAGAAGAAATCTTTTCTATCAATGTAGATCGGAACTTTTTTCCTGAAATTTGTTGACTTAGATGGTTCTCTATCACATTAAGAGGTTAAGGGACTTGCCCAAGGTCACATAGTCCATGTGATCAGAGGTAGGGATAGAAGCTAAGGGAGGCAGACTGAAAAGAGGAGGGTTCAAGTCTCTTCTCTGATATTTATTAGGTTTGTGAACCTGAGGAAGTCATTCATTCTTTCCAGGTCCATTTTCTCTTCTGTATAAAAGAGATGGAATTTCTAGTAATAATGAGAGTCAACATGGTGTAATATGCCTCAGAGTTGGGATGCTTGTTGAACTACAAAGAAGGATAAAGCATAGGGTATATATTTGTATCCTGGCTTTGCCATTTATGAATTTAATGATTTGGGGCAAGGAGTCACTTTACTCTGAGCATCAGTTTCTTCATCTGTAAAATGAGAGGGTTGGACTAAGTGACTTCAAAGGTTCTTTCTAGGTCTAGTTCTTCAATCAAATCAATTTATGATCTGAGCTCAAGTCTTGCCTCTGACATATATTGGTCATATAACCACAAGCAAATCATTTAGGTCCTCAGGATCCCTCAAGAACCCAGGCAATACTCTAAGACTGTAAATTTTAAAGCAGGTACAGATCTGCATTGATAAAAGGAGTTTTCTTACTAGGAGTTCCACATAACAATGAAATCATTGTCCTGATCCAAAACAGAACAACAAAAATGAAAAACAAAAAACTGTAATAATATGTCATAGGGAAGTTACTTGGATCAAATGAAATACTGTAATTATAGCCCTTGTAGACTCTGATTTATCAAATGGGCATTAGCAAATTGAACCTCCAGATTACATCTGGCTACTCTCCACCCCCCCTTAACTCTAGGTTCTACATATAATTCTAAGAGTTATTGGGCTTTTGTTATCTACTCAAGCTCCTGTTACAACATGTGCTGTCCTCAATATCAATTGTTCAGTGTAAGATATTCCTTCAATATCATCAGTATGATTGATTATTGCCCCCATTGTCAATAGAACCAATTGATTTCTTTTCCATATTGATGAACAAATTAACCCATACAAATGAATCCAATTAGAATTTAGAAAAGGATATTTACTGAAAAGATGTAATAGGAACTAGGGAAAAAATACTCCCCCTCCCCCAATTTGGAACAAATTGTCCACCCTGGGGTGCAACTTAAAATTGCTGATCCAAAGCATCTGCCACATCTGGTTCATTTCTGGATGTAATACAGAAGATAGACAAGTCATTTTTTTTTTCTTTCCAGACATGATGACAAGGCTGCTGGATTGATCTATTACTTGTCTGGATCAAACAGGTTGCTTCTTAGGGCTGAAGCAACTTTGGTTACTGAATAACTCTATTGGCTCTTCTGACCTTTCAAAACCCACAACATCTTTCTGTTTCCTGTCCTTCGTCTAAATACTGAAAGAACAGATCAAACAGGGACTTAGGTGCCACGTGTCCCAGACACACAGCACCACCCCCACCAGAGGTGCACAGCATTTTTTTGCCTTACTCACCAAGGGGGGAGAAGGAACTCAGTTTGACTCAGTTAGTGCCTTTTCTATGTACTCTTAGTTCTGGTTCAGAAACCCATCAAAAGACTTGTCTTCACCATGCATTAATTGCAAGTTTTGAATTTCTGTGCAAGTTTTGAAATGGACAAAACTTCCAGAAACAGGCCTCCCATTTGGGTTGCCAGTGGGCAGATCCTTTAGCACACACTTTTAGGGCCAGGCCATCATTGATCAGGTTCCCTTTACAAAATAAAAAATATTTTATCAAAAGTTTGTTATCTCTATCTATAGATAAATACTTTATACTATTATATATGTACACAAAACTAAACTCCATACTCTGTATATGTATGTGTAATGGGTGGCAGAAGGCAGGGTAAAATGCAACTTTCAATTATCTTTATGGCTGGATCAGAGAAAAGTTTCTAATTCTTTTTTTCTCCATCATCAATGAGATTCTGCTGTAGTTATTTTTCTTCACGAGGGCCAGAAAATGCAGAAACCCTTGACATGGTCTTTGGCTTTTACTTTTCTATTTTGGTGGAAATAGTTTAAGAAATGTTAAAAAGGACTTGTAGATAGGGCAGCATCCATAAATATCTCCTGGTTGTTAAAGGCTGTTTCTTCTCCATTTTCTCTTTAATTTAGAGCTTCTAACTTTATGAAGAAAATACTATCTTTAGGTATTCTTTAGTGTGAAAGAATTTGACTTGCCTGACCACATGCACTAACCTGAATGAATTATATGGTAGATCCAGACTCTTTAGTGATATAACATCCCTATCAGTGACTCAGATATGTCAATGTCAATTTTACTTGTCTGCTTTGGAGCCGATGCAGGATAAGGGAGGAAAGGAAGGTGTATGAGTAAAATGCAAGGGCTTTTCAAGCTGACTAGTAATATAAACTAAAATGACAATTGGAATGGAGCCAGCCAGCTCAGGCCCTCCAGCTGTTTTTCAATGGGAAAATTTTAATAGGAAGGTCATGAACCCTTTTGGCATGAGTCAGATTCAGGTACAGGAAGTGAATGCAGCAAGACTGTCGGAGGATCATGGAATGGGTATGAGTCTTACTGGGAGCAGAAGGAGATGAGGGAACAAATTGCCAGAAGCACAGTTTCTGTAATGAGGTGAGTGAATTCCAAACCTTGCAGATTATGTCTTCTATGGGTCCTGTGGGTCTCACAAGCCCTAGAGATTTTCAGACACTCCCATCCACACTTGGCATGGTGAGCTGTTAAGTTCCCTTTCTTGCTACTAGGTTCACTCACTGGCTTTTCTTACCGTCTCCCAGTACCTCAGACGTCTCTGGCCCCAGTACGATACTGGGGAACTGCTCATGCTCCAGTACGATGCTGGAGGATTGCAACCACTACAGAACACCCAGGACATGGTTATAGTGAAGGCTGACTTTATTGTATGCAAGAGAGAGCTACCCGAAGAAGCTAGCCTTATATCCTCTCACAGCGTCCCCAAGTACAGGTGTCACCCGAGTTCTGGCAATGTGATAGGTTGCCATATAGGTAAGGGCGTCACCGGGGAAGCGGACCAATCGTGTCCCGCCCCTTGAGCGAGGAAGACTTCTCTCAACTCCGCCCACAGGCGATCACTGCATCCCCTCCTGCTTGTGACTGCCAACCCTTACAGTGAGCCAAATGAAGTGCTCTTGGTTGAGAGACCAATTAAGAGTTGGCATTGTGTGAGTATGAATGGAAATAAGTCCTCATTAGTATTTCTGTTTTATTAGGCATATAAAAAGTGAGAGGCTCTGTAAAGACAAATTAGAATTCAAAGTAGAATACATTGAAATACTTTGAATGACCTAAAAGGGCATTATGTAATAAAATAATTAAAAATTAAAAAAGATTTCCAACAACATAACAAATGTTGATACACATATACATATATATGATAAAATATCCATAAAGGAAAATTAACAGGAATGTAAGCAGAAAATGACAAAAAGAATTGGGAAATCCATATATTAATCATAATAATTAGACAAATTATTAAATGAATCAAGAAAGTACAGATCTGACTTCTTTAATAAATTGGAAACACTAGAAATATGTGGAGAGAAACAAACAGTAAAATCAAGGAGTAAACATCCTTTTAAGATTATATGGGGAATGCTCACAAATAATCACCAGCATATTATAGAGAAACTTTACATTAAAATAAAGTTTTATATTAATTTTAGGCCATAATTCAATTAAATTAATATTAAACATCAACAAAATTGAAGATATAAGGAGAAACATGGCCATGATTGTGAAGAAAGAATATTCTAACAATTTATGATTGAGTTAAAGATACATCATTAAATATTAAAAATATTTAAAATGTAGATAACAATAATATTACACATTTAAACATATGAAATACAGCCAAAGCATTTCTTTTCAGCAAATTTTTACTCCTGAATTCCTTCCTCAATAAGAAGGGAAACGAACAAAATTAATTAAACTCACATGTAATGACACTAGAGCAAGAATCAATCAATGTGCCAAAGTAGAGATAGACACAGACAGAGAGACACAGAGACAGTCACAGAGACTAAGAGAAATTTTAACACTAAAAAAAAAAAAAATAAGAGAGAATACAAAATGATAATTTTGTTAATAAATAAATCCTATATACAAGAAAGAAGGTAGGAAGGAAATCAACATTTATCAAGTATTCAGATAAGAAAACAAAGAATTTACCACAGTACCTGGCACATATTAAGAGCTTGTGATAAATGTTAATTTCCTCCTACCTTCTTTCCTGCTCTCCTCCACAGCTTGACTAATAGCTGCAGAGATGCTGTAACCAGGGGCAGTTGCTATCACAGCTCTTGGTGTCCTTTTTATTCCCATAAACTCATTCCAATTCAAGGCAAGGATTAAAATCCAGGAATTTGTCAAATTCTTGATAAATTACCAGGAGTAGACTCACCTATGTATCCTTTTCCCTTCCTAAGGCTTTGAAAGACAATGTTTGTCTAGGGAAAGCCAAAAGAGAGGCTACTTTAATTTTAAAAAATTTATTATTTAACAAATTTATTTGGGGTAATTAGTAAGAAATAATGAAGAATGAACTTAGATCCATGTATCTTATGCCTCCATGAATTTGAGCTGTTATAATTATCCTTTTAAGACGTAATGTAACAAAGAAAGAAGACAATTGAATAGCATATTTTCTTTTCATTTATAGAGAGGAAGTGACTATTTCTATTAATGAAAGAGAATAAATTATTAGAGAACTAATATATGGGCTTGATTAGATTAAAATAAAAATCTTATGTAACAGTGCAATAAAATCAGAAGAAAAAAGTAAGGGATATGGGAAATATTTATGACAAATGCTACAGTAATATAATGCCCTAATTTACATTAAGAGCTATTATTTTATTTTTTTTGCCTGTTACCTAGGTTCACAACCAAATAGCTGAATCATCTTGCATATCCTATCAGTTTTCCAAGTCTTGACCAAATTTTGCTTCTATAATGTCTCATATACATATCTCTTCTACACCTAGTGCCACTATTCTGCTTCAGGTCCCCCTTTGGACTGTACATTATAATCTCTCTTCAATTTATCCTTTATACAATTTCCAAAATAATCTTCCTAATGCGTAGGTCTTAACCATATCATTCCCCTGATCTAAAATCTTCAATGACTTTCTATTTTGTCAAGCATAAAATAGAAATTCTTTCATTTAAGTTTATCCAGAATCTAAAAGAAGCCTAGCTGTTGAATCTTATTTTTCATTATTTCTCTTAACAACTGCTACCTTTCAGTTAGATTGGCCTACTTGCTATCCTACAGACTTAGCATTCTATCTTCTCATCTTCATGTATTTGCACAAGATATCTACCAAGGCTGAGACTGATTTCTCCTTATTTCCATTTTAAAAATTTCTTTAGCCTCTTTCAAGTCTCAGTTCAGGTGCCATCTCATATGGGAAGACTTTCCTAAATTCTCTCCAGTTGTTATCATTCTTTCTCTTTTAAATTATCATGTATTACATACATGGGGTGTAGAGTGTGTTCAGAGAAGACTATACCTCTGGTATGAGGGCTGCTAAGCCATTTTCAGGGCTGCTTTACACTGTTGGTGTTCACCTGATGTAATGGTAATGGAATTTGAAGATCCCTTTTTATTGGAAAGCTGACAGGTACTTAGCACCTAGTTTCAAATTAAGCTTCTGTAAAGAAACAGAAGGTATGAACCCTTGTCTATGTAACAGAAAGGGGCTGAACAGGGAAGAGCTATACCATATCTAAGGAAGAGCACAAGCTGAACAGTCAGAACTTCTTGGGATAAGGATCATGGAGGCAGGGCAGCTACTGCTGGACTGAAGACTGAACTGAGAATTGAGAACTGAGAAGAAGAATGAGAATTGAGAAATGAGACAGAATTTCTTGGAGCAAAGCTGCACGGAGGCTGGATAAATTGATTTGGATTTTGAGAACAGAGTTTAGTGCTGAGGACTTCTGAGGGTCAGGTGGAGCTTCTGAGGACTTCCAAGGGCCAGCTGGAACTGTTGAAGACTAAGGAAGTATGATTGTGCTTCTGGTATTTTGTACAAATGTTGTTGTGGCTTTGTTAATGTATATGAATGTTTTGTGGCTTTGTTAAGCCTTGTCTTCCCAGGAACAGAGATGTAAAGGACTTGACTGGACCCTATGAGCTTTGATATGGAATGGGAACCAGATGAAGAATTGGACAAGGAACTGGGAGCTACCTGCCTTTGAACCCAGGTGACAGTTGGAGCTGGGACCATTGAAGAGGAACCTTGGAAGCTGAGAGCCAGCCTCAAGTCATGCTGAAAGAAGACTTTACTTGGATACTGTGTACTGACTAAGAAGATTATGATTTACTGTGACCTAGGGATGGAGAACTTTGGCAACTTAGGCCATAGAGTTGTCTTCTCACTGGAAGCAACAATGAGATTCAGTAGTCTCCTAGGTATCTTAGCAGCTTTTTAAGGACCACACTGCTTATGTCCTGGTGTGAGGAAGGGGCTAAAACAAGTACCTGAAAAACTTTTCTGCTTTACCCAACCCTGGTCTGCTTACCATGGCAGGCAGTGATCCCATCCTGATTAAAACACACACACACACACACACACACACACACACACACGTGTACAAAGACTTCTGCTAAGTTTATTTCACTTGCCATTGGTAAATGGAATATGGGCATGCTTATGAATAAAATCAAATACAGTAGACACGGAAGACAAAAAGCTCTTGTTGTAAGAGAACCCATCAGGAATCCCATCTAAACAGTATCTCTTAGTGAAAGAAGGCTGGCAAATGAAGACCAGCTTGCTGAATTTGGAGCTGGAGATACATGTATGTATGTATGTATGTATGTATGTATATTCTTTTTGGAGTGGCTGTCGTGAAGAAGAACTCTATGAAGCTGGTATACATTTTGCAATTAAAACTAGTCTAGTTGGAGCAGAGCCAAAACAGCAGCATAGAAGCAGGAAACCTCTGCAGCTCTCACATAGCCACCTCAAATACCCATAAAATATGACTCTACACAAATTTTAGGGGCTCCAGAACTCACAAAACTACAGAAAAACACATCTCCCGCTGAAGGCAGCTCAGCAGGCGGGACAGGAAGGACTCAGCACAGCAGGCTGGGAGCCTAAACCAGCCTGGCCTGAAACTGTGGCTTGCCCCAGGGGTGGCCGGGACAAGCTGGAGCATTCAGGAGAGTGGATCAGCAGCAGCTGTGGTGATTTCCAGAATTATCAAGCCATAAGAAATAAGGACTAAGTGAAAGGTTAGTGGAACTCAGCTAAATTCAGGGGAGAGGATCCAGCCAAACTTCCGCCAGGGCAAGGAAGCAGCAAAAGTGGTGCAGCTGCCTCCATGTGGCTGCTTCAGAAACTCCCAGCCTGCAGATTGCAAGGGGGCCAAGTGATCATTCAGGGGCTAAGTGCTCTTGACTTAACTGGGCTGGATCAAGATCATGGTCTTGGGTGGTGGCCTTGAGGTGCCTTTGCAGTGAGCCAAAGCTGGTGGGGGATGCAGTGGCCTCCTAATAGCTCCAGCAGCTGTGAAAATCCCAGTGATTTGGGTCAGAGCTTTCCCCTCTGGAGGTAGAGTTGCACAGAGCTAAAAAGTCAAGTAATTGACTGGCAATATGGGCAGGCAAAGGAAGCAAAATAAGAACAGTAATACAACTTTAGATTCCTTTTTTGGGGACAAAAAGGATCAAAGCATGAAACAGGAGGAAGACAACACAGTCAGAACTCCCACAGCAAAAGCTTCCAAGAAAAATGTAGACTGGTTACAAGCCATAGATCAGCTTAAGAAGGATTTTTAAAATGAAATAAGAGAAGTGGAGGAAAAATTGAGAAGAGATATGAAAATGATGCAAGAAAATCATGAAAAGAAAGTTCAATAACCTGATTGAAGAAAATAACACCTTCAAAAATAGATTAACTCAAATGGAAAAAGAGGCCCAAAAAGCCAATGAGGAGAAGAACACCTTAAAAAGTCAAATTTG
>CM053590.1:33054767-33068192 GCA_028646515.1 Pseudochirops corinnae
TGGGGGAGGGGGGACACACTGGGATGGCTGTTTTGGGGCGGTGGGTAGGGGAAAGATGGGGAGAAAATATGTAACTCAAAATCTTGTGGAAATGAATGATGCAAACTATAATAAAATTAAAAAATAAAAAAAAAGAAATAAATACGGGCATCATGCAAAACAAATTGCCATGCTAAACACGGCTGAGAATGTATGCCTCATTCTCCACCTATCCCACCACCTCTCTGAAGAGGCATCATCCATCTGAAGTAATTGGTCATTACATTGTACAGAGTTCTGAAGTGTTTTTATTAGGTATTTTCCTTCACTTCTGTGTTGAAAAATTCTTAATATGTAATATTGTGCCTGCAAGGTATTTATATCTGATTCTAGCCTTTCTGACTTTATATTCACAGGACAATCAACTTACTAATCACAAATGAGACTGAAAATTTTCCAAATTAAATGCATAAACATTTTCTATAATCTGCCACCAAGGCCCATACTTTTCATGTTATATGGCAAAAGAAAAAAAATACAACTGATTAAATTCTTTCAGCCTCTACTATAAGAGACTAAAACAATAAATCTTCCAAGTAGAAACACTAATGTCTAAAGATAGAAATAAAATCTAGTATATTTTAGCTCATTTTTTTTTCTATCAGAACCCTATCTTACTTCCATCCAACCTTTTAAAAGTGAAGGGGAGGGAGGTTCTCACCTGAATATAAGGAGGATAGGTTCTGACTTCATGAGAGGAGGCATAAATTCACCAGGGCTAGGATATAATTACCACACAATCTCCATTCCAAACCCAAAGATAACAGAGACAAGAGAGATCCCCATCAAACTGTTATCAAAGAACCATGGATTTAGAGCAGGAAGAAGAATTAGAAATCTTCTAATCCTTTTATTTTATTTTACAGACAAGGAAACAGACCCAAAGATGGGAAATGAGTTGGTCAAGGTCACACAAGTAGGAGGCAGCAGAGCTCAGATTAAAACCTAGACTCTGATTCCACATCCAGCATGCTCTCCATTGAACCACACTACTCCCTCCATCCATCAAAAGACTGTGATCCAAGGCCAACACAGGACCACATGGCATATTTTAGTGATTCCAAACCAGGTTCAATAAAAGCATATTCAGTTCTGCCTGATGTATTATACTCTACCATTGTGAATCCCTACATCCCTGATTTTGAAATTTTATTACAAATAATTCAAATTTTTGATGTGGTCTCCCCATTACTGAAAACTTCTGAAGAAAGCATTTTAAGAACTACAAAGTGCAGGTCACACCTATACTTGTTTCAGAGAGTCAACAAAAACATCTTACAAGAGAAAACTGTGTCATCATGGGACTAGTCAAGAAAAAGTGATCTTATACGTGAAAAGACTATTTGGAAATTAATAATATAACAGCCACAGGTGATGATCCAACATTATGTCATGATCTTGAGATGTGAAACCCCACTGGACAGCTAAAAGAAACTCAACAAGCCTCAGGGCTGAATATGTCTCTTTCTTGCTGTTTGTTTCTCTATGGTGCTGCAGCAAGGACAAAGAACACCACTGATCAAGATAATGGTCATTTCACAAATTAATCCCAGTGTGGATCAGACTGTGCAAGGATGGGATTCCATTCTTTTCCTATGTCACTTTGTTAACCCATTTTTTTTTTGAGGCAATTGGGATTAAGTGACTTGCCCAAAGCCACACGGCTAGTAAGTGTGTCAAGTGTCTGAGTTCGGATTTGAACTGAAGTCCTCCTGACTCAAGGGCAGGTGCCCTTCACAGCACCACCTATCTACCCCTTGTTAACCCATTTTTGTTGTTCAGTCATTTTTTGGTCGTGTCGGACTCTTTGTGTCCCCATTTAGGGTTTTCTTGGCAAAGATTCTAGAGGGATTTGTCATTTTCTTCAACAGCTCGTTTTCTAGATGAAGAAACTGGGGCAAACAGGTTTAAGTAACTTGCCCAGGGTGACAGAGCTAGTGAACTCAGGAAGATGAGTCTTCTTCATTCCAGGCCTGGAACTCTATTCACCATGCCACCTAGACGCCCCATTAACCAGTTACTGAGTCACATAACATTGTGAAAAATCTTTGGCAGCCATTCTTGTCAAATCAAACAGACAACCCCCCCCTTCCTCCAAGTATCTCTTTTCCTCACCTCTCCTTTACCGTTGTTTTCTTCTTGACAAGTGTCATAGTAGAATGAAATCAGAGTCATCATTTTGATGGCCTATATAGATGGCTAACAGAAAAAAATTCAAATAGAATTAGTATCTTATCTGTTCCTTGAAGTGTTTTTTATTTATATGGCAATGTATTAAAGTATTGAGAGATTATTTTAAAAGTATTTAAATCATTCCAAAAGACTCATGAAAAATGAGTCTATCTATCTCCAGAAAGAAAGAAAACAAATAAACTTGGAGTGTGGATTGAAGCATATTTGTTCACTTTCTTAATTTTCCTTGCTTTTTTCTTTTTTGCAACATGGCTAATATGGAAATATTTTATATGACTTCACATGTAAAATGTATGCATTATATTGCTTGCCTTCTCAGTGGATGGGGGAGGGGCCATAGGTAAGGAGAGAATTTAGAATTGAAATTTTAACATATTAAAAAATAAAAAGAAATTAACATAAAAAACAAAAAAGCACTGAAACAATATTGATATGATTGTCTCTCCAAGAAAGCCCTCTCCTGGTGTTTTACTGTGGTATCCTAGGTTCTCATAAGCCTTTCTAGTAGAGTCCAACTTCTAATGAGTCTTCCCAAGATGAAAATGCTTTGAAGATGGGTTTGGTGATGGATTGTGCCCAAGAACACTAACCACTAGAGAACGAATGTTTTGGCCCAAACAATTCAGTTCCTGAAGGTCATAAAGCACAGGTGGAGGAACTATGCACATGAAATCACAGATCTTTTCAAAGATCAAAGTATTCCACCCTTATTGTGGTTGATTGGCTCACCAGAGCCTCTCCCACCTGTTACCAAGAAGAGATAGGGTGTCAGATCCTTTTCTTGCAGATAAGAATCAATCAATTAGTAAGCATTAAGTCCTTAGTATGTGCCAAGGCACTGTGCTAGGTTCTAGCCTAGATAATGACAAAAATGAAACAGTTTTTCCTCTGAGAGGCTTAAATTCTAACAGAGGACTGGTGCACATTTATACACAACACAACATACAAGATAATCCAGAGCTAGGGGATGAGACAAGAGGTAGCCATTGGTGAAGGGGAGGATAAGAAGATAGCATTTGAGCTGAGTCTTGGAGGAAACCAGAGATTCCAGGAGGTGGAGAAGGGAGTGAGAGGCAAGATGGGAGATAAGAGTGTTCTGTGTAAGAAGAAAGATACCATTACACACTACTGACCTGCCACTATCTAAAACATGAGCCCCAAAAGGACAGCCTACCCCTGATAATGCACATAGACTACTCTAGAATAGGATCTGGTTGTCTAAGAAACACAGAAAAGTCAATACTGTCTCAAGCCAAGGACCAAACCCTTGATCCTGTGAAAGGCACACTATACTCAAACAATAAAAGAGAAGAGGATGGATCATCCATAACTTCAATAGCAGTGTCCTTCAGATCCAATAGTTTTGCCAGGCAATGACATGGCAAGTATAGACAGTATCAGTACAATGTGTAAATTCAAAAAGATCAAGAAGCTTATATTTAAAGACAGTAACCAGTCATGGAAAGACTCTGTGCTGGGACCTATTAACTCCTTTTCCTCATAAGACATAGCAAAATCACAGGTTGTTTAGAGCAGAAGCTATCAGAACACTGGATGTGCAGTTGGACAAGAGCTTCAGGAGGCAGCAGAGGTCTACAAATATGTAGAACAGCTAGTCAGTCAATAAACATTTACCAAGTACCTCCAAGGTATACAGCAGGATTAAAAACCAGATCCTTTGGAGATACAAAGAAAGGTATAAGACAGTCCCAAGGAGCTCACAGTTTAAGGAGAAGCTCATAGTCTGAATGTCAATTCAGTTCCAATTCAGCTAAACAAATACCTATTCAGTGCAAGGGTTCTCAACCTGGGGTCCATGAACTTTAAAAAAAAATAAATTTTTTTATAACTGCATCTCAATGTAATTGATTTCCTTTGTAATTCTATGTTATTTTATTCTGTGAATTTATCAACATTATTCTAATTTGATGTTGTAAAGCCAAGTACAAGCAGCTTTCCAGAGGACTGCTGCTGTGAACAGCTTCAAGGTTCTAATTACACAGCATAGTGAACTCTCCATTTATTCAGCAACAAACCAAAACAAAACATTCACAGAAAATCAAAATATAGCATTCACCATGCTATGGCATAACAACCAATCACCAAAATGGCCGTGTAGTTTTCACCAAAGTGATCACATAGTTTTAAACAAAGTATTTTCATTTAGTAACTCAATCATTCTCCTGATTTGACACAAACTACAGAGGTCAAAAGCTCTCCACCCCCTAGGTCACATTGTCGTAATCTCTTCAATCAAAAAGTCTTCTTTCTTTTTTATTGGAGATTAGTTTTCAATCATCCTTAACTAGTAAGTCCTTAACTCAATCATCTAATTGTAAAGGTCAAAGTTCTCCACCCCTAGTAAATCATGATCTTTTCAGTTTTCATTAAATGCCCAAGGAGAGGTCTTTTCATCTTAACTCAAGGCTGACTCTCTGCTTCCATGGTTCCCCTTCCATGGTCTCAGCTCCTGCCACCTCCTTGTTGTCCAGCTCCTTTTCCAGTTCCTGTTCCATGCTGAAGTTCATAGTGTCTAGTCCACCTCAAGTCCTTCACTGTTTCTGTTCCTGGGAAGACAAAGCTTAACAAAGCCACAATAACATTCATACACATTGCCAGCATCCTCATCAATTCACTTTCTGCCTGTGAAATCAACATAGAGCCAACAACAAGGTCTGAGGAATCAGCACAAATCATTTGTGTAGTCCCAGGACCTCTGTTAGCTTGACCCTCCTCAAGGATTTCTGTAAACATACAACAAGAAAATCCTCTTTCAGGGCTTTAGAACCAGCAGCAAGGTCCCAGGGTTTCTGTAACAACAGCACCATCCTCTATCAGCAGAGGAATCTGACAAAGTAACATCAAAACAGACAAAGTGCTGGCACCACAGTCATGCTTCCTCCCAGTTCTCCTCTCTTTTCATTTCTCCGAAGTTCTCAATTCAGTTCTCAGAAGAAGTTCTCAGGAGAAGTTCTGGCACCACAAGTTCTGTTCTTCATTCATGGCAGTTCTCAGAAGTTCTTGGAATCCTGGCAGTTTCTCTCTCTCTCTCTCTCTCTCTCTCTCTCTCTCTCTCTCTCTCTCTCTCTCTCAGCAATTCTCATTCCCAGCAGCTCTCTCTCTCTCTCCCCAGCACTAGCTGCTCTGCCTCCATTATGCTCACTCCCAGTTCTGGCCTCCCTTAGCTTGGGCTTTTCCTTCTATATGGTATTAGCTTCTCCCAGTTCTGCCCCTTCCTGTTGTCAACAAGTCCATCCCACTGTGCGATTCTCAAGTTCTGGGTCTTAACACTTGACACCACCATTAACTTGGAACAAGGTGCTAAGTACCTGCTTGATTCCAAATACAAGGGGCAGGGAAGATCTTCAAACTCCCACTATGATGACAGATGTCCATAGGCTTCACCAGACTGACACACAATTGAGGGACTGAGGCAAATAGGGTTAAGTGACTTGCCCAGGGTCACATAGCTAGTAAGTATCTGAGGGCAGATTTGAACTCAGGAAGATGAATCTTCCTGACCTCAGACTCTGCATTCTATCCACTGTGGAAATGGTCTATCACAAGAGGTAATGAGTTACCTATCACTGAAAGTCTTCAATGAGGGACCTGGATAACTGCTCGATAGGCATGCTGTTTACTTTGTTCCTGATAAATGGGGTCCTGTGTGTTTGTGTGATGACTTCTAACTTATCAGAAAATTAGTTTTTATTCTAGCTCTGACTGAAAAGCTTTTTGAAGGTACTACCCTCCTGCATCCTGATATCAGAACCCAGGGAAATGAGACCATTGTAATCAACCACTTATTTTAGTTAGCCACCCATAAAACTGTTCATTTACTCCTGTATGCATTCTTGTTATTAACAAGATTATAACTCCCAAATATAACAATTTTGATCAACTATAATTTTCGGTGAACGGCAGTGATATAGTGATTACAAAGGTGACCTTGAATCCAGAAGACCTGGGTTCAAATCCTTCCTTTGATACATACAACTTTTTAAGACTACAAATTTCAAAAAAGACATAGATATGCATTGGTAGGATATGTATAACCTATATTATTAGATTGTCATCTTGTGGAGGGCAAAGAGAAGCAGGGGAGGGAGAAAAATTTGGAACTCAAAATCTTATAAAAATGAGTGCTGAAAACTATTTTTACATGTATTAGAAAAAAAAACAAAAACTATTTACAAAAAATAAACAAAAAAATCAAAATAGCCACAAGGTTTCACAACACATCTAATCAATTGACAAAGTTGACAAAAATGAGAATGGACAATTCTAGAGGGACAGTTAGGTGGCTCTATCTATTGATGGAGCATAGGACATGGAGTTAGGAAGACTTAATTCAAATCTGGTCTCAGACATTTACTAGCTGTGTGGCCCTGGCCAAGTCTCTTCACCTCTGCTTGCCCCAATTTCCTCATCTGTAAAATGTGGATAATAACAGCACCTGTCTCCAAGGGTTATTGTGAGGATCAAATGAGACACTAGCACAATGCCTAGCTGTATGGTAAGTGCTGTATAAATATTAGCTTTTTGTTTTTTAAAGGTAAGCACAGAAGTCCATTGTTGGTGGAAAAATAAATCGATTTAACAATTGTGCAAAGCAATTTGGAATTATAAAAATGAAGTCACTAAAATTTCCTTCCCCATTGTAAAATTATATTTTATATTTTTAATGAGTAAAAATCTGCCTTCTTACCCTCTCACTACAATGCCCTTCTCCATAGAGAAATAAAGAAAAACAAATCTCATTATAAACATGTGTAGTCAATTGAAACAAAAGTCCATATTGGCCATGCCTCCCCAAAATTTATCCCATTCTTTATTCTGAATCCTTTTTCTCCCTTCAGGAGGATGTTTTCATGCTTCATTATGAGTTTTCTGTAATTATGGTTAATTAGTACAGTGATAAGAGGCGATTAGGTGGTGAAATGGTTAGAAGGCCTTGAGGAAGCTGGAGTCAGGAAGACTTCTCTTCCTGAGTTCAAATCTAGTCTCAGACATTTAGTAGCTATATGAACCTTGGTAAGCCACTTCAACTTGCTTGTCTCAGTTTCCTCCTTTAGAAAATAAGCTGGAGAAGGAAATGGCAAACCATTCCAGTATCTTTGCCAAGAAAACCCAAATGGAGTCACAAAGAGACTGACACAATAAAAAGCAATTGAACAATATCAAAATTACAGTGATAAAAACTCCTAATTCTTTCAGAGATGTTTGCCTTTGCCATATTGTTGTCATTATATAAATTGTTCTGATTCTGTTCAAAATCATGCAGCAGTATATATAAGTCTTCCAAGGTTCCTCTGAAACTATCTCCTTCATTCTCCTTTCTTATAGCACAATCATCACATTTATATACCAAAGTTTATTCATCTATTGTCCTATCTATGAGCATTCCCTTAGATTTCCATTCTTTGCCACCTCAAAAAGAGCTATAAATATTTTTTTAAATCCTTAGAGTTTAGAATTAATTACCTGTGCTGTGTTTTTCTCTTGAGACCTTGCTTGTAGACGTTTCTGAGTGATTCTCTTCTGCATTTGTCTTTAGCTTCCCTGACACCCTAATAGCTCTTTATGGTTTCAATATTTTATTTCTTCGTTCTTTTAGACTACTTCCTGATTCAGGATTTAATGTTAGGCCTTTGTGGCACTTCAAGATGGATGGTCTGGGCTAGTCCTGTTGATGCTTTCTTATAGTATTGAATATTGTATTATTCTAGGATCTTAAAGACGGGCTGGGGACCTGCAAGCTTTGGGGCCCACAAAGTGTCCCAATCCAGGATAAATTGTGATTGGTGCTCTGTTGGTCTGAGTCCTGTAAGTTCCTAACCTGTGTTTTGGTCTGAGTAATAGAAGAATGTTACCAGACTCAGCCCCTGTCAGCTAACTGGAAAGCTCTATTGGTTCAGAGAGAGAATGGTGGGCTCCATTTGGTCTGGGACTCTCAAGCTGGTTATTCCTCTATAGGCTAGGCTAGATGTTGCAATTGAGGGCAGAGCCAAGATGGCAGAGTAAAAGTAGAAACTTGCTTGTGCTTGCCCCCAAACTCCTCCAAATACCTGTAAAAAATGACTCTAAACAAATTCTAGAGCTGCAGAACCCAAAAAATGGCAGAGTGAAAAACATCTCCAGCCCGAGACAGCCTGAAAGATTGACAGTAAGGGTAAATCACACTGGGCTGGGAGCAGAGCACAGTCTGGCCCCAGGCACAGAATGAACTGGAGCAAGTCTCAGGACCCTGAGTCACTGGCAGCTCTGGTAATTCTAGATTTCTCAACCCTCAAACACTAAAAAAAGCATGGAAAGTCAATGGGAGAACTCTGTGGGACCTGGATGAAAAAGGAGCATTTGTGGTCTGGCCCCAGCTGCGGGGAAGCAACAGCAGTAGTAGCAGCAGCAATAGATGTTTTCTGAGCTCTGGGCCCACAGACAGTATAGGATCCAGCTACCGATACAAAACCCCTGAAGCCTGGGAAAGTACACCCACACCCACACAACACCCACACCCACTGGAAGCAGGGTCCTGCCTTGACAGGGAGTTAGAAAATCAAATATTTAACTGAGAAGATGAGTAAATAGCGTAAAAAGAGGAAGACTATAGAATCTTACTTTGGTGACAAAGAAGATCAAAGCATACAACCAGAAGAAGACAATAAAGTCAAAGGTAGTATGTCAAAAGCCTCCAAGAAAAATAGGAATTGATCCCAGGTTATGGAAGAGCTCAAAAAGAATTTTGAAAACCAAGTAAGAGAAGTAGAGGAAAAATTGAGAAGAGAAATGAGAGTGAGGCAAGAAAATCATGAAAAACAAGTCAACAGCTTGCTAAAGGGGACCCAAAAAATGCTGAAGAAAATAGGACCTTAAAAAATAGACTAGGGGGGTGGAGCCAACATGGTGGAGCAAAAGCACAAACTTGGCATAGGCTCTGGCTTCAACCATCTCCAATACCTGTAAAAAAAATTACTCTTAACAAATGTTAAACTTACATACCCCACAAAGAGACAAACAAATCTCTCACTGAAGGCAGCCGGGCAGGCAGACAGGAAAGGTCTATCACAGCATGCTGGGAGCCGAGTGCTGTCCCTAGTAAGCCCTGGTTCCAGCCTCAGAGTGTTCCTGACCAGAACCCAGGCTGGCCAGAGCAGACTTCAGGAGAGTAAATCACCAGCAACTATGGCAGCTTCCTAATTTCTCAACACATAAACACCAAAGAGAAAATAAAAAGACAGTAGGGAAATTTGTTGTAAGGGCAAAGGAACAGCACAGTCTGGCCCTTGCCCCTGGGGAGAGAAGTGGTGGGAGATGCGGTAGTGCCTGGTGACTGCTTTCAGAGCTAGTGGCCTGCAGATTGCAGGGGGACCAAGAGACCATTGAGAGGATAATTTCTCTTGCTTTGACCTTCCTTGGCCTGGATCGTGGTCTTGGCCGGTGGTCCTGGGGTGTGTGGACAGTAAGCCAGAGTTTGTGGGGGCTGTAGAGAGGGCACCCAACTAAGAGCACCAGCAAGTGTGAAAACTCAAGCAATTTGGGAAAGCTCTCTCCATTCTGTAAGGAGAGCTCTACCATGGCAAAGAGCTCAAAAGTCAAGTAATTGGCAAGATGAGGAAGTGTAATCAGACAATACAATCCTTTTTTGGGGACAAAAAGGATCAAAGCATGAAACTGGAGGACAACGAAGTCAGAACTCCTGCATCAAATGCTTCCAAGAAAAAACATGAACTGATCACAGGCCATGGAGGAGCTCAAGAAGGATTTTGAAAATCAAGTAAGAGAAGTGGAGGAAAAACTGGGAAGAGAAATGAGAGTGATGCAAGAAAATCATGAAAAGCAAGTCAATAGCCTGCTAAAGGAGGCCCAAAAAATACACTGAAGAAAATAACACCTTAAAAAGTAGGCTAACTCAAATGGCAAAAGAGGTCCAAAAAGCCAATGAGGAGAAGAATGCCTTAAAAAGCTGAATTTGTCAGATGGAAAAGGAATTTCAAAAACTCACTGAAGAGAATAATTCCTTCAAAATTAGATTGGACCAATCGGAAGCTAATGACTTTATGAGAAACCAAGATACTACAAAACAGATCCAAACAAATGAAAAAATAGAAGGTAATATCAAATATCTCATTGGAAAAACCACTGACCTGAAAAAAAGATCCAGGAGAGAGAATTTAAAAATTATTGGACTACCTGAAAGCCATGATCAAAAAAAGAACCTAGAAATCATCCTTCAAGAAATTCTCATGGAAAACTGCCCTGAACCAGAGGGCAAAATAGAAATTGAAAGAATTCACTGATCACCTCCTGAAAAAGATCCCCAAAAGAAAACTCCTAGGAATATAGCCAAATTCCAGAGTTCCCAGGTCAAGGAAAAAATATTACAAGCAGCCAGGAAGAAACAATATTACTATTATGGAAACATAATCAGGATAACACAAGATCTAGCAGCTTCTACATTAAGGGATTGAAGGGCTTGGAATATGATATTCTGGAGATCAAAGGAACTAGGATTAAAACAAAGAATCACCTACCCAGTGTAACTGAGTATAAGGTTTACAGGAAAAATATGGTCATTCCATGAAATAGAGGACTTCCAGGCATTCTTGATGAAAAAAACCAAAGCTGAACAGAAAATTTGACTTTCAAATACAAGAAGCAAGAGAAGTATGAGAAGATAAACAGGAAAAAGAAATCATAAGGAACTTATTAAAGTTGAACTATTTACATTCTTATATGGAAAAATGATCATTTTAACTCATGAGACTTTTCTCAATATGAGGATAGTTGAAGGGAATATATATGCATACATACATATATGTATACATGTATATATGTATATATAGGTGGTATATGTGTGTACAAATACATATGTAAGTCTGTGTATATGTACATAGACAGAGGGCACAGGATGGGTTGAATTTAAAGGGATGATATCTTAAAAATAAAATTAAGAGGTGAGAGAGGAATAAATTGGGAGAAGAAGAAAGGGAAAGATAGATTAGGGTAAAGTATCTCATCAAAGAGGCAAGAGAACACTGATACAATGGAGGGGAAAAGCAGGAAGGTGAAAGGGAATGGGTCAATGTTACTCTCACTGAATTTGACTTAAGGAGGGAATAATATATATATTCAATTGGGTATCTTACCATACAGGAAAGCAGGAGGCAAGGGGATAAGAGGGGGGATGATAGAAAGGAGGGCAGATTGGGGGAGAAAGTAGTTAGAAGCAAACACTTCTGAAAAGGGACAGGGTCAAAGTAGAAAATAGAATAAGTGGGGGGGCAGGATAGGAGGGAGGGAAATATAGTTAGTCATTCACAATATAACTACTATGGAAATGTGTTGTGTAACTACACATGTACAACCTATGTTGAATTTCTTATCTTCCCAAGGGGGGTGGGTGAGGAGGGAAGAAGGGAAAGACTCTGAAACTCAAAGTTTCAAAAAACATGTTAATGCATGTTACATGCAACTGGGAAATAAGATATACAGGCACTGGGGTATAGAAATCCATCTTGTTCTGCTAGAAAGTTAGAGGGGCATGGGGGGTGATATAAGAGAGAACAGATTAGGGGAAGGAGTATTTGGTAGACTCACTATTTTGGTGTGGGGGTAGGGTAGAGACGGGGAGAAAAATTTGTAACTCTAAATCTTATGGAAATGAATGTTGAAAACAAAAAATAAATAAAGAAAAAAAGAATATGAAAAGCTGGTTTTCTTTTGGTTATGAGCGAATGACTTCTCTTTTTTGCTGTATGAATTTTACTAAACTCGTAACAGCTTATTTGTATGAAATGAGGCTTTTTTACAGTTGTAAAAACAAAATAACGTCCTGTATTAGTAATTGAATAAGCTGACATCACATTTTACTAAACTTTGTCTACCTATTCTATCAATAATGTTGATGTTTAATTTTATAATTAGAAAACATATAATATGTAATTTTGTAAAGATTTTGCCAATAAATGTGTGTTATGATATTTTATGATACATATGCTGTTATGGGAATTATAATAAATTCTTAATATCATTTGAAAAAAAAATAGACTTACCCAAAGGATAAAAGAGGTCCAAAAAGCCAATGAGGAGAAGAATGCCTTAAAGAGCAGAACTGGTCGTAGATGGCAGCATAGGAGCAGCAAGGTACGGCAGCTCCCACATAGCCACCTCAAATACCCATAAAATATGACTTTAAACAAATTTTAGGGCCCCAAAACTCACATAAAAATACAGAAAAACACATCTCCTGCTGAAGGCAGCTTGGTACGAAGGGCTCAGCAAAGCATGCTGGGTGCCGAAACCAGCCCAGCCTGAAACTGTGGTGTGGTCCCAGGGGCGGCCAGGACAAGCCACAGCTGGAGCCTTCAGGAGAGAGGATCAGCAGCAGCTGTGGCAGTTTCCAGAATTATCAAGCCATAAGAAACAAGGACTAAGTGAAAGGTCAGTGGAACTCAGCTAAACTTGGGAGAAAAGTGGTCCGGCCAAACTGCCTCCAGGGCAAGGAAGCGGCAGAAGCAGAGGCCCTGCAGCTGCCTCCATGTAGTTGTTTCACAGCTCCTGGCCTGCAGACTGCAGGGAGGCCAAGTGATTGTTCACAAGCCAAGTGCTCTTGCGTTGAGCAGCCTGGATCCAGATCACGGTCTTGGGTGGTGGTCCTGGGGTGCATTTTCAGTGAGCCAAAGCTGGTGGTGGCTGCAAAAAAGTGACAGCCCCCTAATACCTCCGGCAGCTGGGAAAACCCCAGCAATTTGGGACAGCACTTTCCCCTCTGGAAGCAGAGTTCCACAGAGCTAAAAAATCATTGACTGGGCATGATGAGCAGGCAAAGGAAGCAAAGTAAGAACAGGAACCAAACTCTAGATTCCTTCTTTGGGGACAAGAAGGATCAAAGCATGGAATGGGAGAAAGACAACACAGTCAGAATTCCCACACCAAAAGCATCCAAGAAACATGAAGACTGCCTAAAAGCCATAGATCAGCTTAAGAAGGATTTTGAAAACCAAATAAGAGAAGTGGAGGAAAAGTTGGAAAGAGAAATGAAAATGATGCAAGAAAATCATAAAGAGAGAGTCAACAACCTGATTGAAGAAAATAACACCCTAAAAAATAGATTAACTCAAATGGCAAAAGAGGCCCAAAAAAATCAATGAGGAGAAGACTGCCTTAAAAAGTTGAATTTGCCAGATGGAAAAA
>CM053590.1:33068692-33092703 GCA_028646515.1 Pseudochirops corinnae
TTGGTTACAGCCCTTCTATATGACCAAACTATTGTACAATGTGAAAGTATTTACAGATCGTATACATGATTGCACGCCACCATGGGGGGGGGGAAGGGAGGGGAGAAAATCTGAAACCCAAGTGATTGTGGAACTGAATCTTGTGAATTAAAAGTAAATGAGTAAATAAAAAATAAATTAAAAAAAAAAAAGGAATTCTTGTTTGGCTTATGACCAATCGTCATTTTTTTTTGAGACTTTCCCTATTGTTGTTTCCATATTTTTGTCTTCTTTTATGTCTGTGGCTTGATCTTCTGTGTTACCATAGAAACTTCTTTTTTAATCATCAGGTTCTTTTTTATTGTTGCTTGCTCACCTTCCCATATTATTTATTGATTTTGAACTATATGTTAAAATTGGACTCTGTTTTCATGTTCAGGGTTGTAGGGTACTTTCATAAACTTCAGGCTTGTCTCACTTCTGTTTTATGGCTATTACTGGTGGTTCTAGAAATGTTCAGCGCTTCCAAGGTCGTATGATCCAGGAAGAAATTTGATCACTATTCACTTGTGATCAAAAGTGACATTTTCTTGGGAAAGCAAGCTCTCCTCTGCACTCTGGATCTTTGGCTCAAAGTTAGTACAGGAAATGTAGGGGAAACAGTGCCCTGTCTTCATCTTGTGTTTAGTGCAGGCATCTCCTGGAATCTCTAACTAGTTGTCTGATGCCTTTACATTTGTGTCACTTCATCCTGTTTGCCTCAGTTTCCTCATTGGGAAAATGAGGTAGAGAAGGAAATGTCAAACCATTCCAGTATCTTTGCCAAGAAAACCCTAAAAGGGGTCACGAAGTGTCACACATGACTGAAAAATGATTGAACAGCAACATGGACCCAGGAGGACCTGAGATGCAATCTTGTTTGACACTTAGAAGCTGTGTCATCCTGGGCAAGTTATTTAGCAATTCAACTTCAGTTTCCTTATCTGTACAATGTAGATAATAACAAATCCTATCTTTATGACTTATTGAAACACAGAGAATTTAGCCTAATTGGTTCATTAGGAGAAATAAATGATGCTAACTTTCTATTCTTTTCTTTTTTTCAATTCAGACATATTGTTAGCTGATCATTTATTCTATGTACCAACCCTTTTAGAGTATCATAAATAATTATGCAAAACTGACTGCAGTTCATAACAAGTTCAAATGCAATCCCCATTTGTTAATTCTTACCTTCCCTCACTGGAGCCAGAAGTCTTAAACCTCATTATTTAATATGAGTAATGGCACCTTTTGGAGTCTAATGACATTCAGATAGACAAACAACTCTTCTGAAGGAGGAAGATTTATTTTGAAAGATGCAACAGAGTTAAAACTGGCATCAGATAGTTTAAAATACACAGTTAGCCTCCTTTCATGCTTTAAAAAAACCAAACAAACCTGAATGTATTTCCTTCCTATATATAGGCAGAGCAATACTTCAAAAGATCAGGTTGTATGCAAATCACCCACTGCCCCAGTATTGTACACTTTCAGGAGAATTTTAAACTATCTATCCTTAGCATAGCCTCTGTATTGGTTTCATTTGAAATAGTATTTGAACAAGTATCAAGTGTTTTAAAGTACTCCCACTCAGTTTTCATTGTAAATTTCCTATATAACACAACAGACATATTCTGCTGGTTTGACTCCCTTTGCATAACTACAAGTTAGTCCAGTCTAGTGGGTAACTGGGAATGGATCATGAGATATTTGGGTTTGATTTCTGGTCCTACAACATAATCAAGGGCAAGGAATATAACTTTTTTCTGCTTTCTTCAAAATCCTCATCTGAAAATTGAGATAAAGCCATTTGCTATCTGAAACAACTTTGACCAATTGCTGAGAGGCATACATCATCATATTTATAGCAGCAGTTTTTGTAGCAGGATAAAACTGGAAATAAAGCACTTGCTAAACTACTGAAAATATGGTTTAGCTAAACAGACAATGGTACCAGAATGTGCTGGAATATCACTATGCTGTGAAGCATGAAGAATGCCAAGAGACCCAGGAAGACATATCAACTGAGGGAAGGGAGTAAGCATTTATAAAACATCTACTATGTGCTGGACACTTGAGCTAAGCAGCTTTTTTTTTTCTTTTATAATATATTGTCTCATTTGATCTTCACAACATCCCTTCAATAATAGATTCTATTATTTTCTCCATTTTGTAATTGAGGGAACTTGCCTAGGTACATGCAGCAATAAGTTTCTGAGGACATATTTGAATTCAGGTCTTTTATCCCCTAAGCCCAGCACTCTATCCTCTGTACCATCAGGAAAATAGCATACATTATGTCTGAAATAATATAAATTGAAAGAACAACAGCAGCAGGAACAAAAGTTGAAATCAGTTACTGCCTAATTATAACTATCAGGCTTGTAAGTAGAAATATGAGACTCCCACTTCCTCCCCTCCTCTCTCCTCTTCCTCCTCCTCCTCCTCCTCCTCCTCCTCCTCCTCCTCCTCCTCCTCCTCCTCCTCCTCCTCCTCCTCCTCCTCCTCCTCCTTCTTCTTCTTCTTCTTCTTCTTCTTCTTCTTCTTCTTCTCTCTCTCTCTCTCTCTCTCTCTCTCTCTCTCTCTCATCTCTTCCTTTCCTCTTTCAGAAGTGAAATATTATGGCTATGGAACATTGTAGATGCTGTCTGATTTGAGCAATGTGTTGGTTAATTTGCTGAACTGTTTCACCCACCCCCTTCTCTTATTTGTTATGAGAAATGGCTCTGAGGATGAGAGGAGAGTGGGGTATACTGAGAAAACAAAAACCAAGAAAAACATTTTCTTAAAAGAAAGAATATTGAGAGGTATAAGGCTATAGTTATATCATTTCCATAACAAAAGAACTATTTGATAAACACATAAGCTGTTTGACTTAATCCTGCCTGCTCCAGTAGACTGCAAATTCCTTAAGGGAGGAAAGACTTATGTTGTTGAATTTGTATACCTACTGCTTAGTGCAGTCCCTGCCATGTCGCAGACACCTAAATGTTTGTTGAATTTTCTCAAATTCATATTAATAAATATTTGAGGGAATGGAAAGAGATATATTCTGTGAGGAAAGTTCTTTTACTGATATGAGTATGTGTATTTGTCTCACAGTAATAGTCACTGATATATACACAATCATACAACTTAGAGGTGGAAAAGGGTCTTAGTAGTCATCTAATCTGACTGGAAATTCTGAAAAGAATTCATCTCCAAATGTTCATACGACCTCTTCTTGAAAGGTTTGATGAAAGAGGATCTGTATCAATACCTTCTGATATAATCAATTAAAGTTTTAGTTTATAGTTGACATCTAGGGTTAACTTTTACTTCCAAGCCAAGGCACCATACCGTATCTATTGTCTCTCTCATTACAATGTGAGATATTTGAGAGCTAAACAGTTAATTTATTTGATCTTGTTTGTTGCTTCTGAATTTTTTCCAGTGGATCAGCATCTCTCTAAAATATAATATCCAAATGATATTACAACAGTATAAGAAAAGTTACAATGCTCCTTCCTTCCTTCCTTTTTTCCTTCCTTTCTTCCTTCTTTCCTTCCTTCCTTCTTCCTCCTCCTTTTTCTCCTCTTCCTCCTCCTCATCCTCCTCCTTGTCCTCCTCCTCCTCCTCCTCCTCCTCCTCCTCCTGTTATAATTTTGGGATAATTTTGAACAAACTTTTTTGTATACAGTATCCTGGTCTCTAATCAAAGTAATTTTCAAATCATATACAAATGAAGAAGAAAAGTTGGCAGTTGTCAGGCACAAATAACCAATAATTAGAATAGTTGTGCCATAACAGATCCATTTGGTTTGAAACTGGCTCGCATAAATACTTTCACAAGCAGGTTCATTTTTAGCTGTATCCAAGTGGCACTCAAACAGGTGCAAGATTTCTGCCAGCTTTTGAAAGCTGTCACAAAACGGATCTTCCATTTGGATTCTTATGAGTGAAATTCCATTGATTATAAAACAAGATGCCTGAACCCATCTGTTGCAATTAGATAAGGCAGGTTTGATCCAAATGAAAGATTGATTCCTCTGAAAGATCATCAGTACAGTTCAATTCCATGGCAGTTGAAGATTTATCCCTTTCAATGTCATTCCTTTAGTCTTCTGGAAGCCAGTTATTTCCTTTGTTAAGATGCAGGTAATTACTTTGAATTTTGCCCTCTCAATTTAAAACATTGCTATACAATGATGTATAGAAATGACTAAATTTCCATCATCAATTCAGGCATAGTTTCATAGTTCTAAATATATTTCATGCATACCTATGATATACATAGTGTCCTTAAATTTTTAGTAAAGTTTTAATCTTCAAATATTTGACAGCTTAAAATTGTACTAAGACTTTTGAGATATCCCATATTTGAATGACACCTTTCTAATTTTTGAGAGAAGACATGAAGTAATAAATTTATTAGGAATATCTCTGACATTTACTCATTGTGTTGCCATGTCTTTTTTTGTCTCCCCTATGAAATATAAGGCTCTTGCATTTATGGATTATTTCTTTTATTGTATTTGTTTCCCCAGGGCCTTATATAATGCCCAGGATAAAGTTGTTTCTTAATAAATCCTTGCTGATTGATTGATTTACATGGGGAAAAAAATCATTCTGTGGCTCAATTTTCTCATCTGTTTAAAAAGTGAGAATGCAAATACTTACCTTCAAGGACTGTAGTGGTGCTGAAGGGGGGTAATATATATATATATATGTATATACATATATATAAATTTATTTTTAGACATTAAATTGCTTTAGAAATGATAGCTATGATAATTAGAATATGAATTAAGTACAGCCTTTAGTGTTAGTTTTGACTTTAGATGCCACTCCTTTTCCCATTCCTTTGTCATATCACTGATGGGAAATAGTATAAGGGAATGAATATTACTTTGAATGAGAAGTCATCAATTTAAACATGAATTCTGTATTAGCTAAGTCCCTTACTTAACCACTCTAAGAATGAGACCTGCTACGAAAAGTAAGAGTGTAATAGCTGCCCTACCTCACAGGACTGTTGTGAGGATCATCATCCTCATCATCATCATCATCATCATCACCATCATCATCATCATCATCATCATCATCACTACCACCATCACTTGTACTACCAGCACTACACCATATCATCATCATCTTCATCATCATCATCATCACCACCACCACCATCATCATAAGCATCATTTTCATCAGTAACAGCATCCCTGTCATCATCATCATCATCATCATCATCATCATCATTGTGATTAGCATCATCATCATCAAAAATATTTATGAAGTCCCCAACTGTATGTGGCATTGGCCATAGAACCTGTCAAAGAAGTTCTGTCATGGAGCAGTATGGGGTGACAGCCTTGGTCCTTTCTCATTCATTATTAGATTGATATTTCTGACTAAGGACATTTCGGTTATTCAAATTTGGTTTTCTACCCAGAATACTGATATTATTACGTATTTTGAATTCACTTTAAGAATCATAAATCAAAGGTGTTGAGCAAAATCAAATACATAAATATCATTTTGCTAATACAATCAAGTATTATATAATTTATGCCTGAAGTAACATCTTTTTTTAAAAAGGAAATTAAGAACATGACCATTGTAATTGTACTTGAATGTCATTATTAATTGGAAACAAAATCTTTCTTATTAAATTGGTCAGCAGATATTTTATTTGCTATTATTCAAGCATATTTATAAAAATTTCATTTAGTAACTGAGGAAGTGAAATTATAAAGAAAAGAAGCAAGCATTTATTAAGTACTTACTACATGCTAGGAATCACCAGGGCATTGGTACAGGTTTGGATTAGTGTTTAGCATCCATTGTCTAACATATCTAGGGAATAAGATGTTCTAAAAAATTATTATGTTATTCAGTTAACAGGAAGTTAACTCTTCAAGTACCCAAACTTTTAAAATGTTAATAATTTTATGGAAATATTTCTTAAATGTGTTATTCAATTTCACTTATATAAAACTAAAACATTGGGTATATTTCAATCATTTTTCCAATAAACGATTTTAAATATTAATTGCTATATAAAAAGCATTCAGTGATGTCTTCAGGGCTATTGAGGCGCACAGATCTACTGATTCAGGATACTTGGGTTTTTCTCTTTTTTCCTTAGTCACAGAAATCTCTTTCCAAATGTAAATTCTTATTATTTTCAATGAGTTTTCTTTTAATTCTTTCCACAAACATCACTAATATCTGCTTACAAATGAATTGGATGCCATCACTCTCAATTGTTCTCTTCCATTTTCTCTTACTTTTTTCTTCTTTTTCTCTTTCCTAGTCCTTTTTTGGCACTTGACTTTGATAGTTATCATCAAACAAAAGTTGTATTTCTTTCAAGTTAGTGCTTTGACCAATCATGTTTTGATCTCTGTAAGCACTGCTCTACACAAAGAGACATAGGATTTAGAGGTAGGAAGGACCTTGGAGAGCACCCAGTCCAAGTATGTCATTTCACAAATGATTATAATTGACATCTAGAGAGGTTAAATTAATTCCTCATCATTACCTAGATAATAACTAGCTGAGTAGGGAGTTAAGTTGAGGTCCTCTCACTGACCCTAAGCCCATTGCTTTTTTTCTCCATGCCACAATGGCTTTGCTAATTTAAAATTACTTTAATTAATTTAGTCACTGCTCAGCTAGGCAGAACTTTGTCTCTGCTTATCTCTACCTCTGTCTGTGTCTTTTTTCTGTCAGTCTTTTTGTCTCTGTCTCTCTCTGTGTCCCTGTCTCTCTTTGTTTTGCCATTTGCTAATTTGATATTTTTTTCTGAATTTTTGTGTATGCCAGATAGGAGTGTTGGATAGGTAGTATGTTACTTTAAGCAGAAATGAAAAATTTTGGTCCCATATTTCATTAACATACCAAGGTATATATCCCATATACTTTTAAAAGAAAAATCTCACATGGCATTAGGCTACATAACATTATTTCCTGATAAGAACTGAATATTCCTGTTACAGCTTGTCCCAGGGACTGTGGCAGATGTATCAACAGGGTGACTGTGATTCTTTTAAAAGAGCTTATAAATAGAATCAAATAAAATCTATAAAAGGAAATAATTTTTAATCATTTTAGCTGATGCTAATTGTAGCACATATCAGGAGGAATATGACAACAGCATGCTTATGAAATTGCTCAACCTTAAGAACAGGGAAACATGTTTCTATGTAATTATCAGATCTCTGGCAGTGCAATCTGCTTCAGTCTGGGCCACCCAAATAGCCACATGGAGCCTGAACCTTGAAAGTTTTATTTTCCCTCCTAGTCTCTAATACAACAAATCATCATGTTTCACGCTAATTCGGAATCTAACTAAGCACTACAGTGCAACTAAGTCCATATGCCTCTTGGTTAAACATAATTATCTGGATTTCTAATTCAAACCTTTTGTTCTCGCTTCGGTACATTTTTTTTCATAAATGCAGTCATTTTCAGAATTTCTTTTCCATCTATATTTAGGAAGATACAGCAAACATTTAGAGGATGCAGACTCAGCTGTGTATCCCTTTGCTCCTGCCTCCCTCTTCCACCTACCAACTCATCCATTAACCAGTTATTACAATTTCTGAGAAAGGAAATAGCCCACCAAAGCTTTTTCTGCTCCTCCCCACACTCCTCCAGGAAAGTGTCTCTTTAAAGCATAGATGAAACTTGAGATAGTGGAAAGAACACACAGAAGTTTTTGGGAGAAAACAAAAGTAGCGTTCCCAGCCTTAACAGTCTATAGTATGCAACTGCATAATATGAAAAGAATATGTAATGTTCTACATGAATATTTTTTCCTAATCTCACCAGCTCTTACTGCACTCTCCTACCAAAATGACTATATACATTTTACATATTTTTGTAAGTGTATGTATATAGGTAAAAATTGCCTCCCATAAAAGAAACAAACTTATTCATGGTGGGAACTTTTTTTTTCATTTTTGTCTTTGTAAATTCAACACTTAACACAGTGCTTAGCACATAATTAATGCTTTTTATTATTTGATTTTTGTAAGACAATTTTGATTCAAACTATGTTCAACCATTGATTGGGACTAGATCTATGATTTCTTGATATAGGGAACTCCCAAGTGACGAAACTCCCTTTACCAGTGTAAAGCTGGCACCTTCTTAAAAATTTTGATTTTAGACAGTTACCTAGATTATTGAGGACTTAGGTGACTTGACTAGGGAGTCACATAGTGAGTATGTATCAGAAGTGAAAATGAGTTAGATAGCTCAAGGACAGATTGCTAGACCTGGAGTCTAGAAGAGATGACTCAAATTTAGCCTTAAATACTTATGAGCTTTATTATCCAGGGCAAGTTACTTAGCGTGAGACAACTTGTCCTCAGTTTCCTAATCTGTAAAATAGGGATAACAATAGCTGCCAGAGATTTTGTGAAGTTCAATGAAAAAATATTTATAAAGTTTTTTATAAACTTGAAAGTACTATATCATTCCTAGTCATTAATATCATTATTAACCTTGGGCTTCTTTGCTTAAAGTAGAGATCTCTATGCACTGAACAATACTGCCTCTTTAATCATTGAATATTAGCTTTAAACAACAGATGATACTTAAGTTGTGAAAAATTATGATGTTTAATAACAACAATGGAATTTCCTTATAATTTTCTGCTTACACGGAAAAAAAATGATGATTTTGTCTATATTGGGCCTTTATTTTTGTCTTTGTCCTTTATTTAATATTCAACAATGAGATCTTTGGGTCAGAGATCATAAATTCCAAATAGTGTTCCAGAATAGTCGGATCAATTTACGTCTTTACTGATAGTGCACTTGTATGATGGTTTTTCTGTACCTGTTCCCCATTTAGTTACTATTCCATCTTTTATTACATTTGAAAATTTTCTAGGTGGTCATTAAAACATGAGGTTTTAAAATTATCTCTTATTATTGGCAAGGTGGAGAAATCTTTATAGTGTTATTCATAGTTTTCAATTCTTCTTTTGAATGCTGCCCATATCTCTTCATCAGCTGGGGAAATGGATATTACTTGTATTACATATTAGTTCATTCTTTATATATTTTTGATATTAGACCTTTGTCTGAATTAAGAGCCCAAGGTTTACTTGCCAATTTTATGGTATGGCGGGAGTTGGTCTGAATCCCAACGTTTTCCTAATACAGACAAACATAGGTGGATAGAGTGTTAATTAAGTAATTACAATGAGCTAGGCACTCTGCTAAGCACATATGTACTAAGCCCAAATACCAACATACTACTACATCTGAGACTACATTTATCATTAAGGAGCTTAAAGTCAAATAGGAAAAGAACAACTAGAAGGGATAAGAGGTTAATGGAGAAGAGATGAAATCTAGAGAGCAAGCTTATTCAGGGGGAAAGTGAGCATGGCTGGGGGCCCTCATAAAATGTTGTGCTGAGCCAAGGACTCAAAGAGTAGCAGAAAAGACAAGGGCAGCTGTATATCCAGGGTGAGAAGATGACTGGGAGGAAAGTGAAGTACAGAGATTGAATTAAATATGGAATGAAGTGAGCAAGGTTGAGACCCCTCAAATAGTAAATTGCCATGTTTTTTTTTATTAATCAGTTTATATCATAAACTAAACAGAAGCTATTGTGTTTTTATATTTTTAACAGATGAGTTCAAAACTGATTAAAACTAAAAATTTGGAAGATTTTTAAACAGCTTGGGAAATTCAGTTTTCAATTTGCTTTTAAAAAAAAAATACATAAGTAGTAGTGGTTTTATGTGCCAAAATATTCAGCAATGAAATCTGATTTTGAAATATCTTAGAGCACTACAATTTTAGATGATAATTAGCTAATAATCTCAAGGCACAATATAAAATTAGCTCAATGTTCATTATTAATTATAATAGAGGCAAATTCATATTATAAATAATCTTGATAACTTCGAATTTTTCCCCTGACATCTCACCAAGAATGATTAAACAATTCCTTTGTAAAGTTTAAGCTGTATAATATGATGAAATTCACATGTGCAGGCATATATAAAATGTTATATATTGAAAGAGGCTAAAAATCAGTGGAAGAGTGATAGCAGCATTGTCAACCCTTTGGAACATACAACTCCCATCGAACACTTCACATATCATACTTGGTATGATATAGGGATTGGCTAGGAAAGTCAATGAAAATCAATATATTTGATATTTATAAAATTAAATTGCTTTCTTCTTTTTAGCTAAATATAAATATTAATGTAATTTATCATATCTTCCTTCCAAATCCCAGTGTACAATCCCTAAGTCATGTGTAGAACACTTTGGAGATCACTTGTCTATGCTTCTGTTAATCATATTGATTCCTTTTCTTAGACCTCTGATATTTTTTAACTTATTTCCTACTGTATATATTATTATAAATATTTTACTCCAATTTTGGATTTCCTTGCTATTAATACTTTGTCTCTAGAGAATTCATAGTAATTGTTATGTTGATCTCTTTTTTAATGTTAGTGTATGAGTCTGAGGGTGGTGGTAGTAGCATGCACATTCCTTTAAAACAGCAGTTCTCAACCTGTGGGCCATGACCCCTTTAGGGGTCAAATGACCCTTTCACAGGGGTCACCTAAGACCATCGGAAAACACATATTTCCAATGGTCTTAGGAACAAGACACTGCTCCTCTATCCCTCTCCAGGTGAGTCCACCCACATGCAGATATGCCCACATACGAGTATTAAAAGGTTGTAGCATTAGGAAGATTGAGAACCACTGCTTTAAAACATAATTGTTTATTATGTTGCGACATTTTCTGGAATGCTTTCTCATTTTTCAATATTTCTTTTTCAAACCTTAGGTCATTTTGTTCATTTTGGAATGGGCTTTTATCTAGTTTTCTTACTTTTGTCTTTTTAGATTTTAGTTCTTCAATTTATTTGCCTCAGGCTTCCCTTCTCAATTTAATTCTTGTTATTCCAACTGAGAAGATAAATTCTAAAAAGAGTAAAAAGGGCAAGCTAGATTGGAGCCTGGACTTCTACCACCTTCTAGACAGGAGGAAAAGCACCATAGCCATAGTCATTGTCATAACTGAGGAGAACTATAGTTTTCTCTCTAGGGGGAGGCTTATAATTTATAGCATGTCCAATACATAGAGGTAGGAATTAGCAGGTTGAAGACATCATTTCAACTGAGGAGCTTGTAGACATAGTAGATAGTACAAAGAGTAGGGTAATGGAATTGGACCTTTCCTACTAATAGACTTAAAGCAGTGTTTTACCTCCTGCAGGGAACTATCCTTAAACTACTGCATTCCTCATAGATGTTGGATAAAGTATTACGTGATCATGAAGGTAGAAAAATTACTGAAGATCATCCAGAAAGTTAAGTGCCCAGGAGTGAGTTGTTGAGGCTCACTGTGGGTAGCCATGAAATTAACTCTCAGTGAAGAACAGCAGTAGGGGCTTTCTCCAATAGAAAGCAGCTCTACCCATAGCTTTGCAATGTCAGAAAATCTATAGATTGTATCATTGGAATTGTGATTAGCTTTATCACATGTGCCTTGGCTATACATATTTTCTTGTTAGATGTCTCACACATGATGCTTAAAATAAGTTCTCTATTTCCAGAGGGAGAGAGAGAGAGAAAGACAGAGAGATAGGGAGAGAAAGAGAGAGAGAGAGAGAGAGAGAGAGAGAGAGAGTGAGTGTACTGGTGAGAGGATGAGCTAGTGGTTTATTGTGATAGTAGTAATATGCTGCTAATTTTTCACTCTTAAACAATGAATTTGCTGTGAACCAATTTGGTGCTCTCTGACAAGCAAAAGAAAGCACATGGAAAACCACATGGCACTTAGAACAGGCCATCTGAACTATGGTGTGGAGATGTTTCTAAACAACACTGAAATTAGAACATATATGTTGTAATGGCAAGCAAAGGAATACTTAGCTCCTTGTTTCAGTTATTCAAGTATTTAGCACCTTGTTTCAGCTACTCAAGTGTCTTTGAGCCCCACCTGTGATTTGGAGGTGGAAGGAACTTGCTGATGCAACAAGAAGGAGATAACAGGAATGAGTTGGTAATATAAAAGCTCTAGCACAGCTGGGACTGAACAGAACTGAGAGGGAAAATACTTGTGGTGTCTAGCACTCTGTGTTACTTTGTCAGACAGAAACATTCTGTCTGATCAATGTACTTTGTCTGAGGAAAGCATTCTGTCTGTTGATTCTGTTACTTTGTCAGATAAAAAGATTCTATCTGTTGATTGTGTTACTTTGTCAGACAGAAGCACCCTGTCTATTGACTTGTGTTGATTTCATAGGTAGAAAGTGAATTGAGATGATAGTGTTGACCATGTGTGTGAATATTGTCGTAATTCTGCTAAGCTTGATGTGTGTAGATATTGTTGTGGCTCTATTAAGTTTTCTCTTTCCAGAAACAGAGACTTCAAAGGGTTTGAGCTTGATTGGTCGTGTGAGCTTCGAGCTGGAGCAGGAACTGGAACAGGAACAGGAAGTGGAACAGTAGTAGCTGGGAGCTGCTTACCTGTGATTCCAGGTGATGGTTGGATGAATTTGGACAGGAGCTGGGAGCATGGAAGAGGAACCATGGAGTTTGAGAGTCAGCCTGACATCAAGATGAAAGGACCTTTCCTTGGGTATTAAGTGCTGACTGACAAGATCATGATTTACTGTGAACTAGGGGTGGGAGAACTTTGTACTTTGTACCCCTTCAGGATGATTCGAAGCTAATCTCCCACCAAGATGAAAGAAGGAAGACTTTCTGACTGACAGTAGTAATAGAGATTAAGATAAAGTGACCTAGGGGTGGGATACCTTTGTACTTTGTATCCCTTAAGGATGATTGCTCCTGTAAGGATGATTGAGTTGAGGACTTACTGAATGGTATCTTTTGTTTAAGAATGTGTGGCCACTCTAGTAATAAGTTGTTATGCTATATCATTGTGAATGCTGTACTTTGGTTTCTGTGAAGGTTTTGCTTTACTTTACTGCTGAATAGAGAGTTCACTATACGATGTGATCAGAACCTTAAAGTTATTCATAGAAGCAGTCTTCTGGAGAGCTCCTTGTGTTTGGCTTTACATATGTGCAAAGGAGAAGTCCAAATAGAGCTATAGGAAAATGGGGAATGGAGAAATTTCTTTTTTAAAGAGAGAAAAAAAATGATAGCCTATCACCTGTTAAGTATAAATAAGCTATGAATTTAGAGAATGGATTAATCATTGTGGGTTACAGTAGTTGGATAAGATTTCCTGGAGAATATGAGAGACTTTATCTGGTAGTATTTGCTTGAGTAAAAGGGAAGAAATATTTGCAGTCTGGGCAAGCAAAAACATGAAATTACTAATAAGCACAACATATGTGGAAGGATAGCAAAGAAATCTCTTCATGTGGTATGTATTACGTAATGGTATGAAATATAGTTAGATAGGTGGCATGATGTAAGGTGGAAGTGGTTTATTGTGACAGTAGTAACCTGTTGCTAGCAAGCCAGGAAGAAGACATTGGATTATATATGGATGACATTTGGAGAATCTTGCATAAGAGTGGGAAATGTTGATTTTTTTTTTTACTTTAAATTTAATTTGGTAGGGTATATATATAATGGATTGGAATGGGGAAGTAAATAGAGGCAGGGAGAACATCTAGAAAGCTATTATTATAGTGATAACACAGAAAATAAGAGTCTGACCTTGAGAATTGGCAATAGGGAATGCAGAAAAGCAACATCTGAATAATATTTAGAAAGTAGAAATTATAGAGATTAATGACATTTCGTATAGAAGATATATGATGATAACAAATAAAAAAAACGTAACTACAACTTTCCAAAAGTGGAAGAAAGGGGTGTTACTCAAAGAAAGAAGGTGCCTAATAAGGCAATAAGTAGGTTTTAGGGCTAAACTGATCAATTCAGTTTTTAACATCTAGAACAGCAGTTCTCAACCTGTGGGTTGTGTTTGATTTGTAACAATGAAAATACATCCTGCATATCAAATATTTACATTATAATTCATAACAGTAGCAAAATTACAGTTATGAAGTAGCAATGAAAATAATTTTATGGTTGGGGGTCACAACATGAGGAACTGTATTGAAGGAAGGTTGAGAACCACTGATATAGAATTTGAGTTGAGAGGAAGTCATCTAAGACAAGATATCCTAAGGTCTTATTTTCAGGAATATACACACATGTGTGTATATGCATATATTATATGTATGTACACATATGCATATAGATATATTTTTGTAACATACAATATCCTCTACAAGACCAGATATAATCACCTTTCCTGAAATTTCTCTAACATTCCATTTAGGATATCATATAGTGTTCATAGCTTATTTCCCCCATCCAAGATTTCTATAAAATTCATCTGCCTAATTTTCATTGGAAGTAGCTAAGATACTGAGAGAATGAACTAATAGTGGCCAGTTGATGTTTTTTTCTGTTTCTTAACTATCAACAAAGCAAGTGCACCAATCTAATCAATTAAGAAAAAATTTGTGAAAGTATGACTTGCTCACTTTTAGTAATAAATTTCTAAGTATCTTATTACTTCTGATGCCAGTCAAATAAAAAGTGGGCAAATAAAGCTCCCTATAGAGATATTGATGAAATTCTTTTTTGAGAAAAAAAAAAAAGCTATGTTTCTGTTACAGTAGATACAAAAAGTAAATCCCAAAGAGCCAAATGGGACATGATATCCAGAACTGAAGGCAGAATTTCAAACATATTACTTTCCCTACTTTAAAATTCAGGCTGGCATCTCAAGATGCACTATCAAAATTATTTACATATCTTAGTGTGTGAAACTGCTTCATTGCATTAGTCTGGAAGAAATCTTGTATGTTTGCTCAAGATTTTCATACCTATATAGGGAGAGATTGGTTCAACAACTGAAATATCAATATCCCATTTTGGAAAGCTTCACGGGGATACACTGTGCTTCTTAAATCCAATATGACTTTAGCGTCAAGCTGTAGGCTTGTCAAGTGGAAAGTATACCATTATGCAGGGCACTAGCCCTTATAAAAAGGAGAATAGGCAGTCATACATAAAGACAGTATTGTATCATAAGACAGTCCAGCTTTTACAGCATGATCTTCTAGCCCACTCAAGGAATACTTGTCTCCTCTGTTGCACTGCAATAAAGCTAGGATTCAGATGACTGGTATTTGCCACCACCCCATTTGTCTTTGGGCATCACTTTGTCACTGACTTTTTAGTTTCTCTTCCCTATTAGGTTTCATTTCTTCAGGGAGTAAGGATCTTTCCTTATCATGTGGGTTTCTCAAAAATTCTCCTTGTTTTGTCTCATTTATATCATCATGCCCCACCCCCCTGATACTTTTCACTTCATGTGTCCTTTGTATTTAGCAACCTTCTAGGATTTTTTTATTTGCTTTTATTCAAAAGGCCATAGATTACAGTTCATAGAATTAGAGTTGGAACAGACATCAGAAACATTTTATTTCAGTGCTTTCATTTCACATCTAAGGAAAGTAACATTAAGCGATTGTCAGGGTCACACAGCTAGTAAGTGTCAAAGGCAAATTAACACTCAGGTCTTCCTGACTCCAAGACCAGTGTTCTATCCATGGTGCTACCTAGTTTCCTCTAACCTTAATGGGTTACATGCAGTGAGTCCTGTGATTTGTCCCAACTTCATCTGATCACCTGGACCCAGAAGAAGGGCAGGAAATGGAAATGATCAGTGAACAGGCTAAAAGAACTATTAGCCCAGGATTCTTCCACCAGCTTCTGAAGAAACTGCTGAGCACCAGAACTGCTTATCTGCTCCTTGGACTAAATCCAGCCAACTGTTATTAGACTCTATGTTTTCCAGTGGTCTACACTAAAGTTCACTTGTGTCCATTGAATGATTTGAAAGTATTTATCAGCACAATTAACATTTGAATGACATTCTCAGGGTATGTTTGGTATTGGAAAACAGAAATCAAATAGAATTGTGGATATAATGTAGAGTGAAGAGTTAGAACTATCCATTTAAAAAAATTGGAATACTCATACATGGTCAAAACCTTCTCCCCCCCTCCTTATTTTGCTTGAAGAACTATATAGCATTAAGATATGGCCAAGATGTCTTTTTTTGTAAAGTTGAAAAATGAATCAAAATTTGCTTTGTGTAGTCTGTTTAGTAAGTTTGTGTAAAGTACTGTATCAACTTTTTAAAAAGTAACAAATGAGTGAATAAAAGTATGTGTATGTATGTGTGTAGACTGGTTTAATCTCCTGTGCATAATCATAAATGAATTACTTTACAAGTATACCCTATACTATAAAGTGTTTGTTAAAATATAACCTTCAGACTTCCAGGGGGCAAGGCAAGATGACACAGTAGAAGAAACACTCAGTCAAACTCTCCCAACATTCCCTACTGAACACCTTTAAGATAAAGCCTCAAATAAAATTCTGGAGGTGCAAATGTAACACAAAGGTCAAAGTGAGACATTATTTTAGCCAAAAATAACAGGAGGATGGAAGGAGAGATTTATTACACAGAGATACAGTCTGTCCCAGTGGATAAATCACCAGTGGAAGGACTAGGTGATAGTGATAGAAACAGTGGTGACTTCAGAACTCTTGAGGTAGATGATAAGGGGTCCTGGCTAATGGCTAGACATTACAAAGGGCCTCTGAGCAAGCAATGAATGCAGGAAGTGATAGGAAAAAAAAAATCAACTTAAAATAACTGCAGAATATACATAATTTTGGGGAATCTACCTGTAAAGACAATCCAGGTACTATATAAATACAATGAGAAAACACTTGTCATATGCATACAGATAAAAATAGCTCTAAAAAATTGGAGATTTATTAATTTTTCATGGGTAGGCTGAGCCAAAATAATACAAATGAAAGTTCTACCTAATTTATTTATTCAGGGCCATGAGACTCAAACTGGTACATAATTATTTTATAGAGCTAGAAAATATAAGAAAATTCATCTGCAAGAACAAAAGGTCAAAATACCACGGCAACCAATGAAAAAAAAAATCAAAGAAGGTGGCCTAATAGTACCAGAGTTCAAAACATATTACAAAGCAGTAACCATCAAAACGATCTGGCACTGAGACATAGACTGGTGGATCAGTGGAATGGATTAGGTACACAGTATACTGTGGCAAATGACCAAGGTAACTGACTGTTTGATAAACCCAAAGTTCTAAGCTTATAGGATAAGAGCTCACCATCTGACAAAACTGCCAGGAAAAATGGAAAGCAGTATGGAAGAAAAAAGGCCTAGACCAGCCTCTCACACTGATGGAAGAGAAGGTCAAAATGGATAAATCATTTAAACTTAAAAGGTGATGTCATACGTAAATTAGAAAAACACAGAAAAATTTAACTGTCATATCTATGGACAATGGAAGAGTTTGTGATAAAGAAGAGATAGGGAAGATCTCAGGAAATAAGCTTGATTACATGAATGTTTTTTGTTAAAGCTTTCACACTAACAGAACTTATGTAGCCAAATTTAAAAGGAAAAAAAAAACTGGAAAAAAAAAACAGAGCAAGTTTCTCTGATAAATGCCTCATTTCTCACATATATAGAGACCTAAGTCAAATTTAAAAAGAGCTTTACCTAGTTGATAGTCCAACAATATTAAAAGGCAGTTTTCAGAAAAATAAGTTGAAATTATCATTGAGTCACAAGAGAAAATGCTTTAAATCACTACTGATTTGGGAAATGACAAATAAAATAACTCTGAGATACTACCTCATACCTATCAACTTGTCTAACATAACAAAAAACAGAAATGACAAAATCTAGAGGAACAGGGAAGAACTGGGACATGAATATATTATTGGTGAAGTTATAAACTGACCTAATCCTCCTGGAGAACAATTTGGAACTATGCCAAAAGAGCTATAAACTGTGCATACCCTTTGATTTAGTAATACCACTACTAGGTCCCTACCTCAAAGATATAAAAGAAAAGAGAAAAAGACCTATTTATATTAAAAAACATAACATAGCTCTTTTTGTGATGGCAAAGAATTGGAAATTTAGGAGATGCCCATCAATTGAGGAATGGCAGAACAAACTGTGGCATGATTATGATGGAGTACGATTGTGCTATACAAAATGAACAAGATGGAATCAGAAAAAAAAAATGGGAAGACTTACATGAATTGATTCAAAGTGAACTGAGAAGGACCAGGGAAACACTGTACACATAATAGCAATATTGTTGGTATGATCAATTTTGAAAGACTTAGCTACTTTAAGACAATAATCCAAGACAATTCCGAAAGACTTACGATGAAAAATGTTACTCGCCTCCAGAGAGAAAGAATAGTGAAATCTAAGTATAGATTAAAGCACACTTTTATATTTTCACTCTTTTTCTTTTGTGTGTGTTTTCTTTTTTGCAACATGGCTGACATAGAAATAAGTTTTGCATGGCTTCACATGTATAATTAATATCAAATTGTTTGTCTGATAAAGCAGGGGTGGAACAAGAGAGAAGGAGAGAATTTGGAATTTAAAAAAAGAATGTTAACAATTTTTTACATTATTTGGAAGTATTTTATGAAATTAGTAAAATTTTTTAAAAAATAATTATTGGAAATATGAAAACTACAATCATAGAAGGAGCCTTGAAAATTTCAAGAAATTATCAAGGAAAAATGCCCTGATATCCTAGAACAGAAAGGTAGAACAGATATTGAAAGACTTAATCAATCACCACCTAAAAGAACTCCCAGGAATATTTTAGTCAAATTCCAGATCATCAGGGGCAGCTAAGTGGTGCAATTTATACAGCACCAGCCCTGGAGTCAGAAGAACGCGGCCTCAGACACTTGACACAGTTACTAGTTGTGTGACATTGGGCAAGTCACTTACCCCCAGTTACACCCTCAAAAAAAAATACAGATCATCCTGCTCAAAGGGAAACTACTTCATGCCGCCAGAAAGAAACCATTCAAATATCATGGAGTCACAATCGGAGTAACGCAAGATTTAGCGGCTACCATTATAAAGAAACAGAGAGATTATTATATGATATTTCAGAAGGCGAAAGAGCTAAGATTACTACCAAGAATAACCTGCCAGGTAAAACTGACTATAACCTTTAAAGGAAAAAAAAAAGGATATTTAATGAGACAGAAAATGTTCAAAAAGTCCTCATGAAAAGACCAGAGCAGAAAATCTGACTTTCAAATACAAAACTCTGAGAGAAGCATAAGAAGGTGAACATAAAGGAGAAATCATAAGGGACTTAATAAGGTTAAGTGGGTTGAATTTCTATATGGGAAGAAGATGCACATAACCTCTAATAACTTTATCACCATTAGCAAAGTTAGAAGGATTCTATATTGTCAGAGAGGACCAGAGTGAGCTGATTATGTTGAGATGGGGTTAAAAAATAAACAGGTGAGAAAGAGAGATGCATTGGGAAAAGGAGGAAAGGAGAGATAGAATGGGTAAAATTTTCTCACATAAAAGAGGCATGAAAAGGAGAGCTTTTACAGTGAAGAAGAAAATGTGGTATGGATGGGCAAAGCTTGAACTTTGCTCTCATTGGAATTGGTTCAAAGAGGGAAGAATATTATACTATAAATACTTCTTTACATATAGGTCATTTTCCTTGAATATTTTTTGGGATACAGACCTAGCAGTAGTGTTGCTAGGTCAAAGGGTATGCAAAATTTTATGGCCCTTTGGAGATAGTTCAAAATTGTTCTCCAGAATGTTGGAGTAGTTCAATTCCCCAGTGTATTACTGTACCTATTTTTCCTTCATCCATTCTAGCATGTGATTTTTGATAGGTGTAAGGTTGTATCTCACAGTGATTTTAATTTCTATTTCTCTAACCCAGCAGTTCTCTACCTGTGGGTTGCGACCCCTTTGGGGGTGAAACAACCCTTTCACAGGGGTCACAGGGCTCACCTAAGACCATTGGAAAACACATATTTCCGATGGTCTTAGGAACTGAGACACCAGTCCTCTATCCATTTCCAGGTGGGTCTGCCCACATACAGATACACCCACATATGAGTATTAAAGGGTCGCAGCATTAGGAAGGTTGAGAACCACTACTCTAATCAGTAGTGATTTAGAGTATTTTTATAGTTCTATAGATAGCTTTGAATTCTTTTTTTTTTTTAACACTTCTTGTTTATAACTCCTTTGATCATTTATCAATTGGGAAATGGTTCTTAATTTTTAAAAATTTGACTCAATTCTATAATTAGTTTATATTTGTGAAATGTTGAACTTTCCATTCCATTTGGGTCTTTTTGTCACAAATAACTGAAAGTCTTTTTCATTCAGGATTATACTCAACTTTGTGGGGTAAACTGTTTTTGGTCACAAGCCCAGCTCTTTTGCTCTTCAAAATATTGTGTTCCAGACCCATGGTCTTCTATTGTAGAAGCCACTAGATCTTGTGTGATTCTGATTGTGACTCCACGGTATTTTTTTTTCTTGTTGCTTGTGGTATTTACTCCTTAACCTGGGAAATTTAAAACTTGACTATGATCTTCCTGAAAGTTTTGATCCTGGGATCTCTTTAAAGTGGTGCTCAAAGGATTTTTTTCTATTTCTACTTTACTCTCTCATTCTAAAACTTCAGGGCATTTTTCCATAATCATTTCTTCTAAAATTATATCACCTTTTATTTTTTGGTTGTAACTTTCAGGTAGTCCAATAATTCTTATATTGTTTCTCCTTTATCCCTTCTCCAAATCAGTTGTTTAATATTTCATATTCTCATATATTTTTCATTCTTTAAATTTTATTTTTTCTTGATGTCTTATAGGGATAGGGTCATAAGCTTCCCCTTGCCCAAACTAGTTTTCAAGAACTTATTTTTTTCTTGAGTTTTTAGATTTCTTTTTCCAATAAATTGACTTCTCATAATTTCCTTGATTTTCTTGGATTATTCTTATTTTTTCCCCTAATTTGTCCTTAATTTTTGTCATTTGATTTTTGAAGTCCCTTTGAAATTCTTCTAAAAAGTGTTTTTTGGTGGGGAGAAGGGGGATGTGACAATTTGATGTTTTTCTTTGAGTTAGGAGTAGCTTTTTAAACTTTACTATCTTTCTCTGAATATGAAACTAGATATTCTCTATTCCCATAATAGCTGTTTATAGTTGAATTCTTTCTCCTTTGCTTACTTTTTTTTTTAAACTTTCAGCAGCTTATAATTCTAATTAGCTCTAGTCCCAGGGTGTGGAGAATGGTGCCACAGACCTCATATCTTTCTTACTGTTATTTTCTGAGTTATGTCTAAAGGTCCAAATTGAGACACTCCTCTTTAACCCCAAACCCTGGAGAGGGACCCCATCTGTCCTGTTCTGCAAATGCTCTTGCTCCCAGTGGTCCCTTTGGAGGCTGTAAACTCTAGCTCTTACAGATCTCCTGCAAGTATACACATACAGCAGGGTCCCCACAATCTGCAACCCACACTCACATAGTCTGTGCCATTCCTCTTTGCCCTCTGTCATAGCCCTGGACTATGTCTGTTTAGAGAAACTGGGCCCAGTGTTCAGCCACAGAGGAAGTTTCTTCAGTCTTCCCCTGATCAGCTGTCTGACCTTGACACTGTCCTTGAAGTGAAAGTTCCTGAGGTAACGCAACTGTCCCCATAAATTCTTGTTTGTTGATACAGTGGAGTCTCCCTGGAGGTGTTTGCTCTTCACCAGGGCAGAACTTTTACCCCTGAAAGTATAATCTTTACCAAGGTCCTCTCAAGTTGTTTTAGAAGACAATTGCTTTACCCTGGCTTTTTACCCTATCACTCTCTGTTCACTTTGAGACAAACGTTCTCTTTTTTGTTTGTTTGTTTGTTTTGGTAGGAGAAATTTGGAGAGCTCAGAATTTTGTGACCTATTCCTCTATCTTCCCAGAATCCTCTGGAGCTGAAAATTTCAAAAAAAAAAAAAACCGTTAACTTTTTTCATATAATTGATAAGTATTTACAAATTTAATAAACTATATCATCTTCATAAAATTTTCTCCCCAGACCCAAATTTTGATAATTTAGTACACTAAAGCATATAAAAATGTAACTACAAAGTTAATACATTCTTAAAGTTCATAGGTACTTTGGAGTTATAGAAGCATGGTTTAAAGGAAGATGAGTAGAAAGAAGTGCGTTAAAACCTATTAACCTATGCAAGGCTACAGGTACACACACACATACCATAGCTGTGCATTAAAGAAAGGAGATGAACTATATAGAACATGCTGCCACCTTAGGAAAAGGGGGAGGTTACTAAATGTAAGATTTTGATTAAGATATATTCTTTTAAATCTTGATCATAGTGTAGTTGGGGATAGATACTTTAGTGTTCTAGAAACATCTAGAAGGATGATTCTCCTAGCACAAACTCTGAAGCATATTTCTAAGAATTTGAAATTAGATTTAAGAAATGAAGCAGAAAGAATAGTTGAAAATCTCAGCAATGAAATGTTAAGCCATCCTGTTATTTAAAATAATATATTGTGAGATACTCTGCAAGAATGAAATTTTTCAGAGATATCCCCTAATGATAATCTTAAATATAATTTGAATTGTTGAGAACATTTGTAATTTTATTTTCAATGACAATTCTACCCCCATGTTGACTTGTGTGTGATGTTATGGTAAATTAATTTTTTTCTTTTAGAATACTGAAGATAGCCATTTCCAAAAAAACCTTTTTTGTTTTACAAAAATAGTCTAAATACATCATGTGATCATCACAACCACCTTGAAAAATAAATGTTATGGTTACTCCCTTGGGCAAATATGTTTTGTGAGAAGCAAAGTGATTTACCCAATGGCAGATATCTTTCTCAGTATATTTGAAAAGATGTGAATCTAGGGATTGCTGACTTGAAAGACTATCTTTTTCCTACTATGTAACCAAATAAGACTATTTCAGGGTTTTTTCTAGTATAGTGTTTTTTTCTGTTTAAAAATCTTGATAATTTAGTACTTTATGAATCAGTGATTTCATTAATGTAGGTCCTTTCTCTACCAAGTATGATCACAGGCTTCTATAGAAGAGCATCCATAATATATAAATGATTTCTTTTTGACTAGGTAAAAGAGGCCATTCTCTGCCTCATTTCTTATCTAGCTTTAATCACTGAATGTGGCATGGCCTTGGTCAAACAGACATTTTAAAGACCTTAGCTTAAAAAGGCCAAGGTCTCCCCTTGCATCCAGGGCCATCTCCAGTTGTCCTGATCTATATTTTGCTACTGAATCCAGGTGCGTTCTGAGGAGAAAGTGAGGCTAGTGACTTTGTACAGCCTTCCCCCATTTAAATCCAATACGCTTGCATGTCATGACATCACCTCCCTGATGTCTTGGTCCTCTTTGAGAATGAAGGACAAACAACCTCTGTGAGTAGTAGTAGGAGCTACTCAATGGGGAACCCAACTGGAACTGGCTAACTGGGAACACAAGTCCTTCTTCTTTCTTTCCCTTCTCTTCCCTCTGTGCATATAGGGTATGGCAACCCTACCTAGTGTGTGCTCTGCCCAAAGGAATGTAAATTGTGATCCCCTCACAATATGTCTTGAGGTTTATTGTTTAAAGACCACTCCTTAAACCCAAATCACTCTGGCTTTCATTGATTGGCCAACAACAGGTACCGGCCCAAGTCCCACTGGGCCATTGTTTGGGCTGTGTTTAGCTCAGAGTGAACGTAAACTGCAATTATTTCCATTTTGGTCAGAAACCCTGAGGGTCTTTCCCTCCCAGACTGTTTCATTGTTGTTGTTTTTAGACTAGGTAAGAGACCATTCTTTGCCTCATTTCTTACCTAAGCCTTAATCATTCAATGGGCATTGCCTCAGTCAAACTGGGACTTGTTTTTTTTTTTGTTTGTTTATTATACATATTTTTTTTTATTTACTCATTTACTTTTAATTTACAAGATTCAGTTCCACAATCACTTGAGTTTCAGATTTTCTCCCCTCTCTTCCCCCCCACCCCCATGGTGGTGTGCAATCATGTATAGGATCTGCAAATACTTTCAC
>CM053590.1:33110662-33128264 GCA_028646515.1 Pseudochirops corinnae
GACATAGAAGAGAATAGATTGGGGGAGGGGGGACACACTGGGATGGCTGTTTTGGGGTGATGGGGGGGAAAGAGGGGGAGAAAATATGTAACTCAAAATCTTGTGGAAATGAATGATGCAAACTATAATAAAATTTAAAAAAAAAGGAAAAAAAAAACAAAGGGATATGTCCTTCAGAGACTTAGGAAGAATAAACTTAGAAACATTTCCCCCACAACTCAGGGCCCAGAAGCCCACTTTGGTCATAGAGAAGGTCTTTGTGTGCTTTGGAATTTGACTCACAGCTTAACTCAGTTCCTGTAAGTCATTATTGCTTTCCTCACCCCAAGTTCAAATCTGGCTGGGCTTCAGTGGGGACCCTTGCTCCTCATGTTCTCATACTGATTTTACTATAACATCTGGACTCATAGATCTTCATTAATGATATTCTCAGACTAGACTGGAAATTTCATTCTCTGTACCTTGAAAGGAAAGTAATCAAGGAAAAGTCAGAGAGCTATTAACTATCATCGGATCCATATATATTCATGGTGGAGGAGGGTTTCAATGACTCCTCATTAGTGAAGGAGTCACTGTCATCCTAAGGCACAAAGGCACCAAAAAGCCCCAGCCAGTGGCTCCATCAGGACATTTTACAGATGCACACAACTAATCATTTTGCCAATAACCATTTATTAAGCTCCTATAATGTGCTAGTAATTGTAGTCAATTGAAAAAAAAAAATGTGTACATGTACTGTATTTCTCCATGATTCTTTCAGAAGCTGGGCTCTATCACCTTCCACATGCATGGTCTCATTTTACCAAACTGATAGTATTTGCATATGCACCTGACCCCCATTGTATATTGAAAGTCAGCAACTTTGGAGAAGCAAAAGGTTAGCAGAAAGGAAAGGAAGGCAGAGAGACAGTAAAATAGAGTAGAAATTCTATGATACAAAGTGGAGCGAGAAATGGAGACACATGGAAAAGGAGGCTGCACATTTCTTTTCAAAAGAAAGGAAAGTTAAGATTTCTTTATTTTGTTGTCTCCTGCTGTTCATCCCTCCCTGTGAGACATAGCTGTTACTTAAAGGATGATGGAGGGTAATAAGAAGACTAATCCTTTTAACCTCTCACCTCTTACAGGAGTATCACTGCTTTAAAAATTGCTTCTTAAGGTAGACTTTTTTTCATGACTGTGATGACCTTCAAAAGCGGAGCATCAGCTGTGTTTTTCCCAGGCTAGGAGAAAACATTATTTTAAGAAGTTTGGGGGAAAAACTTGAAAATTAAACAAACATTAATTGCATGACTTTCAGTGTCTCTTCTAAACCTTTCCCACTTCCCTACTTCTCAGACTAACTCAAATTTCATTTGTTCATACACAAATTTATTTGATGGATATTTAGTAATTGCCTACTATGTCCCATTCATGGTGTTAAGTGCTGAAGTTACAGAGATTTACATATATATATGTATCCTTTCCTAGTCACAAATTGCTTACATTTTATTTGGAGGATGCATCACGTACACAGAGAAGTAGATGCAAAACACATTAAAATTAAATACAAAGTAATTTCAGTGACAAGAGAGAACACTAGTGATTGAAAGGATCAGTCAGCAACTCTAAAAGCATTTATTAAGTGCTTACTATGTGTTAAACACTGTGCCAAGCACTGGGGCTAATAGGAAAGGCAAAAGAAACAAAAAAAAACAAAACCAAGCTTTACTTTCAGGAAGCTTACATTCTGATGAAGAAATACGTAAATAACTAGCTATATACAAGATATTTACAGAATAGATGGAAAATACTCAAAATGATTAAGGTATTAGCAGTTAGAGAGGAGGAAAGACTAAGCAAGGCAAAGACTCATACAGAAATGGACATGAACTATGTATTAGAGTACTAAATATGTTACTTCATGTAGAATTAAAAAAAGAATTCCAATTTGCTATAATTTCTCCTATGTGTGAGAATGCACTTTAAATACAAATAATTATAAGTAGATATTATATTTCTGTGAGAAAAACACTTGTGAGGATCACAGGATGTTCCAGGTATGGACAGGGAGCTAGCCTGGACTAGCTTCTGCTCTACATTGCTTCCATGGGAGCCCTAAGAAGATCCACTTGGGGTGCCTCTTAAGAAGGCAAACCCCTTCTCAATGAAAGAACTCAGAAACAGAGTGAGCAGAAGAAGGTGTTTATTTCACTTTCAACAAGGAAGTGGGTATGATGCTCACTAGGAACACACTCACACTGATACGGAAGCAGGAGTGAGGTTATACTGTTTTGTCCTTCCTGGTAGATTTAGGATTAGTCAAATTCCTCAAATTCCTCACTTTATTTTCCCTACATTTCCTCTTCATATGCAGATTATATTCAGTTTGCATAGCCTTACTAGTGAGGATACTTGTGACTGTAATGGCAAACACAGAAGTAGATCGCACCTTGTTTCAGCTATTGAATTAGCACCTTGTTTCAGTTCAAGTTTCTTTTGAGCCTTGTATCGTCTGTTAAGAAATAGAACATGTGAACCCCACAGATTGTGAACCCTAGAACTCATGAACTCCTACAACAGAAAGGGGAGGAGCTAATGACCATATATAAGGACAGGCCAAGGCTATAGACAGCAGAACTGAGAAGAGGACTCTTGTGGTGGCAGAGTCAAGAAGAAGAAAACTTGTGGTATCCCAGCATTCTGTTTGTCTGCACTGTCCGTTAATGTTTATTTGGGATACTTTGTAAGAAGCCCTGGGACCTTACTGGAAGCCCTGAAAGAGGATTTTCTGGTTGTATGTTTACAGAAGTCCTGGAGGAGGGTTATGGTGATCCTGGAACTTTACTGATGATTTGTGCTAACTTCTTGGACCTTGTTTGTGGGTCTGTGTTGATTTCTATGTTGATGATTTGTGTTGAGTTCTCAGACCTTGTTGGTGGGTCTGAGTTGATTTCACAGGCAGATAGTGAATTGATAATGGTGGTGGCAACGTATATGAATATTGCTGTGGCTCTGTCAAGCTTTGTCTTCCAAGAAACAGGAACTCTGAGGGACTTGAGGTGGACCGGACATTGTGAACTTCAATATGGAATGGGAACTGGATGAATAAATGGACAAGGAACTGTGAGATGTCTGCCTTTGAACTCAGGTGACAGTTGGAGCTGGGACCATGGAAGGGGAACCATGGAAGCTGAGAGCCAGCCTCGAGTCAAGCTGAAAGAAGACTTTACTTGGATACTGTGTGCTGATTGAGAAGATCATGATTTACTGTCACCTAGGGGTAGAGGACTTTGACTTTTGTACTTTGTGATTGAATTAAGGATTTTGTTATTGACTAAATGAATGTACTTTGTTTAAAACTATGTGACCACTTTCTTGAAAACTATGTGGCCATTTTAGTGATAAGTGCTGAGTTGTGACCTGTGAATGCTGTATTTTTATTTTCTGTGATAAGTTATAACATTGTGAATGCTGTATTTTGATTTTCTACGAATGTTTTGCTCTGATTTTTTATTGAATAAATAGAGAGCTCACTATACTATATAATCAGAACCTTGAAAGCTGTTCACAGCAGCATTCCTTTGGAAAGCTGCTCGTATGTGGCTTTACAATGACCAGGTGGTGACTTCTAAGGTTGAGCTCTTTACCATACCCCCACCTTTCTAGATCCCTCTGGCAATTGTCATAGTTCCAGGAAGGCCATGGTTTTAGTGAAATGAAATGAGTGAATTTCCTCACAGCTATTGATTATCTTCCAATGACTTTTGTGGGAGCAAAACAAGATACCATAATATCACCTTTTACACTTTGAAAGAAAAAAAAATCGTCTTGCTCTCTCCATTTTCTTTTCTTTAGGTAGTAGTGTGGACAGAGTCCTAGGCTTGGAGTCAGAGAGGTGACACTGGGCACAATTATTGCTTATCTCAGTTAGCTCAACTATAAAATGAGGCTTATAAAAGCACCTACCAAATAGGGTTATGGTGAAGATCAAATGGGATCATATATGTAAAGCACTCAGCATAGTGCATGGTATACAATAGGTACTTAATAAGTACTTCTTTCATCCCTTTGGAATTAAAAAAAAAAGCACATTGTGAAAACAGACACAGACTGGCCTTATGAGGTATATTTAAATTATAGTCCTTCTCTCAGGGATGCTGGGAATTAAAAAAAAAAAACAAACCAAGGTTAAAAGGAAGATTAGAGACTTGAGAACAGCATATGCATTGGTCCAGAGGTGGGAAATGTAATTCTCCATGAGAAACAGCAAGCATGCCTATTTGGCTAGAACATAAAATGTGAGAGAGGGAATAATATAAAATCAATCTGGAAAGCTAGATTGGAAAAAGACTGTGAAGGGCTTTAAATGCCAAACAGAGAGGCATTTGCATTTAATCCTAGATTCTGATCCTAATATCTGCTTTTTTTGAAATAAGTTTATTGATTTTTTTTCCATTTTTTCTGATTCCCAAGAACTTTGGCTATAGGTCAAGTGAGTTCTTGATTATGCATGTGTAAATTATTCCCCCTCTTCTGCTTTACCACGCACTCCCAGTCTACTGATGTATTATCCAGAATGCTGAGTTTTAAGGATACATGAACTAATTTTTAACTCTTGTCTGAGCAAAATAGAATTAGGGAAGTGATTCTGCCTTCATAAACATTATAGCATGCATTCTAAAGGCAAATAGAGATGACTTCTGAATCATCAACTGTTTTGAACTATCTATGCTACTTAGCACTCTCCATTAACTAGTATAATTGAGAATTGACTCTGCTGATTGAAATCTCACAAATGTAGGATGGATATATTTACAATATTAATTAGGACACAGAATGCAGATGGAATTGTTGATATAAAATTTAGTGATAGGTAAAGAAATCAATTCCTATGCAGGTTTTTTGAGGAATGAATATTTAAAGTGAGTGATGAATTCTGACATCATATTCAATCTCTCTGAGGCTTAACAGTGAGATTTAAAAAAAATAAATAAAAAGTGTTAGTGAAAGTTAACTTTCCTTGACTTTTAAAGATATATAATAGTTTTTTCCATTGTGAAAGAATTCTTCAGAATATACAATATTTTTCATGGTTGGTATTTTAAAATAAGCTATGGGCTTATATTGACTCATGAGACAATCTTTCCTCATCCTGTTGGCCTTTATTTAAAACAACACAAGAGATTTTCAGGATGAATCTTATTTTTTGTTGAATCTTGTTTTCTTAGGCCCAAATCCCCCATTTAATCAATTTCACAGTAGCATCTATGGACCGTTGAGAAATATTTATTCTTTTTTTCTTTTTCTCCCCTTCCCTGCTTCAGTAATGGATTTGAGAACCTTATTAAACAAGGCTTTATCCATTTTAGTATGTTTTATCCTACTAAATTACCCATGGTGCCTTTTTGATATGGAATTTGCCCAGGTACTTTTATAGCTTGGATGGCAGTGTCATGATTAAGATCATATAAAGATGTGTCAAGCCTTTTGATTGGTGTTCTATGGAATGAAATCTCCCATCTAGAAAAGAGACACAATTAAGATTAGTTCTAGTCTTTGCCAAGAAATAGCAAAGAAATCTTCACTAAGAGAGGAAAACAGTGAGCTGTGTTCTTATTTTTGAGATGTTTTTGGTGAGAGGGAGAGCAGGGAGCTTTAAAGATGAGACAACTGATAACAGGGTACCTGCTTTAATTATTTCTCAACAACACAGATGCATTTGTTGAGATCTCTACTCTATCATTTAGTCATGTACATGACCATTGATATGTGTGTTAAAGGACTACTTAGGTAAAGTATGAAGATTTTGCCACTAAAACAGAATGTGTGTATGTGCATATACACACTCATACATACACACACATGTAAATACATGTGTATCCAGTCATATAATATGCATATATGAATGTGTGTGTGTGTATGCATGCATGTGCATGTGTGTATGTATAAGGGAATGGAAGTAACCAAGGAATTTCCTGATTGATTGGATAACATTTCTTTGGGACTTTTGAAAGCATCTCCCTATGTAGAATTTGGACATGTCCACAGGCTGCTTGTAAGAACTCATCTTTTTAACCCTTGACCAAGCAATACCACTTCTCTCCCAAAGAGATCATACAAATGGGAAAAGGGACCTACATACAAAAATATTTATTTTAACGATTTTTGTGGTGGCAAAGAATTGGAAATTGAGGGGATGCTTATCAATTGGGGAATGAATGAACAAGTTTTGGCATATGAATATAATGGAATACTATTGCGCTAAAAGAAATGATGAGCAGTCAGACTTCAGAAAAACCTGGAAAGATTTATATGAACTGATGTTCAGTGAAGTGACCAGAACCAGAACATTGTGCACTGTAAGAGCCCCATTATGTGATGACTAACTTTGATAGAGTGATTTCTTAGCAATGCAAGGATCTAATATAACTCCAAAAGACTTATGATGGAAAATGCTGTTCATATCCAGAAAAAGAACTATGGAATCTGAATGCAGATCGAAGTATATTATGTCCTCTTTCTCTCTCTTTCTCTCTCTCTCTCTGTCTCTCTCTCTGTCTCTCTCTCTCCCTTTCTCTCTGTTTCTTCTTTCTCATGATTTCTCCCATTGGTTCTAATTCTTCTTTACATATTAAACACTGTCTTGGGGTGGGAGAAGGGAGAGATGGGGAAAAATTTGGTACTCATAATCTTGTGGAAGTGAATGGTGCAAACTATAAATAAATTAATTAGTATTTAAAAAAAATGAAGAGAAAAAAACTCATCATATGATTGACTATCAATGACTAGGCTCCCAAGACTAAGTGATTGACTCTGATTCTTGGAGTTCCAGGCTTTTGGGGAAGGCTCAATCCCTACTTTTCTTGTTAATAAAAACAAACCTATATACCTAATCAGTCATTTTACCTTTCAGATATTCTGTCCTCTTACCTTTTACTCCTATTACTTTTTAGATATTCTGGAGAGATTCTGAGAACTGAGAACATAACAGTTGGAAGATTGACTATGTGGCAAGAATAATTAAAGACACCCCAATGTCAGACTGAACGAACAAATGAGGGTCTAGACAATGCCATTCCTGAACCCCAGCCCTAGCAAGCACATATTTTCCTTTGGATATAATGTTCTTGAGGCTATCACAGCCAAATAACTCTCCCATTTTTAGTTAAAAAGCTATATTTGGGGATTGTCCTACTTTGGAAATCTTCTTTGTAAATTGAATGATAGAGATCCAGAATGATATTGTCCATGGACATTTTTTTGGGGGGCATTGTAGGTAAGCTCGGCTGCCTCTGCCCTGTGCCTAGGATGTATGCCTCTTTTAAAAAGATGTTATTCATGACTATTTGGAAGGGAAGAGTCTTCCACTCATGTCTTGCCCTATCATGATGGAGAGTAGAAAAAGAAGAGCTCAGCAAGTTTGTCAGCTCCCTTTTAGAGGTTAGCACCTCCTACAAAAGTTCTGAGTCCTGTGAGTCGAAGAAACACAAGTTTAATTGGAGTTAGCTTGAATTAATGAAAACTACTTCCTAGGATATTTGAATGGGCAGCTCCAAACCAACCAATTTATCTTGAGGGCTGTTCCCAATTACTGAGACATCATCAGAAGTTGCCTTTTGAATTCTCAAGATGATGCCAATGGGTGTATATTCATAATCCCCAGGGAATTAATTCTTAAAAATCCTGAAGTAAAGATTACTGCACTGTATACTCATCAAGTTAAGTGATTATCTATTTTGACCAACCTCCATACAAGGGTGAAGTTAAGTGGACCATGTATGATTTCATGATTGCATAAATACTGTACTGTAAACAAGTGATCAAAAATCTATTTTCTGGTTCTATAGACATTAAAGTTTACAGCACATATAAGCAATTTAAGAAACTAATATTTACTTTTAACTTGATTCTCTGTTTTTTTTTTTTTCCAAACAGCTGCCATAGGCTCCATGGCAAAGTCTTCCTATAAGTCAATCAGTCTTATTTTCATCGGAACATAATGCTGCAAATGTACCTATGATAAAAATTTTTGTATACGAAAAGGAATGTTGAATGTTATGCAGCACAAATTCATTCCATAAAGTAATTGAACTAAAAAAAGGAGTTGTGGCAGAATTAGTTCAATTGTCTGTTTTCAAAATCTTCATAAAACTTTCAGGGTATAGGAATATGATGTGGATTTCATTAATTCAGGAAGCTCCTGAGTAAGAAAATAGCTTTTTAGCACTGCTGGTTGGTAACTTCTTTGCAACTTATAGTTTAGAAGGTCACTGAGGGAATATAAGCCTTATTAAAAGTTATATATCCAGTTGGTGTCAGAGGAGGGATTTAGCTTTTTCTGATGCTAATGCCAGCTCTCTATCCACTATGTCATACTGTCCTCTGAAGCTAATCTAGGAACTAGATTATCAGTCACATGATCAGCACTACTCTCCTGGGATTGGGAAGATAGACCATTAAGGGATTTCTGCCCAGCAGTGAGTGTCTTCTCTAATATCCTCTTATACAGAAATCATATCATTTCAAATATTTAAATATATAAAAGACACAAAGTTTGTATTTTTCCCGTTTATAAAATGAGTAAGAAGCAAGTGAAACATATCCCAGCTAGTGGTTGAGATTTAAATTAAAAAAAAAAAACTTTGAAGGAAATTTGAGGCAATACAATGGGCATTTGTAAACTACTACTAAATGAAGATATTGCTAGGTTATAAGTGTGCTAAGAAAATATGAAAAAAAAATTTTCCTAACATAAAATTACAAATTAAGGAAAACTCACAATTTCAGCTTTTCTAAATACTATTAGTTCCCATTTTCTTGATTCCATACAATAACCCTATACTTATATAAATCCCCTAGTTTGTAGCCATATTCTAAAATTATTTTATTATTATTCTATTCTAAAATTAGCCATGTTTCCTCCTACCATAACAAGAAACTTTTATTATTTTAGTTCAACAGATCTCAGGTGGGCGCAAGAAAGAAAGTACAAATAGATGAATGTATGAATGTATGAATGATAAATTTAAAAAAAAAACTGTTCCAAGCACTGTGTTAAACATCAGGATTTAAACAGCAAAAAGGAAACATTTCATATTCTCAAGGAGTTCATTATTTATCTAGGGCAGACAACACATAAAAGAGTTCAGTTTCAGGGTGATTGGGAAGTCCACGTAGTTCTCACGGTACAGTCTTAACGTGAATTCAAGCTTCACATTTCCTAAGTTGCATCAACAGGTCAGATGAAAATGCTTGGGGATCTAGAGAGTTCAGTGTCATGCTATATGATAAGTTTTGATTGTCTAATATTTTGCTGTAAGGAAGAGTTTATAACTTCTATCTCCAGGCAAGCAAAAGGACAAAGGGAAGGCAATACCTATATCACAGACACACATATATATGTATATACTTATATGAAATAAATGTAATGAATAGTGTCAGGCTGTTGCCACACCTTAAAGTGAGATGTAAATGTAGATTTTCACCACAGTCATCATCATCATCATCACCATCTTCCTCCTCCTCATTATTATGATTATTATTCCACATAAATTCTTCTTATTCTAGTTATGAAATGAGACCATTCCATATCCTTTTCTCTTGTACGACTAAAATGTATTAAGGAGACTACTGTGAAATAAGGCTGGAAAGGTAAACTGTCACCAGATTGAGGGGAGTCTTAAATGTGAAGCTGAAGGGTTTGCAATTAATCCTAGACCCAAAAAGAGCCATTGAAGTTTCTTGAGCAATATAATGTATCACATTTGTACCTTTACTTTTCTCAGGCTCTTTTCTGTTTTGTAGTATGAGAAGATCAGATAAACTGGAAGTAGGGAAACCATTGAAGAGCATATTGCAATAATCTAGGTGATGAAGGCCAGAAATTGGTGATAAGCATAAGAATGGAAAGAAGAGATAAAATACAACAGATCCTGGAAGAATCACAAAGAACATGTGAAAACTTGATGACATTTTTAGAGGGTGAGAGAAGGAGAAATAAAGATCAATTGACAAGAATTTATAAGCATCTGCCACGTGCCAGGAACTGTGTTATACACTAAGAACAAAAGTACAAGGAATGAATCAATAGAACACACAAGGATCATCTGTTCTGATGGAAAAGATAAATACATGTGTAAGTTTATATGTCATAAAAATTAAAAAAAATCATACAAAGAATATTTAATACATGATAGTTTGGGAAAGAGAACTAGTAAGTTAAGAAGTTAGGAGAATTTTCATATAAAAATAGTGTGAGCTGCGTCTTGAAGGAAGAAAGGGATTCTATGAAACACAAGTTAGAAGAGAATTCATCCCATGCATATTTCATGGCCAGTGCTAAGGTATGGTGACAAGATATGGAATGTAATTTGTGGGGAACAGAGAGAACAGTTGGGCTGTATCTCAAGTGTAGAAGGGATTTTAATTTCTAAAGCAGATCGAAAAATAGTTGAGGCCATAGGGTACATAACTTTAAAAGCTAAACACAATGGATAACGTTTGATAGTAGATGCAATATAAAGCCACTGGTTTTAACTGAGCAAGGAGGCGACATGGTTTGACCTGTGTTTAACAACAATTACTTTGGTTGAAGCATGCAGGATAGATCGGAGTGAAGAGAGATGTGAGGCTGGGCAATCAATTAGTAGGATTTATCACAATCTAGGTGCGAAATCACGAGCAGCATTAAGGATTTTGGCTTTTATCCCTTTCACCTTTTCTTACCACTATTAAAAAAAAAGAAAGAGAAAGACAAGTAAAACAAGACCTTTGTAACAAATCTGCATAGTTGATAAAAAAAAATGATGGTATTTATTGGTAATGTTCAAATATGCATGTCTCATTCTTCAGATTTAGGCCATCAGCTCTCTTCCAGGCGCTGTTTAACATTCTTCATAATCAAATTCTTTCTAATCCTGTTTGAACACTGCATTGATCTGATTTATTAAGTCTTTCAAAGATTGTAATTTTCATAATTTTATTGTTATAGTATAAATTGTGTTTCAGATTCTTTACTTTTTGGAGGTTTTTCTCAGATATGTGTATACATATATACATATATATATATGATATATTTATGTGTGTGTGTAAGTATATGGAGAGAGACAGAAACAGAGAAAAAAGAGATAGAGAGGAACCAGCAGAGAGGGAGAGGTTAAATATTTAAGAGAGACGCAGTGGTTGAAGTTTCATTCTGCTGAAGAAGATACAATCAGTCCCACATGTAGAGAAGTTGGTTTTGGAAAAGATACAGACTACATCTTTGTCAGAGACTAGGACAAAGGAAGAGAGAATGAGAGATGATGTAAAGCATCTTTGAGAGGAAGAGAAAAGAAAGAGAGAATTCACATCAGTCATTTTCAATCATGGCTTCAAGATTGGAACTTGGTGATTAGAATGATGGTAATACTAGCAACTGAAATTTGAAGAAGGTATGGATTTAGAAGGAAGAATGGTGTTTATACTGAAATATTCACTTTTTAATTGTCAATGAGATGTCCAAGTGGTGTCAGGTGTACCTGACATCAAAGAGAGAAATTCAGACTAGTAATATAGATTTGAACATTCTGTGCTAAAAGATGATAATTGAATACATGGAAGCTGAGCTCAGCAGGAAGAGAATGTAGAAAGAGAAAAGAGGAGGGATAATGACAGAGATTTAAAGTGCCACCTATGCTGAAGGGCCCAGAGATAGAGGGGAGTATCCTATAAGCCAAGGAAACAGGGAAGAGAAAATAGTCAACATCATCAAAAGTTTTTTAGAAGTTAAGTAGGGCTGAGAAAAGATCATCAGCTTTTGTAATTTATAGATCATTGAAAACCTGGAAGGGAGCAGTTTCAGTTGTGTAGTGGGGTCATGTGCATCATTGTAAGGGGTCAGTAAATGAGTGGGTGGTGAAGAAATGGAGGCAGCAAGATTATGTGGCACCCTCCAAGATCTTGGCAGAAAAAGTTAGGTAAGGTGTTGGATGATAGCTTGAGCAGATGGCAGGGTCAAGTGAAGGTTTTTAAAGCTAGGGGAGGATTGTGCATATACATGCCATATCATCTTTATGACAATTTACCCTACTATCCAAAGCTGAATTTGGTACTAATAATTAACTGTATTCATCTATACAAATCTTATCTTTTTATGCAAATTAAAGTGTCGACGCCTGGTTATTCTCAGATGCTATATTTAACCTGACTTACCTGCTTTAAATGACTGAGGCTTAGGAGACTTGGGGATTATCTGGTGCCAGTTTGACACATACCCCATGGTTCATCAAAACTGCATATCAATGGGGAGCCAATCAGCATCTGATCTCATGGAGCTTTTACCAGTCTGAAGATGGGTCTGACTTTTAACTTGAAACTCACACATAGGCAGATCTTTCAAAAACATAGAAAGCTGGGTGATGGCTCCCTTTTCTATCCAATGGACTGTAATTCCCATGACTTATCTACCTCATTGCATATACATTTAATTTTCTACCTGTTATAGGCCTGTGTTAAATCAGACCTGAATTAATGGAATGTTTGCTCACTTACACCAGCTGTGGGTGGACAAGAGTGATTGGTAGTTCTAGAGATTGTAGAATTTAGGGGGTGATGGGACCATGTCCAATACTTGGTAGAGTTAGTGTCCGGTGGTTCAGAGGTAAGAGATGGTAAGAACTTGTGAACTCTCCATGATCTGTATTTCTCTGACACAACTGCCAATGCACTCATTTCTCTAGTTACTACTGAACAATTTTTACTAGTTTCTTCTAACACTCTTAAATTCTGAACTCTTTCCTTCAGAAAGGTGCTGAGTCACTCAGGTGCTTCTGAAAAATAGGAAGGACATCAATTTGTTATCTAACTATGATCTCTTCTTTGGTGAGATCTATTTCAGACAGTGTCTGGTTAGGTTGATTTCCATTTTGTGGATTTCTCTGTTAGCAATATGCCTTCTTTTTAGGGGGATTCTATGTTAGAAGAGTCTCATGATATCTTTTTGTATAGGGGAGTAGGTCACTATTGTTGTTTTTCAGTCATGTCTGACTCATTGTGACTTGATTGGTGGTTTTCTTGGCAAAGATACTGGAGTAGCTTGCTATTTCCTTCTACACCTCATTTTACAGATGAGGAACTGACACAGGCAGATATTCAGTGGCTTGCCCATGGTTGCATATCTAGTACATGTCTGAAGCCGGGTTTGAACTTAAGGAGATGAGTCTTCCTGACTCTAGGCATCAGTACTCTGTCCACTGTACCATCCAGCTGCCTGAGGAAGTAGGTTGCAACCATCAAATTCTGACTAGTCATTTCTGTGATTCTTGTTTGAAAAAATAGGATGGGGGAAGCAATCTAGCTATTGTTTTGCAAATGTTGGTTTAAATCATTCTCTTCCTGTATAGACTTCCATACCTTTCTGTTGACTCTAAGATGTAATCGAAGCTTTCCTCTATGGCATTTCAAACTTTTTTTCATAATTTGCTACCAACCTATCTTTCTAGACTGATTCTACATTAGTTTCCCCTGTACCAAATTCCAGCAAAAGGAACCTACTTACTCTTCCTTATATTTGGTATAAGGCACTTTGGAATCACAGACTCAAGAATTTGAAGGGACATCAGAAGCCATCCACACCAAACAATATTGGAAAGAAATCAACTCTGCAAAGTGATCTACAAGGGGCAGAATTATGAGTCTACTTGAAGACATCTCCCCACTTTCTCACCTTTCTAATGCAAACAAACCTTTTTCCTCCTGAGGCATCATACTCCACTTTTAGGACAGGTTTTTAAGATGTTATTGTACAATTCATTTCCTATCTTTTATTATCATTCTTCAGGAACATTTCTCGTTGTCTCAAGTAGAGAGTATGCCCCTCTAGATCAGCAGAGTATAATTTCTTTGTATTTTCATCAATGTCTATTAGAGTACTTTATATATAGTAAGTCTTATGCAGTTATTTATTCAATAAATTAACTTAATTTGCACAACAAAGTCATACTTTCCACTGGATATGCATGCAAATTTAGGAAATAACTACAAGAACAATAATTAGCAATTATCTAAGCTTTAAGTTTTCAAAGTACTTTACATGTCGGGCCTCATTTAATCCTCTTGACAACTCTGTGTGGTAGGAACTTAAAGGTATTGTGGTCTTCATTTTACAGATTTAGAAATATTACATATCTCACTTATGGTAAGATTATGGGAAAGTGCCAGAGCCAGCCTTCAAATGCAGATCTTCATCAATCCCAGTTCAACATTCTTTCTAGAGTATGGCATTGCCTTCATGCCCTATACTCCAATGGAGACAATGGAGATGTGATTACATCAATGTGAACTCTACCTTGGATAAAGTTGATCAAAACTTGTCAATACCTGCCCATGCTAAGTAACTCTTTTCAGGGCCATTCTGTATGTTTTACACAGGAGTTGTAGACTCACATTGAAAGAAAACCAAAAAAATTTTCACACAACCAACCTATCTTCTTTTTCACCCATATACTTCTTTCACAGTATCCTTCTTTCCATTTTTCCTTTATGCTGCTGACATTGTTGCTGTTGGAACTTGTACCTTGGGGCTATCTTGTAGCTGGGTTTAGAACATTGACCATCTTCATTTCATGACACTGTCATTAAAACTCTTGACCTAGAACTATGCTGGAGCCAGACCCACCATAATACATTCAGGTTATTTTCCTGCCATGTCCATCATGTACATATTTAGTCCTCCCACTTTTGCTGCTAGAAACAGAAATCAAATAATTTTCTAAAACAGCTTCTAAAAATGGTAGGGAAATTACTCTGTAAACTTGTATTTATTAAGAGCTTACTACATCATAGACATTGTGGTAAGCTTTGAAAATACAAAGAACGGGAAAAACCTGGTGCCTACCCTCAAGAAACTCACCTTACAGTGGGAGTGATAACAAGCAAAATCTTATACACACAAATGCTCTCTCTTTCTCTCTCTCTCTGGTTCTGCTAACAATTTATATATATATATATATATATATATATACACATAGATGTATGTGTGTGTATGCAGATGTGTGTGTGTGTATTTATATATATGTATGCCTATTTATGTAAATGTAAGGTAATATCAGGAGGAAGGCACTAGCCGTGAGGGGTAACTGGATAAATCCTCTTGAAGAAGGTTACATTTGAGTGGAATATTAAAGGAAATCTGGTGAGCCCTGGGTACGGTGGAAGTGAGGAGGGCAAGGAGTCCAGGCATCAGGATCAGCCAATAAAAAGACACAGATCCAAGACAGAGGGTGTCTTGTTCAAAGCAGAGCAAAAATATCAGTTACAATCAATTGTCCTCTTCTCCATAAACCTTCCCTCTAACTTCTCAGACCAAAATGACTTTCTCTAGCCATCACCCCTTTATATCTGATGTCTTTCCATTTAGAATATAAACTCCTTGAGGTCAACGACTCTTTCACTTGTTTTTGTGTTCCAAGTTCTCAATACAGAATCTGTCATATATCCACCTAAATGCTTTTTCATTCATTCATTCTTTCAGTATGTTGCACTCTGTTCATGCCTACCATGTGCCTCTGGGTTGCCCTGTGAGTATTCTCATCATTCATCCAAGACTTGAAGGCACATAACATTGCTGGAAGAATGTGTATTTTTTTTTTTTTTAATATGAAGCTTTGTTTCAGGGATAGACTTGGGGTCATTAAAATAACTACAGTTTCTCAAAGGCAGTTCTGCCTGCTCTCCTACCCCTATTCAATTCTGGGCCCAGTTAATTATTCTTTTTTTTTGGGGGGAAGGAAGCAACCTGTCCAGGTTCTTTGAACTGATATACAGTCCTACTTTTTGTCTATTTAGCTTATGCCATAGACTGGACAATAGGCATTCCTTATCCACTTACTTTGTTTAAATGAATAGTTTGAATGATTATGGATCTTTTGAATGATTATGAATCTCACTTAGGAGGTGCTACAGAGTCTTAGAACTCAATGTGATTAGCATAATATCTTCTCCATGTAGGGATATTGTCTTTTTAATGTTTCAAATTTTGTTTTTGAAATTTAAGAGAAGTGTATGAAAAAGCAATAAATATTGTAAGAATAAATTTCTGATGTATGTGCATATTGTCAAAAGTTAGGTGAGGTTACTGCAGATGGACAAATCTATGCAATTATAATACTAAAGAAGAAAATTTCACAGCTAAAATATGGCAAACTCACAAAGAAAAAGGCTGTGGTTGAATGGAGCATGTTTTTAGGGACATGGGTGAGTGTAGGAGATAGCGTCATAGGTCTAGACTAAGGAAGACCTGAATCCAAACTCACTCCTTGTGATCCTATGTAATGGCAATGAGATTTGAAGATCTTCCATGCCCCTTGAACTTGCTGACATAACAGGAAGGGGTGGGGCAAGAAAAAGCCAGAACCAAGCTAGAGTCCATGGGGTGGTGACTAGAACTGCAGTTGTGGAGTAAATGCCTTTTTGAGCCAGCCAGAATCTCTGCTAAGGACTCCTGCTGAGGACTACCAGGGACGGGAACTGTGGGGGGCAGAAGATGCTTGGAAAAAGCTTCCTGGATGCTGAGCAGTTGCCATGAGTGAGGATAGGAGGATCTTTGCCTGAGATAGCTTGTCCTGTTTTGAAGACTTGAGAATGTGGGTGTTTACTACATTAACTACATGTGCCAACTTCATAACTACTGTGATGGCTTTGACTTTCTGATTCTGGAACTCTGGTTTCTGGTATTTGAATAAATGTTCTAGCTATATTTCCCATGTAGAGAGCCTGTTTCATTTTGTGATTAATAACTATATCAGCATATTTATAGTTAACTGTAGGCATTGTGAATACTGCATTGTTGATACATCCTAGAAAAGTCACTTAATCATTCTACCTCAGTTTCCTCAAATGTAAAAAAAAGATAACAATGGCAGATAACTGTCAAGGTAGTTGCAAAGATGAAATGAGATAGTATTTTCTAAAATGGCACTGAGATTGGCACATAATCATTGCTTAACAAGTACCTGTTTCCCCTTTCCTTCAGCATATTTTTACATGATTCATTTGGATATCAGCATTTCTTTTCCTTATATTCACTTAGGACTTCATCATAAGTAATAATTAGAATCACTGTTTCCTCTTCTGCATACAGGTATATCTCATTTCAAGCATATTTAATATTTGAAAATACAGATTATACAACACATGGATTAGTGATTATTTGTTTTATAGGATTCTTTTCTTTGTGATTCATCACTGGAGAATCATTGAGCTAAGAAGCTCCTAGAGTGCAATGAAGGCCTGATTCAATTTAAAGAAATGTGATTTGTGTGAAACTTTTCAATAATATACCTGACCTGCAATATAGCTATACAGGGAAATATTAGAATACTTTGGGTCTATCCATTAATCTGATTCACATTTCTTTTTAATTTCTTCCCTCCCCCCAAGTACGCTAGTTGAATTTAATTAAAGACGAGAGGGAAAATTGGATTGAAGAAAACTCTTCTTTTTTTTTTTTTAATTTATTTTTTTTAATTTTATTATAGTTTGCATCATTCATTTCCACAAGATTTTGAGTTACATATTTTCTCCCCCTCTTCCCCCTACCCACCGCCCCAAAACAGCCAACCCAGTTTGTCCCCCCTCCCCC
>CM053590.1:33128764-33190907 GCA_028646515.1 Pseudochirops corinnae
TATATAATAGCTTATCTTATCCCGCTCTTCTCATTTAAGCCCAAAGTGGTTATATGACTTCTCTTGGAATAGGTTATTGGTTTTCTTTTTAATTTTGTAAAACAATTGCTGTCAATAGTAGTCATGGTTACTTAGGAGAAATTAAAGTTAGGTAATAGTCACCTCAATTGCAGGGACAACTGAAATGTATGTTTCAAGAAGGTCGAAGTTTCTTGTACCTTGTAGAAATGTAGATATACACATGAACTTCTTGAGCTTTCTTCCCATTGTTTAATAAAATGAGTAAAATAGTTATAGCTCATATTTATAAAGGAATTTCCAGTTCACAAAGCATTGAATATTAAATTTGTTGCTTAATTTTCATTGTAATTTTATGAGGTAGGTAAGAGGATCAGAAATTTAAATAAGAAGAGAGAGACCTTAACATCATGGAGTCCAACAACTATCTCATTTTAGAAAGGAGGAAACTGAGTCATAAATAATTGAATTAATATGTCCAAGATCATATCTAAATTAGATCGTCCAACTCCAACTCCAGCCTTGCATTCACATCATCATGCTGTCTGTCTCTCAGGGGAAAAAATGAAATATATCTAGAAAGTTAAGTTGAAGTGGGTTATTTTAGATGCTCATATATTAGCAAGCACCCTAGCACACCCAGGATAGCCTGCTAGCACAGGTTCTTTAATGCTAAAGGAAAGACAACTTTTAAAGGGATTGGCAATCTTACTTTAATTACAGATAAGTTGAAAATACAAGCAGAGAAATTAGCACAGAGACTCCAGACAGAGTTCCTACTGTCTGAACAAAGTAATACAACCATCTATATACACCACCAGATCATGGGACCACAAACATCTGAGTAATTGGGGAGCTCTTAACAAATGACTATTTATAATCTTGTCCAGGAAATCAAAAGGTCCTTCTCATGAGCAAGCCTCCAAAGTAAAATATCAACCTCCCAGTATATATATAGTTTTCAACTAATAGTCTCTGAGCCAGAAAGCACCCCAACCCTTGTGATTCAGTGCCTAATTAGCTTATACCAAAAGGTGTGAAAGTCTTCCTATAAACAAGCCTCCCCCTATGCAAGGTCCTCCTTAGGCAAGTTCCTCTAGCAATGGGCTCTATGTGAATCAGTATGTATCCTAGCTGGGAAAGCAGCAAGACACCTACAGTTGAAATACCTGTATATCTTTAGACCTGGGAACATAGCTCCTGTTCTAAGGGAAAAGGGGACACATGTGGTCACATAGGCCTATTAATGGACAGGGAAGATCTTCCTATTCCATTAACATTACAGCTAGGTAGAAGATATGCATTTGATCCCAGAGGCAATAGAGAATCCGGCAGATTTTTTAACATGATTAATTTTAGTCTTCAAACTTGTGCCTGAATCAGCTTACTTTGGCTGCTATGTGGAGAATGAATTAAAAAGGGGAGAGGCTGGAGGCCAGAGGACCAAACTGAATGCTATTACTGCAGTCTAGATGAGAAACGGTGAAGACTTGATTTGGGGTAGTGGTTTTAGGAGCAGAAAAAAAGGGGATGGATAGTTGCAAGAGATATTGGGAAGGCATAATTGAACATAAATGGTCAGGTGATTGGATACGAAGGATGAAGTAAAGAGAAAGTTGCAAATGACAAGTTGGTAACCTTGATTATTGGATGAATTATGATGCCTTACACATAAATTAGGAAGTTGAGGGAAAAGGTGAGTTTAGTAAAGAAGATCAGCCCTATTTGGGTGGTGTATTGGGCTTGAGGAATATATCTACATGGGGGAGATCCAAGAAGAGCTGTTTAACTGATAATTGGAGTTCATGAAAATTTGAGACAGAATAATTACATTTGAAGTGATTTTCATGAGATTAAAACTGATCCCAAATGAGTTCCTAAGATCCACAAAAGCATTTGGAAGGAGAAAGGAGTGCAGGACAGAACCCTGGAGGACATTTGTGACCAGTGGTCACAAGATGGGTAATGGTGAGCTAGGTGGTACAGTGGACAGCGTCCTAGACCTGCAGTCAGGAAGACTCGAAATCAAACCTGGTCCCAGACACTTACTAGGTATATGACCGCAGGCAAGTCATCTGACTCCTCTTTGCCTCAGTTTCCTTATGTATAAAATGAAGATAATAGTGGCATCCATCTCCCAGGGTTGTTTTGAGGATTAAACAAGGTAATTTTGAAGTTCTTAGCATAATCCCTGTTGCATAAAATCATGATATATTAGTTGTTATTATTATTAATTATTACAGAAGTGAAGAAGAAAAAATCAGGCAGTTTAAGGAAAACAAGGTGAGAGCAATGGCTTGAAGCTAATGGAGGAAGGGAAAGGAAGTGGGGGAGAAGGGAATAAGCCTTTATATAAAACAAGTACATGACAGACTATGCTTAGCACATTTTTTTTAAACCAATATCTCATTTGACACTATACAGAGATGGTGATGGTCAACAGTGTTCAGTAGTTGTGCAGAGGTCCATAATCAATCAATCAATTGGCAAATATTTCTTCTATACCAATTATGTGTTATACACGGGGAATGTCAAAACAAAGACTCATTCCAGGAGATTAACTCTGAAAGGAAGAGAGATTGAGAATGATAGTTTGGGGGAACAAGCAGATCAAGGAAAGACTATTTAAAGATAAGGGAGACCAAAATATATTTTTATTTAGGAGAGAAGGAATCTATACATAAAGAGCTATTGAACATGACAGAGCAGACAAAGAACAAAAGGGAAAGCTTCCAGAAACATCAGGAAATGGTGAGTGCAATGACCCAAGTAGAGGTGGTGACATTGGCAAGGTCCTCATTTTAATATTTTCCTCAAAGACTGGAACAGAAGGAAAAAAACTGATGATAATAAGAGGAGTTTTAAGTATAAAGAAGGGGAAGAGTAACTTATGGGGGATGGTCTTGATTTTCTCTCAAAAGAAGACAAGATTTCTGCCCAAAGGGAAGAAGGGGTGTGTGTGTGTGTGTGTGTGTGTGTGTGTGTGTGTGTGTGTGTGTGTGTGTGTCTATGTGGCATCGGTGACTTGAGGCAAGAAGAAAAAGAGTGGAAAAATATTCTACAGGAAACATTACAGTGAATAACTTGTGGGAAGATTAAAAAAAGATTGTTGTGCTGTTAAAAGCATACGGGCAGTTAGGCAGTACAGTGGATACAGGGCAGGACCTGGAGTTATGAAAACTTGTCTTCCTGAGTTCAAATCTAACCTCAGACACTTGTTAACTATGTGACCCTGGGCAAGTCACTCAAACCTGTTTACCTCAGTTTCCTGATCTATAAAATGAGCTGGAGAAGGAAATGACAAATCATCTTAGTATCTATGCCAAGATAATCCCAAATGGAGTCACAAATTGTCAGTCAATGTGGGAAAATGACTAAACAACAGTAACAACAAATCCCAGTTGAGATTAGAAAATATAAATTTGTAGTAGAATAAACTAGTGTAATGGTAATGGGAATTTGAAGATCTTCCCTGTCCCTTAAGGGGTCAAATGTAATCACATGGAGCCCATGGGGAGGGAAAGAGGTGGCGAAGAAAGGGTAGAACAGGAAGGATAGAGCAAGAAGGAGCAGGAGATAGAGCCAGAACAACAGGGAGGATGCAGCAAGGAGGCTGAGCAGTTAGTGTGAGTGAGAGAGAGGAATTTTTGCTTAAGGGAGGCTGTTTTGTTTAGAAGGCCTGATGGAGACAAGATTTGGGAATGTTGGTGTTCGCTGCATTGGTTATGTGTACCAACTTCTTGATTGCTATGATGGATTTGTCTTTCTGGTGTTTGAATAAATGTTTTAGTTCTGTGTTCCATGTGGAGAGTCTATTACATATTGTGATTCACAACTATACCAGTATATTCATAGCTGCCATGGGTGCTGTGAATATTGCATTGGCTATATAGCTAACAAAGTTGTTTCCTTCTAGTGACATACAGAAACTTACAAAGGAGTATGAATGGGGAAAGTATATGGTGGGTATGATTTGGTAATAGATTTTTAATAGGTGTGTGTAGTGACAAGACTAAAGGTTCAGAGATTCAAAGATAGAGAATGGTGTACAATGAAACTAATAATATGGTCATACTAGAAACAGAGAAAAGTGAGACCCCCAGGAGGGATGAGATAAAAAAAAAATCAGGAGCTCAGAGTGAGGATGAGAGAGAGTTAGAAGAAGAAATGTAAAGAAAAGAAAAGGAAGGACAATCATGGTCAGAGAGTTTCAGATTCTAGGATCATAATGGAAGTACATTTATAGGTGAAAATGAGGTCCAACCTATGAATAGCAGTCTAGGTATTTGAAGTAGAAGGGAGGCAAAGGGTGCTTGCAGGGGAGGAAGCTGATGAACTGGGAGCACAGACAGTTTGAGCGGACATCAACATGCATATCCTGGGATGCAATTATATAAGCAATGGCTGGTTTCTTGGAATAGTAGAATTGTGAGCACATGTTTTATTCCAAGTATGTACTGCAGAATAAATCTTTCTCTTTCTTGCTACTCAGAAAATGATTTCACAAACACAAGTATATTGCAATTTGCAATAACAATGAGATGAATTCAGAAATGCAGAGGCACCAGTGTTAATGAGAGAGAGAGAAAAAAACAAACAAAAGTCTTTGCATATAAATGGTTATACAGATATTTGTTTTAATTAACTGGATAATATGGCACACTGTCACCTAAACCTTTACTGATAAGTCTAAGTGAGGCAGAACAGTTACAATTTAGTATCATCAAGGTCACTTGGGTAGATTCACACAGTGGAATTAGCCTGAGAGAGAAATATTTTGTGGATCTTATGTATGTACAGGACTCAGGGATATTTTTACAGGAAAAGCAGAAATCAGTCCTTATAGTCCTTGTGGAGTTGCGTAGATACTAGACTCTGAGAAGCTTTGGGTCAGAGCACCTATGCTACAGTATGCCAAGACCAATCCGATGTGTTGATTAGTCTATATTTGGATATATTTGATTGAGGACAACATTAAAAGAGAATATTTTATTTTGACTGGATGTTTTAATATTCAACATACCATTATACTTTTTCTTGGAGTTCTTCTTTTCAGTTCAGTACTTCTCATTATACCAGTTTCCCAGAAATGATGAGATATATTCAATACTACTGTGTATGAAGTTTAAATACAATCATCATCAATTTATATGTCTGAATCTTCCATTGCTTTCCTTTTCAAGCCTAAAAATTCACTTTTTAAAAAAACCTGATACTCAGAATCAATAATTCAAAATATCTTGTTAATCAGAATCCCAAAATATTAGTTACTCTAGAGATATTCATTAGTGACCGATGATCTGATAGAATGGATGGAGAGTTGAGTCAGAAGTCCATTAAACACACAGATGTGATGCGATGTGATGTGGTGTGATGTGGGTGTATGAGAGAGAGAGACAGAGAGAGAGAGAGAAAGAGAGAGAGAGACAGACAGACAGATAGAGAGAGAGACAGAGAGAGACAGAGAGAAAGGGACAGAGAGCCAGAGCCAGAGACACACAGACACACAGAGAGACACACAGAGAAATAGAGACAGAAAGAATAGAACAGAGAGAAGAAATTTAAGTAGGACTAATAAATTACGTGAATTATAAGGAGAAATTCTTAGCTCAGTATAAATATGTCATAAATTTATTAAAAACAAATCATATGCAATGAAAATAGAATCTATAACAAGAACCTTGTTTATATGAGACATATTATATTTTAAAGGAGGATGGTGATGAATCATCTTCGGGGTCTTAGTTTTGCTAGGAAGCATTGGGGTCTTTCTCATTTCTGAATTGAGAAAGAGGAGAAAGGGGAGATATACACAAAGGGGAGAGAAGAGAAAAAGACAGAAACAGAATGATAGAGACAGAGACAGAGAGAGAGAATCAGAAAAACATAGACCAAGAGACAGAAATAGAAGGAAAGAGAAAAAGAGGCAGGGGGGAGAAAAGAGAGAGAGAGAGAGTCTTAGAAATTGTGTCAATTTATTAGTTGCTCCCCTGCTTGACAGTAGAATAGACTTCACTTCTTTGCTACATATATAAATGTTGCAAATCTGCAGGGCTCCATAATGCTGTCTTCTGGTAGAAGAAGGAGATGGATGAAATGTGTGAATGAGTATAGAGTGAGGAAGCCTCAGTGCCCCTGTCCACCAGTGAGAGAAAGGGAAAGGACAAGGGAACGAGAACTCCAAAGGCCTGTGTCTTCAAGCTCCATCCACTTTGCCCATTCAAGCATTATCACATGCTAAGACCTCAGCATAGTCATCTCAGCCATCTTGAAAGAGACATGCCTTCAACATGACAAGTTTAAATGCATCTGAGGTTGGTGGAGATGGTTAAGGGGGGAGCAGATATGTTGTGGTTTCTGGATTGGTACTGCTCTGCATGACTACATATGTGTGGGGAGAGAGCTTAATCAACTAGGGATGGAAATGGCTCAGTCTCCCCAGAAGTCAGTTTTATATCAAAGATATTCTGCCATTGGGCCTTAGTTGCCTCCTCAGTACTACCAACATGCTTTATTGAAGCCCATTCTTTTTTTTCTTGCAAGAATAAGCAGTTAGGATTATGCTGCTTGAAGATTTGAGACACAATTACATTTTATATTAAGGAGATTTTTTTTTTCTTGTAACAGAAAACTTCTTTCTCAATTCAGTCATTTGATTTTAGGGGTCCATTACTCAGATAATTTTTTTGGCTTATACTGAGTTGAAGAAGGGTAATATATGTTTTATACACTTGGAGACAGCAATCATACCTCCATCCCCATCAAGTCCTCTCTCTTTCAGGTTAAACATTTCCACTTCCTTCAAATGATCTTATATCTGATATGGCATGAACTAAAGAACTTATGATGCCCCAGTCACCTTCCTCTGGCTATTCAAATTATTAGTGTCTTTCCTAAAATGTGACTCCAAGAACTGAAACCAAGAGTATGTATGAGTTCTGAAGAGGGCTGAGTAAAGCATGATTTGTTGTTCTTTAGTCATTTTTCAGTCATGACCAACTCTTAGTGACCTCTCTCTCCCTTTTGGGGGAGGTTTTCTTGGCAAAGATATTGGAATGGTTTGCCAGTTCCTTCTCCAGATTATTTTAGAGATGAAGGCAGGGTTAAGTGACTTACTTAGGGTCAAACAGATAGCTTCTGAGGTCAGATTTGAACTCAAATCTTCCTAACTCCAGGAAGCTCTATCCACTGTATCATTTAATTCCCCCAAAACATGCCATCATTCCCTTATGCCTGGTTACTATGCCATTCAGTTAAGGAAAATCAGGATCACATTAGTTTTTTTTCCCCAAGATGTCATATCATAATATTGAACTATATCAAGCTTTTAATACACCAAAAGATGCAGATCTCTTCCTCCCTTAAAACATATGATGGATCTTCTACTGGTGAAGTTGAGTTTTTTAATCTCTCAAACTTATATATTGTCACCTTATTTATTTAACTTATATGCAGAATATATCATGTAAAATACCATGCTAGATGAATCAAAAGCCTGAATTAAGGCTGACAAGAGAAATATCAACAACTTAAGATGTATAGATGATACTACTCTGACAGCAAAATCTAAATAGGGATTGAGGGTGAAAGACTTGAATATTAAAACTGGCTTGAAGCTTAACATAAAAAAACCCCTGGAATCTTGTCAATTTATCCCATTCTTACAGGGAAATAGAGGCAGTTAGATTTTATGTTTTTGGGCTCAAAGATCACTGCAGATGGTGACTGCAGCCATGAAATTAAAAGACACTTGCTCCTTGAAAGGAAAGCTATAACAAATCTGGACAACATACTGAAAGGCAGAAACAACACCTTGTTGACAAAGGTCCATGTAGTCAAAGTGATGGGTTTTCCAGCAGCAATGAATGGCTGTGAGAGTTGGGCTACAAGGAAAACTGAGCACCATAAAATTGACACTTTCAAATCACGGTGTGGGAGAAGACTTTTGTGAGTCCCTTGGATATCAAGGAGAACAAATCATTCAACATTAAAAGAAATTAATTTTGGCTGTTCACTGGAAGGTCAAATACTGAAGCTTAAATACTTTGGCTACATAATCAGATAATGGGAATCATTGAAAAAGACCCTGATATTGGGAAAGATAGAAGATAAAAGGAAAGGAGATAACAGAGGATGAGACGAATAGGTAGTGTCATGGAAACACCAAATGAATTTGGATAGACTTTGATAGTATAGGACAAATGAGCCTGGCATGCTATAGTCCTTGGACTAATAAAGAGTTGGGCATGACTGAACAACTGAACAACAAAAAGCAACCACAAAGACTTTATACTTATCTATTTTAAATTTCCTCTTATTTAATTTTCTCAAATTGTTCTAGCCTACTCTTACCTTTTTGAATAATGGCTGTAAGTTTGTTTTAACTCTCCTTTGTAGTGTTATGCTAAGTTCAAATTTTTTCTATGTATGCCACCCATGCCTTTATTTAAGATATCAGTGAAAAACGTTGAAAATCTAGGGACAAGCAGAAATCCCTAAACAAACAAATGAACAAACAAACAAAAACACTTTTGAGGTCTAACTATTGGAGTGCTGATTCTACCTACTTCCCATAGACTTCAAATTGGTTCAGTGGTAATATCCAATCCCCTCTCCTTAATTCCTAAGAGTTGGAAGGTTGCCAAGCCTTAATTGCAATATTGACAAAGATAGCAGAGTAAGCAGGCTCTTAATATGGATATTTCTTTCACTGAGGAAGATTATAGATTATTCCCTTTCCTTACTTGCTTCAGTTAATTGTCTTCACTAATTATTGTAGCAGCCCATCCTGCGATATATGTTGCTACAGCAAGTAGGAGAGATCATTAAGCAAGGAAAATGATAATCTGTAATCTTTATCAGGGAAAGACATATTAAAACTTGTGAAATCAGTAATTTATCCCTGCATTTGGAATTAAAATGTAAAAAAAAAAAACCCAAAACTTTGTAAATTGCAAAGACTATCAGAATCATGTTTGTGAAGTTGAAAGATGATTGAACTAGGAATTGAAAAACTAAATTCTGAGTTCTGAGATTGGAGCCAAGGTGGCAGAGTAGATGAAGCACTCAGCTGAGCTCTACAAGTAGTCCTCTGCAAAGAACTTTAAATTATCCTGCAAATTGTATTATGCATTCACAGGTCCAACAAAAGGTCAGAATAAGACTTCCTTTTTTTTTTTTTCTGGGCCAAGACAAGGTTTGAAGGAGAGATCTATGACATAGGTATGGAGGTTGGCCTATGTGGATGAAAAAGCTTACCAGTAAGTGGTCCTGGTAACTGGCCAGAAAGAGATTACAAGGGACACTTGTCCTAGATTCAGGACCATGCATTGTTTTGTAACCCTATTGTCTATAATCATTTCTGAGTCAAAGTTCAAAAGCCGAGATGAGCAAATTCAGTCAAGAGGCAATGGGAACCTTGGGGAATAAAAGGCCGTGAGGAAGACTATCATTTACAGTCCCAAGGACCAAGGGGCCCTGAGGAGCAGTATCAGTTGTGATCTCGAGGAATGAGGGGACCCTCTTTAGTTAATGACCTGAGTGCAGACCAGGAGAGCAGTAACCACTCCTCTCCCCAGATTACATCACGTTGAAAGCACCAAAAACTTCTAAACCTGAAGAATGAACTCAGAAAATAGCAGTGTGGCAAAGTTTGAAGCTTAAGACAGTGTCCCTCTCTCCTCCTATGCTGGGAACAGTGCTGAAATTTAGCATAAAGTGCAAAATCAACAGCCAAAAAATAAGCAAATGGTAACAACCAAAGAACCTGAACATAAAAATCTACTGTGGTGACAGGGAAGATCCAGACAAATTCAGAAGAAGACCATGAAGTCAAAGAATTTGTAGGCAAAGCCTTAAAGGGAAAAAAATGAATTAGACATAAACCCAACAGTAATTCCCAGGAGAGCTAAAATTATTATTAAAATTTTAAAAAGAAAAAGAAAAGGAGAGGAAAAATTAGGTAAAGAAATGAGAACAAAGGAAAAAATATGAAAAGACAATTAAGAGATTGGCAAAGGAGGCACAAACAATACTGAAGAAGAGAAACTCCTTAAAGACATAACTGGCTCAATTGGAAAAGAAGTACAAAGCTTTGCTGATGCAAATAACTCCTTGAAAGCAGACTAGGCCAAATGAAGGGGAAAGGTACAAATAGGTCACTGAAGAAAATACTTCCTGAAAAGTTAAAATCGCTCAAGTGGAAGCTTATAACTTCATGATACATCAAGAAACAACCAAAGTTAAGAGAATGGAAAAAGTAAAGAAAATGTGAAATATCTCATTGGAAAAACAACAACAACAACAACAACAAACAGGTGACCTGAAAAATAGATTGAGATTTATTGATCTACCTGTAAGCCATGAGGAGAGAGCTCAGAGATAATATTTCAAGAAACAATAAAAGAAAACTGTGTCAATATCCTAGAGCCAGAGAATAAAATAGAAATTAAAAGAATCTAATGATCACCACCTGAAAGAAACTTCAAAATGAAAACTCCTAGGAATGCTATAGTATAATTTCAGATTTCACAGGTAAAAGAGAAAATACTTCAAGCAGCCATATAGAAATCATTCAGATATTGTGGAGCCACAGTCAGGATTACACGAGTTTTAGTAACTTACTTATTAAAGGAGCAGAGAACTTGGAATATGATTTTCTGGAAGTCAAAAGAACTGTGATACAACCAAAAATGATCTACCAACAAAATTTGAGTATAATCTTTCAAGGGAAAAATAGATGTTTAATGAAATTGAGCACTTTCAATTATTCCTGATGAAAAGATAAGAATTAAATAGAAATTTGGCTTTCAGATAGAGTACTCAGGAGAAGCATAGAAAAGGTAATTATGAGAGAGAAATCATAAGAGACTCAATAAGTATAAATGTTTTTTCCTTTCTATATGGGAAGATAATATATGTAACTCATAAGAATTTTCTCATTATTAGGTCAGTTAGAAAAATTCAACATTAAAAAAAAAAAAGAAAATGGGAGTTGGTGTTGGGATACTGTTTAAAAACAAACAAACAAAAAAACCAAACCCATGGCAAAAAAAATCTCCCTCCAGAAAGAGAACTGATAAAATTTGACTGCATATTGTAGTATGGTTTTTTTTTCCACTTTTTTCTTCTTTTTTTTATCCCCAACTGGCTAATATGGAAATATGTTCTACATGACTTCACACATATAATTCATATCATATTGCTTGCCTTCCCAATGTCTGCGGGGGGACCCCAAGGGAGAAAGTTCAAAACTAAACTAAAACAAAATAAAAATTAAAAATAAATAAGCAATAAATTTGTTTTAAAAAAGTTATTTCCTTAATGCATAATCTCTTTGTCATCCCCTTATTCAACATTCTCTCAAAGTTTCAATAATCTGTAGTGTCAAATTAATTTCTTTTAGGATTCATCTCACATAACATTTTCAACAGAAGGCATTACCTTTTCTTGTTCCTGCTCATTTTTTTCCTCTTTAAAGTTGCCTTGTTTCTATTTTTTAATGTATCTTTTGGGTGTAGTTTATGAAACTGTATATATGCACCCATTTGTTTCCTCAGTGCACTTTTGGTTAGAATGCAAGTTTCTTGAGAGCAAGGACTTTATCATAAGTGCTTATTACAGTTGCTGGCACATGGAGCATAATAAATGTTTGTAGATTGATTCCATTATATCTCAGTTGTCTCTTTAGCTGAAAGTCTTACCATCATAAAACTAGAAAGAGCTATTAAAGCATAACAAATTCATCTTTTGTTTCTTCCCAGTTGTGTAACAAGAAAACAAGTCCAGGCAGAAAATCAACCATCATTGCTCTTCCCAAGGCATTCTAATGATAAAACTCTTACATATCTAACAATAGCTATGGTCTATGGCTCTTTAAAACTGAGATTCTCTAGAAATAAATGATTGATATTCCCCATAAGAATAGCTTACTTAGTAAGTCCTCAAACTGAAACTAGTGGATCCCTTTAGTTGCAAGTGATTACTCATGATTAGTATTTTGGTTTTGTGTCGATGGGGTGAAGTGAATATGAGGAATAGTTATCTATCTCAGGTCTTTTACAAAGATGATTAAGGAAAAACATTAAGGGAAACAGTAATAGGGGGAACTACTCTAGACAGTAGGAATTAGTTGGTATTTTCTACTCCTTATTTCCCCAATACCTGATAATAAAGCTTTTATTTTATGTAAATATTTTCCAGCCTGCAATAATTTAAACTCAGTTTTTCTTGATATGGAAAATACCTTGTCACTTGCCTCACTATAATAAATCCCATTGTTAAAGGCTTTTAAAATAATCTTTTTGCTTTCTTTTGTTGAATCACAGAATCTCACAGCTGGAGGAGACTCAAAGGCCAAGAGTGAATAAGAATTCCCTCTATTGTATCTGCAACAAATGGTCTTCATTGGAAGACCTCCAAAGAGGATAGATTCAATACCTCTCTCAAGGAATGTTATTTTCAGAAAGTTCTTTCCCCCTTTATATCAAGCCTACTCTTGCTTCTTTTAAACTCACACCCAAGTGGTGAAAGGGCTATAATGGAGAAAAATGTTTCAGTTTTATTTTTTATATGTCTCCAGAGAGCAGAATTAGGAGTAATATCAGCAAAGTTGTGAAGAAGCCAATAGTGCCTTCAGGTGTGTAAAGCATTATAAATACTATCTCCTTTTCTCCTCTCAACAACGCTGTGAGGTGAATTCTATTATTATTCTCATTTAACAGATGAGGAAACTGAGGCAGACAGTAGTTAATATGTGCTAATATGTGTTGGGCAGAATTTGAACTCATGTTATCTAGAGTCTAAGTTGTATAATCTATTCACTGCTCTACTTAGCTACCTCTCAGGAAAAATAAAATAAAAGTTCTGAACTATGAGAACTATGTAAACTTGGAATGTGAGGCCTTAGTAAGTGGTGTTTCAACTTTAGCTGAGGCCTTCAAATCAAAATCTAAATGTGATCTATTTGAGGCCATTTTTTTTTTACACTTAGAGGATTACAAGATCATGCTGTGTCTACAAATTCAATGGACCTCTGAGATCATCTAGGCCAAACCCCACATTTCATAGATGAGGAAACTGAAGATTGAATGGTTCAATATTACTCAGATAGTTAACTATAAGTCTTGGACCAAATGGCTAGGGATATCTTTTCCAATATGAAAATTTTGCAATTCTATTGGTCAATCAGAGGACTGTGAGGAGAAAGGAACACATTGATCCCTTAGCACTTATTAATAAAATGCATCACTCCAAAGGAAAGGTGCCAAGAGAAAGTGGAAAGAATGTTTAGCCAGGATAGTTGCAATAAAAGGAAGATAGAAGAAATCTTGAAAGCCACTTTTCTCTCATTCAGTTTCAACTAGATTTTTGGCTTCTAATCCATGTTTATAATTCATTTTGAAAAGGAAATATAAAGATGGTACAATAGTTTACTTGCAGGTGATTTTCCCCCCTAAAAAGCTAGTAGAGTAAAATTATTCTGCAATACCTTATAATACTTGGAGCATTTATCCTTAATGTAGCCCCCGATGTGAGATCAAAATAGTGTGAATTTGGTTTTGAGAAAAAATTTTTCAATATATTTTTTCCTTTAAATTAACAAATTGAATCTATTTGTATGAAAGCTGTGTCCAATATCATCCCAGTAGGACATGTGGTTCATTATGTGTATGTGTGTTTGTGTATACATACAGACATATATATGTATGTATGAATAAATTATCAATCTTTTTCTGAAATTAAAAAGTTTTCATGAATTGATATGCAAATTCATAGGATATTTTGCTTGAAGGCATAAATTACAAAGTTTAAAAACTGTTTTTTTGCTTTTTATAATACTCATGGAATAATCTACTTTCCAACTCATAAGACACACATACCCTGGAGATATTTATTTATGTTTTCTGAACTGTGTCAATTTTTTACAAAAAGAAAATATGGCCTACCAGGATTTGCAAATGTGTCAGATTTGGGGATTTCTGCCTCATCAGCAAAGAAAAAAAATGCTACATATTGCCAAAGCATTGCAAATCATTTATAATGTCAAGCATTCAAAATCATTTACAATGTCAGCCACTCTACATCAGTCCCTACCTCAATTATGTTCAACGTTTTCAGAGGCCTGCTCTAAGATGGAAATTGTCCAGAGCCCAGAAGGAGGGGTTGTTTTTTTTAGTAAGCTAAGAAAGTGCAACAACCAAACACTGTTTGATCTGCCCAGGGAACTTGAGGTGACATATTTATGACAAGAGTTCTCCAGTTCCATTTGCAAAGAAATGATAGGAATCACAGTTAATCCTTGAATTAATGACTACATTTTCAACTTTGACAGTTATTTAAAAGATAGTAAAACAAACATATCTCTGATGATAAAGTCATCTGATTGTTTTGAAAATAGAACCACTATATTCCTTGGCTCAGAGGTGAATTAGAAATGGACCTGGTTAAATTTGCAAGATATTGACCTTTCTGAAGTGTGCCTAGGCAAAGAAAAATCTTTGGAGATATGAACAGAAGTGATTTGTATGTGATCTCTGCAGCAAAGCAAGTGAGTGGCTTTTGCATAGCTTAAAGTAGATTAAGAAGATTTGAAAGATAGAAAATTGTTTAGTACAAAGACTTCCATGTGCTTGAAAACCTAAATAAGATAAAAATCTCAAAATCATAAATTTGTCTCATAAATGAATCAAAGGTATAGAGCTGAATAGAAACGTAGAAACCATATAGCCCAACCACCTTGTCTTATGAATGGGTAAACTGAGGAATATAGGAATTAAATGAGTTCTTCCAGATCACAAAAGAAGCAAGTGTCATTGATGTACAATATGATCAAAATTTCATCCAAAAGAATTAAATAAGATGGTGAAGCAGGTTTACTAAAATCCTTTTTATAAAAAATAAATAATTTGGACTACAATTTCTGATACTCTTTGGTTGTCTGTATTGATCCTATGATTCTATTTCAATTGCATTATACCCTCTTTTATAGAAAGCAATTATCCCACATTATCTCTGTAATCTTCACATAATAAACTTATAAAACACCAAATTATTCCCTCTCCCCATACTTTCTTGATGTTGTCATTTTCTAGCCAAAGAAGAAAAGAAGGCTAAGAAGATGAATTATCTTTGGAAGGAAAATATATTTCTGATACAGTTGTAGAAAGCCTCTTCTTTTCCTCTATAGGGAAAATATATTGCTTCATCTCATCAAAAAATTTAGGTCACTTGAAACTATTGTATATCAATTCATTTTGAAACAAGAAATAAGTTAAAAAAAATAAGAGCTATGCAGTATAACCAGTGTTGACTTAGCTATGCTATATTGGCACAAGAGAAACATATTGCCTATTAAAAAGCAAGAAAATAGGCTCATTGCCTCTTTCATTTCTATTTGGCCTCAAAATCCACTGCATTTAACTTTTCTCTTCTGTCAATCTCTTAGATATTTTAAAGAGGAAAAGAGAAAGATTCATTTAGTAAGTTGTCAGAGATTAGAAATAGGAGTAAACTATCTTGTATTTATTTGCTCTTAGTTTTTTTCACTTAATTTTTACTGTTTTTTTCGTAAAGGAAAAGAAAATTTTCCAGGTCTTGAAATTTTAGTGATAATTAAAATGGTCACTGGAAAAAATCTGTGGGAATCATCATCTTTTGTAAATGATTAATTCATTCAATAGCCACATGTTCCAGTTGTATAATCCAATAGCAGGGCAATTTTAAGTCTCACTCTTTACCAAGAATGGTAACTGAAAAACAAACGTTTTAAAGACTGATCAACATAAAAAAGAATTAAAATAAAGAAAAGTCATAGAAAGAAAGTAAAAAAAAGTTGCATGATATATGGAATGTTGAACTTCTTCTGAAATGATGGTCCAGTTATGATTCTAAGGTAAATGATGATAATGTAGTAACTTTGTGTTAGTTAGTTCCACTTTGATCATTATGGATGAAAATCAAAGGGGGATAGGTGTATGTATGTATACGTGAAAGTCTTAACTTCTTAGTGAAAAGGAGCTATTCCAGCTCTTTAATTGGTAATGTACCACCATAAAACCTTTCTTTCACTGATGATGTTTTATTCAATGTTGTTTATCTATGTACATATTGTTAATTGTCTCTGCTCTTGTTAACACTGGGATCTGTAGGAAAATCACATCACCTATCTAAGCTTCAGTATCCTCAATGGCAAAATGTATATAGTTTCAATACTTACTTCACAAGATTGTTGTGAAAGTTAAATGTGTGTGTGTGTGTGAGTGTGTGTCTGTGTGAGAAAGAGACACAGAAAGGGAGACAGAGAGAGACACAGAGAGATAGACACAGATAGAGACAGAGAGAATACTCCACAAGGTTTATGTAAGTAAAAGATGTTATAAACTACAAAAGACTGTATAGATATTGACCGTTGATATCCTTTAATACATGTCCTTTTACAATACTTCATTTTGGTGTAGAAGTAACCATGAATTGATTTTTTATTTTTTGGTAGAAGACAAGTTCTAGTATGTCTTGTTGCTGGTAGTTTATATTCTGTAATCCAGGAAAAGACTGGTTTACTTTGGATAGGTTCATCATCTCAAAGATGGCGAGTAGATGAAGAAACTTATACTTGGAAGCAGGGGTAAGCTATAACCAGCTCAAACTGGTTCAATATTCAAACCTGGTAGATTTTCACTACAGTGAGCATTTAGAACTCAGAAATCATTAAATGCTACTGTAATGGTAAGGAAAACAGGTTTTTTTGCTGTTTTTTTCTGGATTGAGTTGCTTTTGATTGTATCAAGATTCTTTGATTAGAAACAGTACACATTGTATTGCCTTAATCGACCTAAGGGAATTTGAAGATCTTCCATGCCCCTTAATAGACCAAATGTAATCATATGGGAGCCCACAGTGTGAGGAATTTGCAAAAAGGGTGAAACAGAAAGGAACAGGTAAGAACATGAGCAGAGCTGGGAGCAGGGAGAATTGAGAGAGTGAATGTCGGTGCTGTCTGTTGATCTGCATTATTTTCTCAGACATAAGTCCTGTCTGTTGTTCTGTCTTGATTTCTCAGAAAGCAAGTGAATTGAGATGATAGTGCTGGTTATATGTGTAAATATTGTTGTAGCCCGGTTAAGTTTGATTTACTCACTTATTTATTGTCCAGAGCATAAGAAAGTGATAGAGAAAATGCTAATGATGCAGATTAAACTTAAAAAATTTATTATGAGTACACTAATTTTTTTTTTTTTTTGGAGAGCCAGATGTTAGACATTTACGAACAAAGCACAGTACAGCTTAGAGGGATTGCAATATATGCATAGTGACATAGTAAGAGTTAGTTTAGGGACTCAAAAAGTCTTTTCCCCCCCAATATATTTAATTTATTAAATTATTTCCAAATTAATATCCATATAAAATTGTTCCAAATTCTCTCCTTCTTTACCACCTCACAATCCTTTTTGAGACAGCAAACAATTTGATATCAATTATATATGTGAAGTCATGCAAAACATATTTCCATATTAACCATATTGCTAAAGAAAACACAGAAACAAACAGACAAGAAAAACAAAGTAAAAAAAAAAATACCTGTTCTTCACCCTGCATTCAGAGTTCTTCAGTTCTCTCTGATGATGGTCAGTACATTTTATCATGGGTCCTTTTGGATCTTTATGTTTGGTCTTGGTCTTAGATCATTATCTCCATCAGTGTCATTAGTTCTTTCAGAGTTGATTAACATATAATATAGTTTGTACAAAGTTTTTCTATTTCTTCTCTCTGCATTTGGTTTCATTTCATAAAAGTCTTCCCAGGTTTTTCTGCAACCATTTCACTCATTATTTATTATAATGCAGTACTATATTATCACAATAATGTACCTCAATTTGTTTAGCAGTTGTCCAATTTATGAACATCTCTTATATTTCCAATTCTTTGTCACCACAACAAAAAGCTACTTTAAATATATTTTTTGCACATATTGATCATTTTTGTTTCTTTCTTTTTTCTTCTCTTTGGGATATAGATCTCATATTTCATTGCTAGGTCAAAGGACATGCAAAACATTATAGGCCTTTGGACGTAGTTCCAAATTGTTCTTCTGAATGGTTGAACCAGCTAAGAACTGAAGCAACAGTGCATTTGCACACCTATTTTTCTATATCCCTTCTGGGTTTTGTAATTTTCTTTTTCTATTGTTTTAACCAATATGATAGATGTACAGTGGTACTGCAGAATTCTTGTGATTTACATTTCTCTAATGAGTAGTGATTTAGAGCATTTATTCATGAGACTGGATAGCTTTTCTCTCTTCTGAAAACAATCTGTTCATATTTTTTGACTGTTTATGAATTGTAAAATGGCTGTCATTTTTATTAATTTGACTCAGTTCCCTACATAGTTGAGAAAAGAGGACTTTGTCAGAGAAATTTGGTGTAAAAGTTTCACCCCAGTTTCCTGTTTTCTTTTTAATTTTGCCTATATTGGTTTTGTGTGTCCAAAACCTTTTAAACTTATAATAATCAAAATTGTCTATTTTACTTCCTGTAATACATCTTTTCTTTTGTTCAGTCATAAACTTCTCTCTTATCCAGAGATACAAGAGGTAAAGTTTTCCATGAACCCTGTAATTTGCTGATGATATCACTCTTTTAAGTCTAAATCATGTACCTGTTTTGACCTTATCTTGGTAACTGCTTTCATAAAGTCCTTGAGTTTCTCCTGGCAGGTAGACTCCCAAGTATTTTATATTATCTGCAGTTATTTTAAATAAAATTTCTCTTTCTATCTCTTTCTGATTGGTTTTGTTTGTAGATTTAAAAAATGCTGATGATTTATGTGGGTTTATTTTATAGCCTGGAATTTTGCTAAAGCTACAGATTATTTCAACTATTTTCTTTAGTTAATTCTCTAGGGTTCTATGATACCTGTGACTTTAAGAAGATGTAGCAGAGGTCACACCCTAGTAAACCATTTTGGTAAGTTTGAGGGCCACATACCTATTGGTGAGTTAGCAAGGTTTCTACCCAATTATGTGACGACTTTCCCTGGTAGAATGAGCAAATAAGAATAATTTGTTCCAATGGCCATGAACATGCCTGAAACAAGTGCTGTGGAGCACTTAGGAGTTGGTTAGATGTTGACAATGCCAATATCATCCACTGCATAGTGGGTCATTTCCAGTCATCCTGACTTTTGTCTTGTCACTGGACTTCAATGACTCTGGAAGAGAGTGAGGCTGACAGCTGTGCAACTCTGCCTCACTTAACTCTAATGCACATACAAGTCAAGACATAACCCCATGATGTCACTGATCTTCTTTAAAAACAAAGGACAAACAACCAAATTATAGAGTATGTTTCTCCTGGTTTTAGGTAGATTATGCATATCCTCTTAAGAGGATAGTGATTCCAATGCTTTCTGATGTTTTTAATAAGAATGGGTGTTATATTTTGTTAAAAGCTTTTTTTCTGAATCTATTGACATTATCATATGATTTTTGTTGATTTTGTAATAGACATGATCAATTATACTTATGGTTTTCCTAACATTGACCAAAACTACATTCCTGGTAAATATCCCATGATCACATAGTGTCTGATCTTTGTGATATATTGCTACAATCTCCTTTCTAGTACATTGCTTACATTTTTTGGCATTTTCATTAGGGAAATTTATCAGTAGTTTTCTTTCTTTGTTTCACTTTTCCTGGTTCAGTTATAAGAACAATATTTGTTCCATAAAAGGATTTTTGTACAACAACTTTTAAATTTATTCTTCTAATAGCTTATATATTTTTAGGATTTTTTTCCTTAATCCTTGTTAGATTTCATTCACAAATCCAACTGGCTGTGGCAATTTTTTTTTCCAAGAGAGATTATTTATGGTTTGCTTAATTAATTTTTTAAAAATGTTTAAGTATTCTGTTTCCTCTTTGGTTAATTTGAGCATATACGTGTTTGTGTGTGTGTATACATATGTATATGTATATGTATATACATATATATATTTGTAAATGTTCATTTATTTTACTTGAATTGTAAATTTTATTGGCATATAATTGGGCAAAACAACTCATAATTTAAATAATGTCATCTTCTTTGGTGGTAAATCCACACTTTTTATTTTTGATACAGGTATCAAATGGTTTCTTCTTTTTTAAATGCTATTAACCAGTGGTTCATCAATTTTTTCCCATAAAACCAGCCCCTAGTTTTATTTGTTAGTTCAATGTTGTCTTTTTTTTACTTTCAATTTTAATTTCTTTTCTAATTTTTTTTAGTGTCATGCCCAATTCATTGATCTGCTCTTATTAATATGTATATATTTAGAGAGAAAAATTGTCTTCTAAGTACTACTTTGGCTACATTCTACAATTTTTGGTATGTTGTCTTATTGTTATTATCTTTAATAATGTTATTGATTGTTTCCATTTATTCTTCTTTGACCTACTTATTTTTTTTAGGATTAGATTATTTAGTTTCCTAATGATTTCTATCTGTTTCCATGGCCCTTTGTTGAATAAAATTTTTATTGACTTAGGATCTGACCAGGGTGCATTTGATAATTATGCTTTTCTGAATTTGGTTGTGAGGTTTTTATGCCCTAAAATACAGTCAATATTTGTGAAAGTGCCATGTAGAGCTAAGGGGAAAAAAGTGCATACTTTTCTATTGCCATTATTTTTCTCCCAGTTATCCATCATACCAAACTTTTCTAAGATTCTATTAATTTCCTTAACTTTTTTATATTTTAGCTGATGGTTAAATTTATCTAACTGAGAGGGGAAAGTTGAGGTTACCAACTAATACAGTTTTACCATTTATTTTCTCTTATAATTAATTTAATTTATCCTTTAAGAATTTGGATGCTCGTGGCAGAGCTGAGATGGTGGAGGAGAGGAAGCAGTTGAACTCTCCCAGCATTCTCCTCCAAACAAAGTTAAAAAACCACCTCAAATAAAATTCTGGAAAGAAAGAGTCAATTCTGGGATCTACCCAAAGCAGTACATAGGGGGAAATGTATATCTTTAAATGAATACATTAATAAAAGACAAAAAGAGCAGATCAAAATTGAACATACAACAACAACAATAACAACATCATCAACAACAACAAACCTAGAATAAGAACAAAATAATATCACCATTTAGACACCAAAATGAAAATCCTAAAAATTGGAGAGATTAATTTAGGAAAAAAAAATACTTGAAAGCAACAAAGACTTTGAGTTTCTTGAACTCTCAAAATAGCAGTGGGAAAATGCTTAACCTAGAAACAGAGCATCTCTCACCCTTGGAACAGCACCCAACTCTTACTTAAATTTAAAAGTCAAGAAATAGGTTAGAAAAATTAGCAAACAACATAAAAAGAACACAGCTCTATAAAGCCCTCATGGGAACACTGAAAATTACAATGATGTCAAAAATAAATAGAAGGAAAAACTTAAAGCAAAAAAAAAATGGACAAAAGCATAACAAGAATTCCTGGAAGAGTTAAAAAAAATATTTTCAAAAGCAGGCAAGCATGATAGAGGAAAAACTGGGAAAAGACATGAGAGTGAAGTAAGAAAACATGAAAAGATGATTAACAGCTTGGTAAAAGAAACAAAAATATTGAAGTCAATAATACCTTAAAATCAGATTGGATCACAGAAAAATGAGGCACAAAAATCACTGAAGAAAATAGTTTCTGAAAAATCAAAATTTGGTTGCTCTAAATAACTAATATTTAGAAAAAAAGCAAAAGAAAAGCCCTCTGAGGTACCACCTGGTGCCTATAAGATTAGCTAATGTGGCAGAAAAGGAAAATGACCAATGCTGGAAGGGCTGTTGAAGAATTGGAACATTAATGTGCTGTTGGAGTTGTGAACTGATTAAAGCATTCTGGAGAGCAATTTGAGACTATGCCCAAATGGCTGTAAAACTGTGCATACTCTTTGACTCAGCAGTACCAATACTAGGTCTGTATTCCAAAGTGATCAAAGAAAAAGGTGAAAAAAAGGACTTATATGTACAATAATTTTTATAGCAGTTCTTTTTATGGTGGCAAACAATTGTAAATCGAGGGGATTCTCATTAAGAGGGGAATGGCTGAAAAAGTTGTGGTATGTGATTATGATGGAATACTATTATACCAAAAGAAACCATGACTTGCATGTCCTCAGAAAATCCTGAAAAAGATTTACATGAATTGATGCAAAGAGAAATGAGAAGAATCAAGAAAACATACACAGTAAAAGTAATGTTCTATGATGAACAACTGTGATTGACTGCATTATTCTCAGGAGGACAGTGATCCAACACAATTTCAAAGGACTAATAATGAAAAATGCTGTCTATCTACAGAGAAAGAACTGATGGAATCCAAACAAAGATCAAAGCATAATTTATTTTTTTTCTTGTTGCTTTTTTTTGTCTGTGTTTTCTTTCATAGCATTTCTAATATGGAAACATGTTTTTCATGATGGCACATGTGCAACCTATATCAAGTTGCTTGCCTTCTCAGTGAAGACAGGGAAGGAGGGGAGGGAGAGAATTTGGACCTCAAAATTTAAAAAGAATGAATGTTATAATTGTTTTTGCATGCAATTGGTGAAAAATAAAATTAACCAATATATATTTGTAGAAAGAAAACAATACCTTAAAACTTAGAAGTGGGCAAGTGCAAGCTAATAACTCCATGTTATATAAAAATGCAATAAAACAAAATCAGTAGAATTAGAAAAATACAGAAGAAAATATGAAATATCTCATTGAAAATGTATAGACCCAGAAAATAAATTGATGAGAGGAAATTTAGGAATTATTAGAAAAAGCATCATCAAAGAAAGAGCGTAGACATTGTATTTCAAGAAATTATAATTGAAAACCTCCCCAAGAACCTAGAACCATAGGTTATAATAGAAATTGAAAGAATCTACTGATCACCCCCTAAGATTCCAAAACTGAAATCCTCCAGGAATATTATAACTAAATTCCATAACTCCTAGGTAAAGCAAATATGCTTCAACCATAAAGAAATAATTCAAATGTCATGGAACCATCAGGATCACATAAGATTTAGAAGCTATTTTAAAAAAGGAGAAGGGGCCTTAGAATATGATGTTCCACCACAAAGGAGGTAGGATTACAACAGAGAATGATTTACCCAAAGTTGAGCATAATTCTTTGGGTGGGGGTGGGTGGAATGGATATTTAATGAAATAGAGCACTTTCAAACATTCCTGATGGAAAGAAAATAAAACAGTTGAATAGAAAATTTGACTTTCAAATACGAGACTCAAGAGGATCATGAAACAGTAAGCATGAAAGAGAAATCATAAAGGAGTCAATAAGGTTAAAATGTTTACCTTTTTATGTAGAAAGATGATAGATGTAACTCCTAAGAATTATATCATTATTAGGGCAGATAGAAGAACTTCACATATATGAAAGGCACAGTAGTAAGTCGATTATGTTGAGATTATCTCAACAACAACAACAAAAATGAATGGAAGATAAAAAGGGATGCACTAGGAGAAAGGAGATGGGAGAGGAAGAATGGGAAAAATTATCTTACAAAAGATGTATGCAAGAAAGAATTTTTATACTAAAGAAGGAAATGGGTCGGACAAGAAACATTTGAAACTCTCATCTGAATTGGTTCAAAGAGGGAAAATCTATCTGTATTGGCATCTATAAATAACATATACATATGTATACATACATAAATTAGGTGTAGAAATTTCTCTTACCCAACAGGGAAATTAGAAAGGAATGGCATAAGAGACAAGTAGGGGGGTAAAAAATATCAGGATGGATTAAGGGAAGTAGTGGTCAGAAGCAAAACAGACTTTTGAGGAGGCGCACAATAAAAAGAAAAAAAGAAGGATAAGCAAGAAAATATGATAGAGTAAAAAAAAGTAAAAAAAAATATGATAGAATAAAAAATGTGAATGGAAAAAAATTTACCCTTAAAATAGAAGCAGATAGCTGAATAGATTAGAAACCAGAAACCAACTATAAATTGTTTATATGAAGCACACTTGAAATAGATACATAGAGTTAAAATAAGTGACTGGAGTAAAATCCATAATGCTTCAGCTGAAGTAAAAATGGCATGTGTGGCATTCATGATCTCAGATGAAAGAATTTTCCATTTGCTCAGTTCTGTCTTTTAAGGTTTTATTTTCTTCAGTATTTCTGTACATCTTTTACCAAGCTGTTAACTGTCATTTGATAATTTTCTTGCAAATAAGAATGAAGGAGGTAGATTATTGAAGTAATTTGTAATAGGTGTTTGTCAACGTATGAGTGGTAATAGGTCAATGAAGCAAAAGATTTGAGAATAGTGGATAAGGTATTCTTAAGGTAACTCACTGAGGAATCAGTATCGGGAAATGAAGAGGGCATAGTCAGAGCAGGGGTGATAAGTACCTAGAAGAAGAGATAATGGTGGTGATGTTGAGGATAAAGCATAGATTTAGGATTAGGAAAGCATAAGGAAACATCCCCATATGAACAATTATGGTCAGATAAAGCAATTTCTCAGTTCTTAAACTTGGAAATGACACCTTTTGGGTGTTGCCAAGAGCATTTGTGACCATGATTGTGTTAGGAGTAGGTCATTGGACTTGAGTAGATTGAAGATCTGGTAAATTAATGTTGTTCTTTGAAGTTCCCAAGTCTGAGGGCAGATATTACAGTGGAGAGGAAGACTTCATTCAGTGAAGAATGAAAGGGAACATTCTTGAGATCAGTAGCTAATGTCAAGTATCTAAAAGACTAATTTTTGAAATATTAAATTTCAAAAGAGCAGAGGCTACTGAGTGATGGTGGTAGGAGTGTCTAATGGAGGATAAGGAGTATTCTAGCTTCTCCATTATGGTTAATGAATTACAATATCCCAGGGGGAATTTTCTATGTCAGTGGTAGAAGATAAAAAGAATAGAATTAGATGTGTAAAATAAAATTTTAATTATAAAACTATACTTCCACATGACAATTGGAAGAGATGTGAAGTAGGGTATTTGAAGGCTAGAGTATTGTTGCTGTTCAACCATTTACTCTTGTCAAACTCTTCATGATCTCATGGACCATAGTGTTCTAAGCCTTTCTATCCTCCACTATCTCTAAAAGTCTGTCCAAGCTCACATTTATTGCTTCCATGACACTCTGTTCAACTCAACCTCTTTCACCATCTCCTTTTGCCTTCAATCTTTATGAACACTATACTCTATTTCAGTGAGTCCTCTCATCTCATTATGTGGTCACATTATTTAAGTTTGGCTTCAGTATTTGTCTTTCTAACGTATACTCTTAATGAGGGGATTGAGGCAGCAAGTGTTAGTGGGAATTGAATGAACTACGCTGATTTTGTCTTGTGATTCAATTCTGGAGCTAGTTCAGTTCCCTTTCTATTAAATTATAGGTCTACTTCAATTTCTATCTTCTAAGAAAGTTTTATTTGATTGTGGAAATTGTAAGAAAATCTTATTGTGTTATTTGAATCACAACTCAAAAGCATTGATTCTGTGGTGCTCAGCTTTCCTTAGAGTCCCACAGCCACATATTACTACTGGGAAAACTATAGCTTTGGCTTTACATAACTTTGTTGGCAAAGTGATGTGTCTTCTGCTGTCCAGATTTGTCAAAACTTTCCCTCCAAGGAGCAATTTCCTTACTTCAGTGTTGGGGGCTGCTTAGTGTCCAGCACTAAGCATGATTGGAGATGTGAATAAGAAATGACCAGGCCATGTGAATAGTTCAAGAAAGAACCCTGAACTCCATTTATTGATGCATAGTACAAAGTTTTTAAAGTTCCAAATGACAAAGATTCAAGTATTCTTATCTTAACCATGTCCTGGAATATTATTGCTAATGGAATAGTCTGCCATACCCAGGAAGTAGCTTGGATAAGACAAGACTTATTATCAAGAACCCAGGAAGTCATAGGGAAGGTCAGTTGTCTCTTATCTACAGGACAAAGGATGCTCCCTGAGAGCAGGCCACAATCTCAAAGACATTTGCATAGGAACCAAACCCTAAGAATAAGGTATTTTGACTTACTATAGTCTTTAGTCTGTTATAACTTGGAAGTAGCATTATAGGATAAGGAACATGTCCTTTTTGGTGTCTGAAGTTTGGGAGCAAAGGTTTTGATGTCAGGATATCAAACAAAAGTCCTTTTAAGTGTATCCCTGAGATTCTTTCGGGGGAGCCAGCCTTTGCAAGCTGCATCACCTTGAAAGGAAGTAGGGTACATATTAAGGTCTCTATCTGAGTCCTGGGTCAGGCCTCTTTGGCTTCCCAAACTTCAGTCACCGTCTTCCGTGATTTTTGAGCCCAAGAATGTGAAATATGATGTTGCTTCCATTTCTTCTCCCTCTGTTTACCAGAAACTGATGGGAGCTGTTGCCAATATCCTAGTTATTTTTTTTTTATTATATTATGAGCTTCAAGTCTGCTTTTACACTCTCTTCTTTCATCCTCATCAAGAGGCTTTTTAATTCTTCTTCACTTTCTACCATCAGAATGGCATTTTCTCCATATCTGAAATTGTTGATTTTTCTCCCAACAACCTTAATTTTGACTTTCAATTCACCCAGTCTGGAATTTTGCATATTGTACTCTGTATGTAATTTAAATAAATGAAGGTGACAATTTACTCCTTTTGCAATCTTAAAACCAATCACTTGTTCCATGTTTGGTTCTAACTGTTACTTCTTGTCCCACATACAGGTTCCTCAAGAGACAAGTAAGATGATCTGATACTTCTACCTCTTTCAGGACTTGCCATATTTTGTTATGATCCACGTAGCCCAAGACTTTGGTGTAGTCGTAAAGTAGAAGTAGATGTGTTTTATTTCTTTCTTGGAACTCCTTTGCTTTTTCCATAATCCAGCATTTGTCAGTTTGGTTTCTAGTTCCCCTGCCTCTTCAAAAACCACTCTTCTTCTGCTAATTCTCAGTTTACATATTGCTAAAGCCTGGCTTGGAGAATCTTACACATAACCTTGTTTGGATGTGAAATGAGGGCAATTGTTTTTTGGTAATTTGAACATTCTTTGGGATTTGCCCTTCCTTAGTTTTGAGATAAGACTGTGACCCAGGAAGTGGAAGACTAGAAGTACTTGAATATGAAGGAACAGACAGCTGGGCTTAAGTTTGTTCCCCAGCAATCTGCAATTTAGTTCTACTAGCGTAGGGAAAATAAGGGGAAAAAAGCAAAATATTAATTAATTGATTTATCTGTCAAAAGGGCTGATATTTTACTGAGTATTAGGTATCAATGGGAATAATATGTATAAAATTTTAAAAAACACCTTTATACAAAGTAATTTCAAAATTGAATGGGAAGGGTAGCAAAAACTAGGGGAATTGGGTGTATCAAAAAATGACCATGTGCACCAAGGTACACAACCAGAACTTTGAAAAGAGCTCAGAATATTAAAAGACAAAGATGAGGAAGGAACAACTAGGTGTTGTTGAAACAGTTGTTTCAAAGACAACTAGACAAGAGGTAGAATGTTTTGTATGGGAATGGCAAGCAGAACATTGTCTAGGATAGTTATGGGAGGGAGGTCAATATGAACTTAGTCTCCAATGAAATCTGGATATTAATTGTGAAAGACTTTATATACAAAGCAAAGAGTATTTTTTCCTAAACAAAAAAGAAATCATGGATTTTTCTTGAACAGTGAAATGGCATAGTCAGACCTATGCTGCAGAAATATCAATTTGACAGCAAGGTAGAAGATATATTAGACATGAGAGAATTTAGAATGAAGGATATTAGCAATCATAATTGGACTGACTCCTTCATAGAGCTAGGACTGTGTGACCTTGGACATGACATTTAGAGTCTTTGAGAGTCAATTTCATCACCTCCTAAGAGGTATGATGGTATGATGATATCTTCTCTCTATATATTCCTGGGATCTTGTGAGGATTAAGTGAGTATAAAAGCCCGTGTGAATGTCATCTTCTATTTTATATGTGATATGAGTCTAAGGAAGCTAAAAATAATATGCTTTGCAAACAAATATATTTTAGGCTTAATCAATTTAAATTCACAAATGATATAGAATTGACAGATTTTAAAATTCTATTTGGTAGAAAATTGCATTTCTCATATCTTATTTAAGTGTTCTACTAATTGCATAATGTATTCAATTGGAATTTAGTTGGGAATAAAGTTACTCATTTATGACATGGTGCCAGATAACTGATGGACAATGATTACATACTTTTTCCCTGGTGATGACATTGATATAGTTGAATGTATTTTGTGTATTCATTTTCAGTTGAATCAATAGGAAATGCCAGTGTTGAGAAATAGACTCATGTATTCTTTCATTCTGTAGATAATTGAGCATGACCCCAACTGTATTCAACTTAATTATTCCCATAGGGTTGATATTATTCACATTTATTTTATTTTGAGTATTTTGGTTTGTTGTATATTTTCTATTTTCTTTATATTTATAAGCACATGGCCTTATCTTTTGAAAAAAAAAATCTTGATAAAACTATGTAATAGTTGTTTTTTTACCTCTAGGCCGGTGGTTCTCAGCTTTCCTAATGCCGGGAGTCTTTAATTCTCATATGTGGGCATATCTGGGAATATCTGAACGTGGGCAGACCTGCCTGGAGATGGATAGAGGAGTAGTGTCTCAGTTCCTAAGACCATCAGAAATATGTGTTTTCCCGTGGTCTTAGGCAACCCCTGCGAAAGGGTCGTTTGACCCCCAAAGGGGTCGCCACCCACAGGTTGAGAAACGCTGCTCTAGGCTATTCTCTCTCTAATCCATCTTTTCCATATTTGTTCATGTAATCATTACTCTTCTACTCAAAAACTCTCATTCACCCTCCATTGCCTATAAAATAAAGTACAAATACCTGAATTATATTTAAGATCAATCAAACTCAGAATGCAATCTATACAATCTAGGTGATCTTATACTACCCATGTTTATGTATTCTATATTTCAGTGAAACTGGACTGTTCTCCATTTTGTCCTCTCTCATTTTCTCATCATGATTTTGCTTATGCTTTCCCTCATGCCTGGAAATGACTCCTCTCTCCTCTATTATATAGACATTTGATTAACTCTTTCCCTTCATTAGAAACATAGATCAATTCCTCCATGGCATTTTCATTGTTCTTTTTCAGGTAAAAATAGTCTTGTAGGGCAAAGGATGTTGGATTCCAAATACTTGGACTTGAATCCCGTTCCTGTCATTTCTTTTTATGTAAGATTGAATAAGTCATCTAGACCATCTGGGCCTCAGTATTATTTTAAAGTGAGAAGGTTGGACTGGATGATATATTAGGTCTTGTCTAATTTTAAAATTATAATTGTATGATCTTCCTTAAATTCTTCCATAAAACCAGACATTTTCTTTATACTTATTCATCCTCCCCGGTAGCATAATTATTTGTGAACTAGACCATATACACCCTGCGTATCTTTCACCCTACTGCCAATTATTTCCTAAGTTCCTTGAGAGCAAGGCTATGTTATAGCTATCTTTGTAATTCCATTGTTTTGCCCAGAGTAGGTACTTAATCAATGTTGAATTGAATGGGAGTACCACTGCAAAAAGTGACATTTTTACTTGTATACCAACTCCAACCCCCTCAAGAGGCACTAAAGAATCATAGCATTTAATAGTTTTACTGAGTATCCCAGCATAAATTGATAGTTCTGTTCTTTTGCAAAGTTATATTAGCTTTTTAATGAAATGTAAAATACCAGTAAATATTAATGAGCTCTGACTTGACACATGTCAAGCACAAAAGTGATTTGTGTTAGATGAAAGGGATACAATGACCCTTATGTAAGAAAATCAATGGTCACTAAGGACTCTTCCACCTCTGAATCACAGATTCTTTGGTCTATGATAAAGGCATGATCTCCCATACAAGATCTGTCCTGATCTTTCACATAGTACTCTTTCTGTGCCTAAAACTGAACATCTTCATGCTTTGTTCACACTCCTTGGGAAGACGGGTATGGATCATTAGAATATTTAGAGCACTTATATCATTCATATAAGGAAATCCTAATGTCGAAATTTCCTAGGGGCAGTTAGGTGACTCAATGAATAGAGCACTGACCCTGGAGTCAGGAGGACCTGAGTTCAAATTTGGCCTCGGACACTTAACACAAAAAAAAACTAGCCATGAGACCTTGGGCAAGTCACTTAACCCCAACTGCCCTGCCTTCCCCCTCCAAAAAAAAAAGTTATTATAAGGGGTGGCTAGGTGGCACAATGAACAGAGCACCAGCCCTGGAGTCAGGAGGACCTGAGTTCAAATCTGGCCTCAGACACTTAACACACAAAAAAACCAGCCATGTGACCTTGGACAAGTCACTTAACCCCAACTGTCCTCCAAAAAGCAAAAAATAAAAATACAAAAAAAGTTTAAAAAAAAAATGTCCTACATCAATAAAGGTGGGCAACAGATTTTTAATTTATTTTAATTTTATTTTTAATTAATTAATTATTTTTAATTTATTTTTATTTTAATTTATTCCATTAATGCAGCAGATCTTAACCTGGGATGTACCGATTTGATATATCTATATCTATATCTATTTCTATCTATCTACCTATCTATCCATATATTATATATATCAAGTCCATAAATCCCAGGTTAAGATCTGCTGCATTAATGGAATACAAAACTGGATTTCAATATAGTTGATTTTCTTTGTAATACTAGGTATTTTATTTTAGGAATTAAAACAAAAATTATTCTAAGAAGGGGTGCATGTCCTCAGATTCCTAAAGGAGTCTATTACATGCAGACAAACACACACAAGATTGAGACCCTCTGTCTTAAAGAGTCATCTGGGGACTGAGAAATTCACTGACTTAGCCAGAGTCACATGACTAGTTTGTGGCAGAAAATAGACCAGCAAAGGTCTTTTTAATTTCAAAACTGATGCCTTATCCTATTCAAGTGACCTCCCTATTTTGTATGTTTGTTATATTAACGTATCTGTGTATGTTTCATTTACCCCTACCAGTAAAATACAAATTCTTTTAGGGCAAGGCCTGCTTTCATTTTGTCTTTATCCTCAGTACACAAACAACATGCCTTCATTCATAGTTTAGGCACTTAATAAATGTTACCTGACTTGAATTAAACTGAAATGAATTGAATGAACTGCTGAACCAAGGGATAGGGTTGGGGATAATTTCCAGTTTCCATTGGAGGGAGGGGTGTGGACTCCATTAACAACAATACTTACTGACAATTTCTTAAATTTTTAGAAACAATTCACTTGGATTGAGTTGTTTTCTGATGACAAAAAATTATATTTTAAATATGGACTTAGAAGTTGGGCTACATGGGGGCAGAAAGATGCCTATTTTGCCCCAGTTCTCAAAATAGTAACAGGTATGGGTTATTAATTGTGGGCATATATGTGACAGTAACTTTGGATTTGACTGTGTCTCTATTGTGCCTTTCACTTACATTGGTATTCTAAGCCTAAAGTCCCATTAGTATGTCAACGACTAGGTAGACTTCTGATGAATGTTTATTTGGCACACTGTTCAGCCTGTTATGCACAAGTGCATAGAATTAAAATAATAATTTCTAGTTGATTTCATGCTTCTGTAGCTTAATGGTCTCTGATGCTTATAGTAGATCCATTATACATACTCTTACACAGAAAAGATGCACTGAAAGAAAATGTCAGCTTTTGAATAAACCACTGTCCAAATTTACTCCCAAATGAAATTGAAAAGAAAATTGGAAATATGACTTTTAGAAGGATTTACTACTATCTCTTTTCTGGATAATTTGATATGGTGGTATTCATAATGATCAGTGAAGTACTAAGAATAATTTTCCTGCTCATATCTATGCACTGACCTGACATCTCTTGTTTTTCCTTTAAGTGCAGTTGAATGTAATTAACCAACAGCTTGGGATTTGATTAAAATGTCACATTTTATGGGTTGATGGTCATTTTCCATGCCTGTCCCAAACTGGGAGATCAAAAACTCAACTTGATCTATATGTTGAGCAAATGTTTACATACTTTGTAGAAGTTGGAAACTGACATATTGCATATTGCATTCAAATGATTCTCTCTATGTAAATAGATTGAATAAACTGTTCCCTGGCTGTTTTTAATAGAATAGGACCTTATAATAGAAGGTGATAGTTATATCAATAGCTCCAAACAGTGAATAGCACCAAAATTATTTGGCTTTATAGACAACATATATTTCAAATGGACAGATTTATCTTCCTAATGATACTTTACATTGAAATTTAAAATTAGATGCAGTTCTAGACTGAAGGACAATTAAGCTGGGTAGAGAAAGATTGAAACTGAGCAAGGTGTGAAAGGCAAGTCATTTTATGATGAAAACCTTTCTGTGTGTAATGCATGAACTGGGCAAGTTCTGACTATTAGCAAAGTTATCTCTGCCAGGCATATGGTAATATTTACCCTTAAGGTGGTATTTTAGCTGGTAGAACAATCATACCCAAACACTTCTGCTTAGTGGATCAATGTTAATGTAGAAGAGAGTCTTTAATTGTCTACAGATTATATACTTGAACTTTTCCTGTTTAAGATATTTTATCAAACTTTTTTTTATCATGACATGGAAGAAGGCAAGAGAAATTTTTTAAAAATAAATATTCTCAGTTGTTGATTCATAGTAGATTCAAATTTGTTTCAGCTACTTGGGGAAAAAAAAGTCTCAAGCCCCAAATATTTGTTCTCTAAATGAGTATCTTCAGGCATAAACGTGAAGTCTTTCAAACAGGCAAAAAACATCAATTGTAGTGTTACCAGAATTGGAATTACCTAAGTTTAGATATACCTGTGACTAGATAAAATGTTCTCTATGTACTCAGATTACATCTAGAATCAAGATAACAGACAATGAAAGTCTAAACTGAGGTGATGGCTTTGCAAGTGGAGAGAAGAGGATGAATTTGAGGATCTTCTATAGTTAGAATTGATAATATTTCACAGCTCATTTGGATGTAAAGAGAAAGGGAATTAAGTCAAAGCTGTACCAAAGTTGTCACCCTGGGTAACTGAAAGGACAGGAATGCTATTCAAAGAAAGAAGAAAGTTTGGAGGAGATAGTGGTTTTTTTGGGGGGGAGGGGAGGATGTTATGATATTATAGTAAATAACTATGGATTTTCTTCTCTTTTATATTTATAATAGTATTGTACATAGAGGTCAATATCCAATTATAATATGGAAGACTAAAGATCAGAGTATCTGGAAAACTTTTCTATTCCTAGATATGCCTTTTATAACATGTGCAACTTTAAGAAAGTCACTCAACATCTTTCGTCCTCAATTTGTTTATGTCTAAAATGACTTATTTGGACTTATTTCTAATTCAATGAAGGACTTTTAGGGGCAGAGCCATGATTGTGGAGTAGAGGAAGCACTCAACCAAGCTCTCCAAATATTAAACTTCAAACAAATTTAAAATAATGCTTCAACTAGAATTTTGGAGTGAAAGCCAACAAAAGGATGGAGTGAGATGTTCCTCTAGTTTAAGATAACTTCAGTGGTCAGAACGAGAAAACTATTGCATAAGGTTGGAGGCTAGCCTAGAGCCCTGTGGATGAGGCATGCGTGAGACTAGGTGGTGGTGATAGAAACAGCAGCAGCAGTAGCAGCAGTAGCTTCAGGAACTCTCAAGGCAGACATGGTAAGATTTGCCAGCTGGTCAGAAAGAGATTACAGGGGGCCCCTGTGCAAGCACTGGATACCTATTTAGATGCTATTTGAGAGCTTCATTATCTATATTCATTTTGGGTCACAATTCAAGGGTGAAGAGGAGGACTTTTGGTCAAGAGGAAGCAGGGCCCCTGAGAGCAGTATCACTTCTAGTCCTAAGGTAGCAGGGTCTCTGCAGAGCAGTATCCATGGCAATATCAAGTGATCAGGATCCCTTCCAGAGTAAGGACCAGAAAGAAGGTACACCAGGAGAGCAGTGACCATAGCTCTTCTGAGATCATTTCACCTTGGAAGCACTGAAAACTTCTGAACACTCAAAACAAACTCTGAAAAACGCAATGTGAAAAAGTCTGAAGGAATAGATTAGTTACATAATTCATAGTAGTAAAAGACCATAGCAATCTAATGTTTGATAAACCCAAAGATCCAAGCTTTTGGGAAAAGAACTCATTACTTGACAAAAACTGCTGGGAAAACTATAAAACAGTTTGTCAGAAACTAGGTATAGTCTAATATCTCATACCATATACCAAGATAAAGTTAAAATGAGTACAAGATTAACATATAAAAGTTGATACCAAGGGCAAATTAAAGGAGCATGAAATGATGTACCTATAAGATCTATGTATAAGGGAAGAATTTATGACTAAACAGAAGACAAAGAACATGATGACATATAAAATGGGTAACTTTGATTATATTAAATTAAAAGGTTTTTTACATAAATAAAAGTCAATGTAGCCAAGATTACAAGAAAAGCAGAAAGCTGGGGAAGAATTTACTGCAAATGTCTCTGATAAAGGCCTTGTTTCTCAAATATTTATAGAACTGAGTCAAATTTATAAGAATACAAATCATTCTCAAATTGATAAATGGTCAAAGGATATGAACATGCAGTTTTTAGATGAAGAAATCAAATCCATCTATAGGCATATGAAAAAACAATGCTCTAAGGAATGCAAATTAGAACAACTCTAAAGTACCACCTTACAACTATCAGGTTGGCTAATATGACAGAAAAGGAAAATCATAAATGTTGGTGAGAATATGGGGAAATTGGGACACTAATACTCTGTTGGTGGAGTTGTGAACTTATCCAATGATTCTAGAAGACAATTTAGGAGTTATGCCCAAAAGGGTTATAAAATTATAACCTTTGACATAGCAATATACCCTTTGACATAGCAATATCATTAATAGGTCTATATTCCAAAGAGATAAAAAAGGAAAAGGATCTATATAGCAGCTCTTCTAGTGGTGGCAAAGAATTAGAAATTGAGGGGATATCCATCAATTGGGAAATGACTAAACTAGTTGTGTTATATGATTATAATGGAATGCAATTGTGCTATAAGAAATGATGAGAAGATTTATTTCAGAAAATCCTGGAAAGGCTTGCATGAACTGATGCAGAGTGAAATGAGCAAAACCAGGAGAATATCATACACAATGATAGCAATATTGTATGAGGATAAACTGAATGACTTAGCTGTTCTCAGCAATATGATGATCCAAGACAATTCCAAAGGATTATAATAAATAATGCTAGTCACCTCTAGAGAAAAAACTGATGACATCTGAATGAAGATTAAAACATATTATACTATTTTTCACTTTTGTATGTGTTTTTTTTTTCCATTTTCTTTCCAAACATTGACTAATATAGAAACATGTTTTGCATGACTGCCCATGTATAACCTACATCAAATTGCTTACTTTCTCAATGAGGGAAGAAAGAAGGGAGAGAGAAAATTTGTAACTCAAAATTTGTAACTCAAAGAGTTATAAATTATTCTACATGCAATTGGGAAAAATAAAATACTATTAAAGGAAAAACCTAAAGCTTGGGATGGAGCACTACTCCCATCCCCACCAGAAAAAGAACAAAATTTTAAGGTAAAGTTCAAAATCAAGAAATAAAGTGGAAAATTGAGCAAGCACTAAAACAAAACAAAACAAAACAACTCTAATCATATAAAGCTACTGTGGTGACAGAAGATCAAGACACAATGAGCTGAGGTTTGTTAAATAGCTAAGATTTTAAAAATTAAATCCTGATTCTTATGTAACAGTAAGAGATTGACACTTAAAAAGGAAGCCAATAGAGAAAGTCATAAGGGTAGTAATCAAATGAGATAAATGAACTACTCTTTATTGCACTTTTAGATTGTATAACATGTAGAAGCGTCAGAATTGTCCTCTCTCACTTAAAATGATCAATAAAATTGTGTATGTTTGCATTACAGCTCTTAATCTGAAAGCAATGAGTTTACTCACCTGTCTTTCTCTTTTTCTTCTTTCCTCTCTCCTCCTATTCAATTGTTCCTTCATTTCTTCATAACTTTGTTCATTTTTTCTTTCCTTTTCTTTTCCCCTTCCTCCCCTTTCTTAATTTGTTTCTCTGTCTCTCTATATCTCTTTCTATCTTTTTCTGTAGCTTTTCTAGCTATCTTTCTCATGTCCTCCACTTTAAAAACCATAGTTCTAAGTTGTTAATGATGAAAACAGATACATTTACATTAAACATATGAAGTTGGATATTCCAATTCTTACTATTGTAGAGGTTATCTATACTCATCTATCAGATTCATAGAGAAGTAGATGGGTAGACTCTACTTGGTTGTAATTGATTTCCTTTGTAATTCTATGTATTTTAGGAAGTTAAAGACATTATTTGGAGAAATTGTCCACTGGCTTCACAGGACTGCTAAAGAGGTCCATGACATACACACAAACATGTCAAGAACCACTGATCTAAAAATAGAAATAATGAGGTACAGGCTCGGGAACCCCCTTCAACTCTGATTGAATCTTCCCAATTGATGAGGCATTTGCCTAAGGCCATAAGCCTTTCATTATCGAAAGGCCAAAATCTCTGTTACAAGCCTAGCCCTCCTTTGACCAGCAACTTCCCACCCTTGGTCCTCCCAAAATATTTATACCCAAATCTGTTATACCCTTGAACTGGCCTAGCCCATGGCAGAGAATGATCTATCAGAGAATCACTCTGTGTGAGATGATTCTGGCCTGCTTCACCAACGCAAGTATCACAGATTCTGAGGCTTCTTAAGAGTCTGCTCATTGAGGTAAACTTTTAATAAACTTTGCTTTTCTTTGGCTGAGAAAAGATTTGAGTTGAATTCACTCGGCAGGACCCAGCATGTTGCTATTTTGGGCTCTTGAGCACCACTTCTGATGAGAAACCTCATCAGAATGAAGGCAATGTGAATATGTAGCAGTTTTTGGACCTGTTGCAAGGTTTATCATTTCATATCTCTGACCTTGATCAAGTGGTTTAATTTCCATTTTTTTTAGATATTAAATGATGTTTGGCCAAGTGAAGTTGAAAGGGTTACCCATAAACAGGGTTAGGGTTGCTCTGGAGACCCCAAAATACCAACATGTTGGGTCCTGCCAAATGAATTTGACTCAAGTCTTCTCAGCCAAAGAAAAGTAAAGTTTATTAATAGTTCCTTAAAAGTTTGCCATATGGGGGTAGACTCTTAGGGAGCCTAGGTATCTGTGATGCTTGCATTGGACAGGCAGGACAGATTAAGTCTGACACAGAGTAAGTCTGTGCTAAATCATTCTATGGCACTCTCACACACATGAGGGCAAGAAGATGTCTTATATACAGAAAGGTTGTGGGAGGAATCTAGGGGTGGTCTGTAGGAGGAGTTTGGGGAGGGTCTTCAGGAGGAGTTGATGAGGTCAATGCAAGGGTGGATTGATATTTTGATAGGCTCAAGGGTGGGAAGTAGAAGGATGGTGGAGGGCTAGGCTAGTAACAAAGGTCTGGGCAGAGCCACAGTGAAAACCTTACAGCCTCTGCAAATGTGTCATCAAATGGGAAAATTTAATCAGAGTTCAAGGGGTTTCCCAGGAATGCTTGTACCTCAAAGATTCAAAAAGAGCTCAAGAGGGTTTCCAGAGCTTGCACCTCATTAAAGTGACCTCTAGGGTTCTTTCCACCTCTATATCTATGATTCTTTGATCCTGTGTTATCAGTGAGTATGGCCATCACTCGTTCTCTTGGATGTTCCTAGTATTTCATTTCATCATATGTCTCTATTTCGATATTGTGGCATTTACAGGGGAAATCTTCCAACAATTTATATGTAGAATAAACTAGGGAGTTAGTAGGAATTCTGCCCAGTACAAAAACAGAATCCTGTTATTGGTCTGTATGCATGGGAGTTTTGAGGTCAGCTTCTTTCACTATAGAAGTCAAATATGGGTCACATAGGTGTACTTTGAGTTATTCATATGCTATTAAATAGCCTCAAATGTTTTTCTGAATTAAAAAAAAAAACAATCACCCTGGGGAGTTAGGAGCTTTGCATATTTAATTATCAGCTATGCATTTCCTGTTCAGTGTCTTTCTATTTTCTGCTAACTCTCAGATGGAGGATAATAATAAATGTTTGTTCAGCAGCAGCTGGTCCCAGATTGTTATCCTCTCATGAACATACTTTATTTATTCATATCCTTTTTTTTAACCCTTTTTATTTTCTACCCTCCTGTTTGAGACCTTGAACAGAAGAGAAATATGCACCAGTCTTTAAACAGATCCCTTTCAAGTTCCTCCTGCTGAATTAAGTCCAATTGTATATATAATTAATCTCATGTGGCCCACAGTGCACCAGTGGAAATTAAAATGTTTGTCTCCAAATGGAAATTAAAATAAATTCTGGAAGAAGGAAAAACAAGTCTTCCAATATCACATAATATTGGGACAAATGTTATACCTTGTAGAGAGTCTTTAGGGAGTTATTTAATGTTGATTTTGGAATAAAGGAGTAATGTGACTTTATTTTTTCCCCTCATTTCAATATTTTGTTTTCTTAAAAATTTGTTTAGTATTTTATTTTTTCCCACTTACATGCAAAAACAATTTTTAACTTTATATGTTTTTTTTAACTTTGCATTTTGAATCCTCTCCCTTCCTCCTTCTCCAACCACCAGTTTGAGAAGGCAATCAATTTGATTTAGGTTATACATGTGTAGTTATGAAAAAAAAAACATATCCCTATTATTCATATTGTATAAGAAACATAGACCAAAAAAAAAAACCCTCAAGAAAAATAAAGGAAAAAAAAAAGAATGTTTCATTCTTCAATCTGTATTTATACTCTATCAATGTTTTCTCTGAAGATGGATAGCATTTGTCATAATTCCTTCAGATATTTCTTGGATCTTTGTATTGTTGAGAATAGCTAAGTCATTCACATTCACATTCATCTTTCAATATTGCTGTTGCTTTGTACACGGTACATTTTGCTTTGTATCAATTCATGCAAATCTTTTCATGTCTTTCTGAAAGCATCCTGCCCATCATTTCTTATAGCACAATAGTATTCCATTATAATCACATACCACAACTTAGTCATCCCACCACTCCCTAACTGATGGACATTGCCTCAATTTCCAACTCTTTGCCACCAGAGAAAAGCTTCTATAAATTTTTTTTGTATGTATAGGTCCTTTCTCTCTCTCTCTCTCTCTCTCTCTCTCTCTCTCTCTCTCTCTCTTTCTTTACAGAATGATTGCTTTACAGAAGGATTGAATCAATTCACAATTCCACCAACAGTACATTAATATCTCATTTTTCTCACATTACCTTTTGTCACTTTCCTTTTTCTCTCCTATTAGTCAATCTAACAATTATGAAGTAGTACCTTAGAATTGTTTTAATTTGCATTTCTCCAATCAGTTGGGAGTTAGAATATTTTTTTTCATATGGCTTTAGATAGCTGTTATTACTTCATCTGAAAAGCATTCATATCTTTTGATCATTTATCAATTGGGGAATGGCTCTTATTTTTATAAATTTGACTCAGTTCTCTATATATTTGAGAATTAAAGCTTTTATGAGAGAAAATTGCTTCAAATTTTCTTTCACAGTTACTATTGCTAACTGTATTTCCCTCCATCCTAACCCATCCCTCTCTTTATTCTAATGTCTCTACTTTCACCCTGTCCCTCCTCAAAATGTTTTGCTTCTGACTACCCCCACCCCAAAGTGACCCCCTGCCTACCTCCAAACTATCACCCCCAACTTCTCTTAACCCCTTTCCCTCCTACTTTCCTGTATGGTAAGATAGATTTCTATACCTAATTGAGTGTGCATGTTATTTCCTCTTTGAGCCAATTCTGATGAGAGTAAGGTTCAATCACTCCTCTCTTACCTCCTTGCTCTTCCTCTCCACTGTAAAAGCTTTTTCTTTCCTCTTTTATGTGAGATAATTTTACACACTCTACCTCTCCCTTTCCCTTTCTCCTATTACATTCCTCTCTCATCCCTTAGTTTTATTTAATTTTTCCTTACATATTGTCCCTTCATATTCAACTCACACCCATGCTCTCTGTCTATATATACTTCTAGTGGCCCTAATAATGAAAAAGGTCTTATGAGTTACAAGTATTATTGTCCCATGTAGCAATGTAAACAGCTTAAACTTATTAAGTCCCTCATGATTTCCCTTTTGTGTTGACCTTTTTATGTTTCTCTTGAGTCTTATATTTGAAAGTCAAATTTTCTTTTCAACTTTGCTATTTTCATCAGGAATGCTTGAAAATCCTCTATTTCATTGAATTTCCATTTTCCTCCTGAAAGATTATATTCAGTTTTGCTGGGTAAGTGATTCTTGACTGTAATCCTAGCTCTTTTGCTCTATGGAATTTCATATTGCAATCCCTGTAATCCTAGCTCTTTTGCTCTATGGAATTTCATATTGCAATCCCTCTGATCCTTTAATATAGAAGCTGCTAAATCTTGTCTTATCCAGACTGTAGCTCTACAATAGTTGAATTGTTTCTTTCTGTTTGCTTGCAATATTTTCTTCTTGACCTGAGAGCTCTAGAATTTGGCTATAATATCCTTGGGAGTTTTTATTTTGAGTGGTCTGTCAAGAGGTGATTGGTAGATTCTTTGAATTTCTATTTTACCCTCTGGTTCTAAAATATCATGGCAGTTTTTCTGGATAATTTCTTGAAAAATGATGTCTTGGGCTCTTTTCATGATCATGGCTTTCAGGAATTCAAAAAATTTTAAAGGATCTCTACTGGATCCTTTTTTCCACGTCAGTTGTTTTTACAATGAGATATTTCACATTATCTTCTTTTTATTCATTCTTTTGGTTTTGTTTTATTGTTGAATCATTTCTCACAAAGTCATTAGCTTCCATTTGCTTGTCTAATTGTTAAGGAATTGTTTACTTCAGTGAACTTTCATATTTCCTTTTCCATTTTGTAAATTTTACATTTTAAAACCCTTTTTTTCTTCAGGGGAATCTTATGCCGCTTTTTCTATTTAGCTCGTTCTTTTTAAGGCATTCTTCTTCTCATTGGCTTTTTATACTTTTTTTTTTTTAAACATTTGGCCTAGTCTGCTTTTTCAGGCATTATTTTCTTCATTATTTTTTGTGTTTCCCTTACTAAGCTGTTGACTCATTTTTTAATGATTTTCTTTCATTGCTCTCATTTCTCTTCTAAATTTTTCTTCTACCTCTCTTACTTGCTTTAAAAAATCCCTTTTGGGCTCCTCTTGGCCTGAGACCAATTTGAATTTTTCTTTGAGGCTTTGGATTCAGGAGCTTTGACTTCATTATCTTCTTCTGAGTGTTTTTATCTTCTTTGTCATCATAGTAACTTTCTATGGTCAGATTTTTTTTTTTTATTGTTTACTCATTTTCACCGCCTATTTTCTAACTTTTAATTCTTTGTTAAAGTAAGGCTCTGCTTCCAGAATAGAGACCACACCATCCCAAGCATTAGCAGTTTTGTGCAGTTGCTTTCAGAGATCTTTAGGGACCTGTAAGTTTTCAGTCCTTCAAGGTGGTATGCTTTTGAGAGAGGTGGATTTACTTCTCTCCTGGCCTGTGCTCTGGTGTGTGAGTGACCAAAAGCACTCTTTTCTCTCTTAGAACTGTGACCAGGGTCTCCATTCCACTGTACCACAGGTTCTAGTGTGTTAGTGCTTCTCCTCACCCTGGAATTGCCATCTAGGACTGTGACTTGGATCTGAGTATGGGTAAGTCCTCAGAGTCCTGCCTCAGTACTAACAAAGGGACCCCCACAGTCTCCTTCTGACCAATTGTTCGACCCCTTTATTGACTGTGGGCTGAGAACTTCATAAACAGCTTCTACTGCTGTTGATTCAGTGACTCCCAAGACCTGTTCCCTATTTGCTGGGGCTGGATTTTTACTGGCATGGTTTGTGCTGAACTGTGTTCCACTCTCACCCAGGTACAACAGACCTTCCTTGTTGACCTACTAAGTTATCCTTAACTGAAAAATTATTTCACCTCATCCTTTTCTGCATTCTACTGCTTCCAGAGTTGTTTTATGGCATTATTTAAAGGTCTTCAGAGGGTCTTGGGGAAAGCTTAGGAAACTCACTGCCTTTTATATGATATCTTTAAGAAATGTGATTTTAATAGAATTAATTTCAAATCAGCATAAAAATAGTAAAATCAGAAATCATAAAAGTAAAATACATAGAAGGCAAGATTTTTATTATTGAACCAGGATAACCCTGGATCTTTCCTCATAATTTGCAACATGAAATTATCCATGTCCCCAGAGGGTGATGCTGGACTTTTGGCTTGTTCTGCATATCAATCCTAGCATTCTTTCCAATCATGTTATCAGCAAGTACCCTAGCATATCCAGGGTGGCTGTTAGCAAAGGTTCTTAGATCTGCTTCTCTAAAGGAAAGCAACTCAAAATGGGTTAACAGTCTCACTTTAATCAATCAAGCATATATAATTTACCTAGTTCAGGGGAAAAAAGTCAGCACCCTGAACTTCAGAGAATACAAACAGAATACAAAACACAAGTTACAAGCAGATAGAGAAACAGATCAGCAGATGGGCTTCCAACCATCTGACTATTACATCTGTACCTATTTACCAGAGAGAATCACCAGAGAGAGAAGCAGCAACATCTGGGTTTTTCAATGCCAGGGGGCTCAACGGCTTCCTAGAGTCTCATCTGGCCAAATCACACAACTCTTTCCAAAGTGAACCCCAAAGCAAAACCTCATATCAGGGTGTATATATAGCCTTCTCCTGGATTGGAGACTGTCACAGCCCTCTTGACCCACTGCCTAATCACAAAGCAATAAGGTGCGGGAATTCCTGAAAAACAAGCCTCCCGCCACAGGCTCTACATGACCACATTCAGCCTATTAGGGGGCAGAGTATATTTTCAAATCAGGGAAGATTCTCAGAGCCACTTAAGCCTATCAAAGGGCCTAGGGGCAAGGAAGGTCTTCAGATTCCTATAACATCATGGTATGGGAACTACCACTAAGGTGACTAATTCTCCTCTCAATATCAGTGAGAAATCTAACTAGGAGATAGCATTGCATAGAGTAATTGTTTTTGTTTACTGGTTTGTAACCAGGTTTATGAAGATAGTCTGAGATGATTGAGCTAAAAAAAATAGCTATACCTTTAGCCCTCATTTTAAATAATTTTATGAATTATGTACCAAATTACCCTGGGAGTCCACAAACTTTTGTTGTTCTTGAAAGTGGTTTATAGGATAAAGGAATATAAGACTGCTGTAATGGTAATGGAATTTGAACCCCACAGTAGAATGGACTTGCTGACATGATGAGAGGGGGCTGAACTGAGAGGAGGTGGTGCTGTGTATAGGGGGAGGCCCAAACTGAGAGAGGCCAGAAGAACTTCTGGGAACAGCATTGTGGAAGCAGAGAGAGAGAGTGAGAGCAGAAAGAGAGACAGACAAATAGACAGAGAGAGAGAGAGAGAGACAGAGACAGAGAGAGACAGAGAGACAGAGAGCTTTGCTGGGAATGAAGATGCTGAGAGAGAAAATTGCCAGGGGCCAGAGTTGTTGACAGAGAGAGAGAGAGAACTGACAGCCAAAGCTACCAAGAACTGAGGAGGCATAACTGTGGTGCCAGTATTTTGTCTGTCTGTTTTTATGTTACTTTGTCAAATTCATTTATTGATAGAGGCCTCTGACCTTGTTGGACCTAGGTTCATTTCACAGGCAGAAGGTGAATTGAAGAGGATGCTGGCAATGTGCACGGATGTTATAGTGTCTTTATTAAGCTTAGTCTTCCCAGGAACAGAAATTGGTGAGAACTTGGCTCAGATCAAGATGAAGAAAAGACCCCTTCTTGAGTAGTGAATGCTGTGATGATATTGTAGCCTAGTTGTGAACTAGAGTGGATGGCCTTTGTGCTTTCTACTGCCCCTTGAGAAGGTGCTTGATGGTGACTGATGACATTGTAATTCAGTTGTGATCCAGGGCTGGAAAATTCTTGACATCTCTACTTTGTGACTGACCAAATGAATGTACTACCCAGGGGTGGAGTACTTTGACCTTTAAACTTTGTGATTGAATTGAGGTCTTACTAAATGATTGAGTTACACATGGTGAATGCTGTATTTGGATTTTCTGTGAATGTTTTACCTTAATTTGTTACTTAATAAATTGAGTTTACTATGCTTGTAATCAGAATTTTGGAGAATGCTCCTGCTTGGTGTTACAACCACTGAAGAAGTTAGAATGCTTACCTGGGATACAGGACCACCTGCCTTCAAATCCCCTCTCTGACAGTAGCTACCTATGTGATCTTGGGCAAATCAAGTTATCTCTCTAAGACCTTCTATCATTTGAGAAATGGGAATAATGTAAGGCTACACTAGAAAATCAAATGAGATGAGGCTCTTTGGAAATTTAAAAGAACTGTGTAAATGTGTGCTAATTATCTGACCCTCCCTATGTTGTCTGGAACTAGATTTAACCAGTTTCAATCACGTGACACTATTTTTCTCACCTTTAGGAGGGAAACATTTTTAATTCAGAAAAAATTATTTCCCCCCATAATACAATTACTTTTTTATTTATAAATAACTTACCATTTTTTTGATGTAAATGGGAGAGGATTCCTTTTTCTAATGGTGAGGAGTTCAGTTCAAATATATCAATACATTTTTTATTCAACTGAATTGAAGCAACAAAGTCATAGAGGAAAACATCATTTCTTATTATTGGAAGATGAGAGGATTTGGGGGTGGAGAGGACTATTCAGATGATATACAGTTCACAGTTTACAGAAATCAGACTTCTGATGCTCAGTCAGATATGGTATGGAGAAGTGAGACAAATGCTGGTGTAGTAAAAATAATTGTGGTCTTAAAAGCAAAGGCGGATAGAGAAAAGTTTCTTTAAGGGATAGCTCATCTTCCTCAAAAGATTAAAACATTCCGATAACAAATTAAAGCAAAATAAATACTCTAATGGATTGAACATGACAAAAATGGAAAAAAATGATTTCTAAATGAGGAAACAAAGAAAAGAGGGGGAAAACATTTATAGATCTACTAGTGAGAGTTGATATCTTTAACTTTGTGTTACTTGGTGGGAATGTCATTGCTTATGACTATTAAAATCATGACAATGGTAGAACGTTGTCTAGATGATGAACTCTTTAATATCCCCTTTAATATCTTTAAAATACCCCATATTAAATAATATTTAATATAGATTAAGCTATGCCAGCAGTGTGTTGCAAACCTGATCCATATTTTTCACATACCTATGATTTTCCTTTTTTGATGGAACACTCCTGATGGTCAGGAATGTCAAAGGAATCAATAAAAATAAAACACTAAGAAAAGTGGCTTAGCAATACCAGATTTCAAACTCCATTAAAAAGTGGTAATAATCAAAACAATCTGGGACTGGCTAAGAAATAGAGTTGTGGATCAGTGTAATAGTTTAGGTACACAATATACAGAAATAAATGACTATAATAATGTAGTGATTGATAAATGCCAACAGCAAAGCTTTTGAGGCAAGTCCTTACCATGTGACAAAAAATGCAGGGAAAATTGGAGAACAGATTGTCAAAAAACTGTCATAGATAAACTTCTTAAGGTATATAACAAGATTAGGTCAAAATGAATTATATTTACACATAAATAATGATATCATAAGCAAATTAGAGGATCATGGAAAATTTTACTTGGCAGATATATGGAGAAGGGAAGATTGCATGATTAAAGAAGATAGAGAGGATTACAAGAAGTGAAATTAACAATTTTGATTACATGAAATTAAAACATTTTTGCACAGAAAATGACACTAATATTAGAAGGAAAACAGTAAACTGTTGAAAATTTTTACAGCAAGTTTCTGTGATTTTTCAAATATATGAGGAATTGAGCCAAATTTATAAAAAAAAATAAGAGCTTTTTCCCACTTGATAAATGGTCAAAAATATGGACAGCTTTCAGAAAAGAAATCAAATCTCTCAGTAGTCATGCAAAAAAAAACCACTCTAAATTGCTATAGAAAAGAGAAATACAAATTAAAACTACTTTGAAGTACTACATCATATCTACATGAATTGATAAATGATGGAAGGAATATGGGAAAATAGGTACATTAATGAATTGTTGGTGGAGTTGTGAACTGTTTCAAACATTCTGGAGAATAATTTAAAAGTATACACAAAAGGCTTTAAGACTGTGCATATCCTTTGGCCCATGAATATAATTTCTATGGCTGTATCCTAAAGAAATTAAAGATTAAAAAAAAGCCTATATTTACAATAAATATTTATAGCAGCTCTTTTTCTTTTTTTTGTGGTGGCTTATAAAGCCAAGCATGAACAACTTTCTAGAGGACTGCTGCCCTGCATAGGTCTAAGGTTCTGATCACATAGTATAGTGAACTCTCTATTTATTCAACAGTAAATTAAAGCAAAACATTCACAGAAACCAAAGTACAGCATTTGCAATGTTATTGTAAGAGTAATGAGATTTGAAGTTCCTTTTGTTTTGGCAAGTAAGTGGGTACTTAGCCCTTAGTAACTAATCAAGCCTCTGTGAAAGAAACAGAAAGTATAAACCCCTGTCCCTGATGTAACAGGAAGGAGTTAGCTGAAACAGGAAGTAGCTAAGACTGTGTGTGTATAAGAAAAGGCCAGAGAGGCACAGTCAGAATTTCCTGAGAACTTGTGGTGTCAGAGCTTCTTCTGCACAGGAGCCCAGGTGACAGAGGATCCCAGGAGCCCAGGAAAAGACTGAAGAAGCAGAAGACTAAGAAAGCATGACCAGGATAATAATACTTTCTCTGTTTGTGTCTTGGTTGAGTCTTGAATTCTCAGGAAGATAAATTGTGAAGGATTTGAGATGGACTGGACCATGTGAACTCCAATGTGGAGCTGGACATGGAACTGGGAGCTGTCTACCATTGAACTCAGGTGAATCCAGTTTGGTGAATCCAGGTAGAGTTTGGGACCATGGAATGGGATCCAGGGAATCTGAGAACTGGCCCCAAGTCAAGATGAAGAAAAGACCTCTCCTTGGGTATTGAATGTTGTGATGATAATATGGTTTACTAGTGACCGAGGGGTAGGGGGATTTGTGCATTTTCTAATGATTGTACTTAGTAATTAAAGATGCCTAGTAACTGATGGCTAAATAAATGACTGATTGAGTTAACCTAGTTGCCCCATGAGTGGAAGACTGACTATTGTACTCTGAGATGACTGAATGGCTGAGTAAAGAGGCAAACCTCCTTAGGGATACCAGATGATTGTTCTTTGTTGAAAACCATTGTGACCACTTTGATGAAAACTATGTGGTAATTTTAATGATAAGCTGTTGTGAATACTATATTGTGAGTTTTGTGAATGCTGTACCTTGATTTTCTGTGAATGTTTTCTTTTCATTTGTTATGGAATAAATAGAGTGTTCACTCTACTGTGTAATCAGAAGCTTAAAAGCTGTTCACAGTAGCATTCTTTTGGAAGGCTGCTCATGCATGGCATTCCAAGGAGAACATAATGACTTATCACTAAAGTGGCCACATAGTTTTCACCAAAGTGGCCACATAGTTTTAAACAAAAGATATCATTCAGTAAGTCCTTGATTCAATCATCCTTAAGGAGCAAGCCTCCTTAAGGGACACAATGTACAAAGGTCAAAATTCTCAACCCCTAGGTCACATTGTCTTAATCTCTCAGTCAAAAAGTCTTTCTTCTTGATTGGAGATTAGTTTCCACTCATCCTTAACTTAGTCATCCTTAAGAGGTACAAGGTACAAAGTACAAAGTACTCCCCCCCTTCCAGTTCCTTGTTCAGCTCCATATTGAAGCTCTCAGTGTCCAGCCCACCTCAAGTCTTTCACAATTTACATTTCTGAGAAGAAAAAACTTAACAGAGCCACAATAAAACATTTCCAGGACCATCATCAATTCACTATCTGCTGGTGAAATCAACACAGACCCACCAACAAGGTCTGAGAACTCAACATACATCATCAGTATGGACCCAAAACCTCTGAAACCCTCCTGGACTTCTGTAAACAGACAACAAGAAAATCTTTTTTCAGGGCTTCCAGTAAGGTCTCAAGACTTCGGTACAAGGTATCACAAACAAAAATCAACACAGATGGAACAGAAAAACAGAATACCAGCCCCCCCAACCATTCCCCTTCTCAGTTCTGCTCTTTCCCAAATCGGGATTCTCCTTATATATAGTCATTAGCTGCTCCCTGTTCCACACCTTTCTGATATATCAGCAAGTTCCTCCCACTGTGGGTTTCACAAGTTCTGTTTCTTAACAAAGACTTGATATAATCATGGGCAAGGCTCAAAAGAAACTTGAACTGAAACAAGGTGCTAAATAATTAAGTAGCTGAAACCAGGTGCTAAGTACTTCTTTGCTTGTCATTACATGGCTACAAATTGGAAATTGAGGGGAAGTCCATCACTTAGGGAAAGGATGAAGAAGTTATGGTATACAATTATGATTGTATACTGTAGTGTGATAAGAAGTGATAAACAAGATGGTTTTAGAAAACAACTGGGAAGACTTATAAGAACTGATGCGAAGTAAAATGAACAGAACTAAAAGAACATTACACACAGTAACACCAACATTACAGAGTTTTTCAAATATTAAAGACTTAGGTATTCTGATTAAAGCAATTTTCTAAGACAATTCAAAAGTATCCACAATGAAAAATTCTATTCACCACTAGCAAGAGAAATGATGAAGTCTGAGTGAAGATTGAAGCATACTCTTACTTTCTTTATGTTTCTTGCTTTTTTCATAACATCGATAAGAAGCAAATTATATAAAAAATGTTTTGTTTGATTTCACATTTATATTCGATATGATGTTACTTGTTTTCTAAATGAGTGGGAGATATGGTGGAGAGAGAATTTGGAACTTGATTTTCTAAGAAGAATGTTAAAAGTAAATGCATAATTTAATTAAAAATAAACTAATCTTCCAAATTTCTGCATTTTTATTCATCCTCATCTCCCATGTTTAGAACTTTAAAATCATACTTGAACAAGGGGGTAGCCTCTGTAATGGTAATGGAATTTGGAAATCTCCCTGTGTTGGCTTGGTTTTTGGGTTGAGTGTTAAAACCCAGAGCTTGTGAATCCTACTTGTGGGATGGACTTGTTGATGTGAAGAGAGAGGGCTGAACTGGGAGGAGCTGTGAATTTGGAGAGAGGCCCAAGCCAAGGGAAGGCCAGAAAGAGTTTTGAGAAGCAGTAGCCAGTATCGTGGAGCCAGAGCTGCTGAAAGAAAGACTGCTGAGCACCAGTTGGAGGTGACCAGGACTTTTGAGAACTGAGGAGGCATGGCTGTGATGCCGGAATTTTGTCTGTCTGTTTTGATGTTGTTTTGCCAGATTCACTTGCTGGTGAAGGACAGTATTGCTGTTGTAGAGGTCCTGGAACCTTGCTGTTGGTTCATAAGCCCTGAAGGATGATTTTCTTATATGTTTACAGAAATCCTGGAATAGGGCCTTACTGATGTTTTCAGGGGTTCTGGGACTGTTCTACAGGCAGAGAGTGACTTGATGAGGACACTGGCAATGTGTATTGTGGCTTTGTTAGGCTTTGCCTCCCTAAGAACCTGGATTGCTGAGTACTTGCTTCAGGTCAAGATGAAGATAGGACCTCTCCTTGGGCATTGAATGCTGTTATGATATCTTTACCTTGTTGTAGTTTAAGGGTGGATGTCCTTTTGGGCTCTCCTGCCCCTTTTGAGAAAGTGCTTAGCATTAATGGATGGTATTATAATTCAGTGGTGATCCAGGGTTGGGAAACCTTTGATTTTTTTGTGCTCTGTGATTGATCAAATAAATGTACTTTGCTTATGACTGGAAACTAATCTCCATTTGAGAAGAGAGACTTTGACTGACTAAATGAATGTACTGCCCAGGAGTGGGCTACTTTGACTAATGTACTGGTCAGGGATGGGATACTTGGACCTTGGTGCTTTGCAATTGAATTGAGAACTTACTTGCTAAATGAATGAGTTACACTCTATTTTGATTTTCTCTGGTGTGGGAATTTTTCTTAATCTGTCACTGAATAAATGGGGTTTGCTATGCTGGTAATCTGAACCTTGGAAATTGCCTTTGCTTGGCATTACAGCCTGTTTCTTATTACTGATAACCAACCAGTTGCCAAGTTTTGCTGAATCTATAATCATAACACTTCACATCCATTTACTCTTCTCCATTCTTCTAGTCACTATTTTTCCCTATACTGCTTATCTCCCCAACTTATTTTATTTTTGGAGTGCCAGAAAGTATAGTCCAAAAGCACTGCTTCCTCTCTCCTCCCTTCCCCTTCTCTACTTTAGATCATAGGAAAATTGTTGTTCCTTTGGGGCAAATACTATACAAAAGGAGGCACAGGGCAGAGGTGCTTGTGGCAGGCTCCCCATCCCCAGCTTTTAGCACCAGATCTAGTGGTCAGTGAATACATAGAGAAAGCAATTTATAGGACAGCCATTTTTTTCCATCTGGCTCATTGACTAAAAGATTTTCAACAGTAATCAATCTAGTTCTTCCCTAGCCTATGTTATGGGTTAATCCCTGGTAGTCTTTTTCTCTATGCCTAAGCCCCATTGGCTCATTTCAGGACTGGACTCAGTCTCATCTCAGTTGTCCAGTTGCTCTCACTCCAGATACACAGGTCTCAGCAGTTGGCCACTCAGGTATGTAATCCCCAAAGACTCTTTTATCCATTTTAAAGGTTTGCCACATTGTAGGCATGATGGTGGGTAAAGAAAAGCCACCAAACACAGAAGCTCTCTTTTCCCTGAACCCTATGGGACAACCAACCAAAAATACGGAAACTTTTAGTCTGGGGCATAGATTTCTCACCTTCCTATTTTCTTGTCAATATATTCTCTTCTTTTGGAATTTCCAGACCCTTCTCCATTCCCCACAGAACTGAAGTACCATTACAGACACTTGCTATACTAGAAAATGCGTATGTAATGCATATCTAATATTCATAGAAATACCTTTCTATGGAAAGGAAGAATAGTCATTTGGGAGAAAGGTCTCATATCAGAGTTTACTCATAAAATGGGATTTTCAGTATTGACTCCCACCTCCATTAGAGATTGCAGAACTCAGCAATGACTTTCTATAAAACACTCTGAAATGCAACAGTGAAATGAGCTTCAAAAATAAAAATGCACTTTCCATCAAATTAAAACTTCCTTGGGGAGGAACTCCCACATTTCCAGGAGAAAGGATTTTGACATAATATCCATAAAAATCTTTAGCACTTTTACTTCTATGGCATAGGAAATGTTCTCTATACATCTGTCCTTTTATCAGTAGTCCTTATATTATCTTCTAGTAATAATAATACTAATAATATAACAGTTTTTAATTGTTTACCATTCTGGTTTTCAATGTAGCTCAAGTTATAGGAGGTACTTTGCTGATTGATCAAATGTGCCCTGCAACAAGTGAGAATGATTTCTCAAATTCTTTTCTCTACTGCTGGTGAATTAATTTCAGCAGAAGATGTGAGTGCTACACCACAGTTGTTGGTCTCAGTGTCAGGATACCTGCTGTCAAATTAAATAATCTGCTGTAATTATTATTGAACAAAAGTTTTTTTTTTCTATGATTCCTGAGTTTTAGTGTTATCCCAAATATCCCAAAGCAATTAATACAACAAATTTAATATTGAAAAATACATAGGGGAGAATGACCAGATTTGGGGTAGCCAATATATTTATTTTTGTGGTTTGCTTTTTTGTTTTTCCAAGATCATTGAATTAATCTGTGTGTAGACTTCTCTACCAATGGAGATGGGCAACTTTTCTGAAAGTTAGGTTTAGACAGTTGTTTGGGATACTGGCAAGGTAAGGGAATTGCGTAGGGTTATAAAATCTATATGTGTCAAAGAGGAGGGGACTTGATTTTCTGTTTCTGAATTGGAGACCTATTCTTTAGCTACAGTTTATTACCAGAGTAGATCCTAACCCATATGCATGCCTATTCATGTATACACATATGCACACACATCAGTATACATCTGTACACATACATATGCAAGTACTCTAATTACGTAGTCATAAAGAAGTAAAATAAATTAGAGCAAAAGGAATTATGGGAAAACAAAGAGCAGTAAAATGATGACAAGGAAATAGTTTAAATTGAATATAAATGTGATGTGAAATATAATGTGAAAATAACTTGCTTTCTTCATCCTTGTCTAAGAAATTGCTGAGAAATTTTCTTATGAATTAGAAATTTAATAATCATTTGAATAATACTTCATCCTTTCCTATTTTGCAGGGTTTTTCTCCTTTGTTTTCTTCTTCCAATTGTTCTGATTTTGTTAATTTCCCAGTAATCATGATGGTTTTAGGAATGACTTCTTTTAGTCTAATTTATTCCTCCAAAACCAGCCTTCAGACATTGAAGTTTAAAGTTCTGTTTAGGAATTCTCTTTTCACTTGTCAAAGAATGTTAAGTCTATTGGAAAATAATTAGTCAAACCTCTGTTCCTTTTGTCACCAGTACTCAAAGGAAGCTTTTATTATCATCACTGAGTGGTACATTAAAGTGGGAGATCTATTTGGTCTCACAAACTTTTGTTTTGCCAACTGATTGCCTTTTACATGCTTATTCCGAAATCATGAACACATCTAAAATATCAGGCTTCCTACTTCTTTCTTTACTGGATCCATTATTCTTATTGGTCTGCATATGAGAACACAAAGTAAATATGCACCAAACTTTTCCTTTTTTGGAGGGAGGGGATTTCCTTTAGTTTTAGGTAGGAGGCTTTGAGGAGTTATTGAATGAGGAGGACATTTTTGTCTTATTAAAAAGTAATGTGTTTGTTTTAATATTGATTTTGTCTATATAGTTAAGTATATTAGACTTTTTCTAGTTGAATCAGATGAGCACTAGCTCTGGATATTGAGGCAAAAATCATATCTCATACTAACAGTGTGACAAGGGGCAAGACAATTAACTTCTCTTATTCTCTCTTTTATCATCTATGCAATGAAAATATTGGACTAGATGAACTGACAGGAATTTTCTAGTTCAGGGGTGAGGAATCTGTGGCTTCAAGGCCACTTGTGGCACTCTAGGTCCTCAAGTGTGGCCCTTTCACTGGATTCAAACTTTGTAGAAGTTTGCTTTATGGACATTTATTCAATGCCTATTTTCTCCCATCCTATTATACACTTCAAGAAAATAAAGACATCTTTGTTCTGTGAAGTTTGGATTCAGTCAAAGTGTTGCATTTGAGGACCTAGAGGGTAACATGTGGCCTTGAGGCTGCAGGTTCCCCACCCCTGTTCTAGTTCATTATTGTGATGCTCTACCTGTCATTCCTATATACAGATAGTTGAAATGAAGAAAAATATGTTTCAAGTATAATCTCTATGTTTATACTAATCTAATAACCTTATTACAATGTCACAGTAGTTCTAGGTCCTTAGAGGCCCTTCCAGTGAGCTACCTCTGGTCAGTCTTACCAAGCTGGAGAGATTTAAAGTATTGAGGATTTTTTTCTGTCTAGCTTCTTGTAGTGCCTCACCCCCATTATTATCTTGTATCTATTTTGTATATGTCTTTTCCATTATTTAGAAAGTAATGCACTCTTCATGGATAGGGACTGTTTTCATTTTTGTCTTTATTTCTAGTAACTAGTAGAGTGGCTGATGCATAGTAGGAACTTAATAAATGGGTGCTGTTTGATTTATTTTCTTTTTTGATTCAACTGACCTACTTTTGGAGAAACTTATCACCAGGAGTCTGGGCAATCACTAATTAATATTTTAAGCCAAAGCAAGTCATAAATTCCCTTTGCTAAAGTGTAGAGGGTTAAGATTTGAGTTAGTGAAAGGGAGACCCACACTGACAAAATCATGAGTCTTTGAGGCATAAATTATGAAGTAAGTTTGTGACTATCTGGCATTAACTTTGCTTAATGAATGTAGAGAATATTTTTTTAAATAAAGTATGCTCATGATTTGGTTAAACAAGACAGTCTTAAATTTATATTATTAATTATTGTCTTTTTTAGTTGAGAAAGTACTGTAAGATAAAAAGGGCAGCTAGGTGAATAGAACACTGGACTGGGAACCAGGAAGAAACATTTACCTGAATTCAAATTTGACCTCAGACACTTACTATGTGTGTGGGAAAATCACTTTACCCCAGTTGCCTCAGTTCGTTATCTATAAAATAAGTAGGAGGGTAAAAAGAAGGCAAAGGTATATGTGATGCAGTCAGGTGACACAGTGGATAAGTCACTGGCCCCAGAGTCAGGAGGACCAGAGATCAAACCTGGCCTTAGACACTTACTAGCTGTGTGACTCTGGTCAAGTCATTTAAACCCAATTTCCTCCAATAAATAACTAGATAGATAGATAGATAGATAGATAGATAGATAGATAGGTAGATAGGTAGATGACAGAGAAATAGACAAGTTAATACATAAATAAAATTAACAGTTGTGGTGGTGCATGACCACATTCTGAGCTACTGGAAAAGCTGAAGTTGGTGGATTGCTTGAAATCAGGAGTTTTGAGGTTTGGTAGGACAAAAGCCAATTAAGTGTTCACACTAAGTGTATGACCAATTTGGTTTTGGCATTATAGCTAGATGATGGATTAGATTATGTTCACAATATACCTTGCTCTCTGGCTACCTATATATATGGATTTTGCAAATAATGAAATTATGTGTGTGTGTGTGATTGTGTGTATGTATGTATGAAAATATTGAAATAATATTGATATGATAAATGATTAAACAACCTTCATTACTTCATAGACTAGAGTTGGAATCATTTTGTTTAAGTGTATTTTAGGATGGGAGTAAATAGGCAGGTAATAAGTGTTCATAAAACAATGGGACAGCTTTGAAGGGAACACTCAAAATCATCTAGCTCCTCTTCCATGTGAGGAAGTTGAAGATGAGAATAGTTATGTGATTTGTCTTAAGTTAAATAAAGGATGTACAGGTGTTCAGGAAAGACTGATGTGAGGGCTGCCAAACCCTTTTCAGGATTATTTTCCACCTGAGGTGTCTACCTTATTCGCCCAACTCTGACCTGTGGCTCCAAGAAGCTATAGCTTGTAAAGTGGCCCTGCCTCCTAAACCATTTTGGCACATGAGCTAAAGCAAGTTGAGGGTAACTGAGAAGTCTCAAACCAGTCACTGAATTAGGGCAATGTCTACCCCAAGCATGCATGTGAAGAATTCTCCCAGTGGAATGGGTGAATGAAAAAAAATGTTTCAGTAGCTATGAAGGAGGCTGAAGTAGGTGCTTTGGAGAGCTAAGACGCTGACTAGACATTGAAGATGCCAAGGTCATTCACTGCATCCTGGATCATTGCCAGTTATCCTGACTTTTGTCCTGTCACTAGATTACAATGACTCTGGAAGAGAATGAGGCTGATGACTTCACATAACTCTGCCTCATTTAAATTCAGTTTATGCAGGAGTCAAAAGACATCACCTATACAGTTTTACCATTTTTCCTACCTCAAACTCCTGTGATGACAGACAAGTGATGAAGCTGCAGGTATACATACACTTGGAACTGTAGTCACAACCCTATTTTAAACAAACCAGGGAATTTCACTCAATAAAAATCTGTAAAACATCTAATGGGAGCTATATATTTAAAAAGACACTAATGATTTAAATGCCAGAGTGAAAGCCTTTATTCTTGAGCAGCTCAAATGAAATCTTGGACAAATCCAGTGGAACATTTTCTTTTCTGGATGATTTGCGGGAATAGCAATTCCTGATTAATTCACTTTCAGAGAAACACTAAGAAGTTAACTCATTTGTCATTTCCCACTGGGGGTTATCCAATTAATAATACTGAGCGTATCAGAATCCCCAAGGAGATCCAGAGGCCAATTAGGAATTATTTGACTTACATAGACTGGTCCTAGCATGTCTTTCAGAACAACCTATTTTCTGTGGGCTGAGGCTGATCCCAATGCTAAGAGAATGGGTTGTCTCTGCTGTTTACCACATGTGCATTATAACTCCAACAATCATGTATGTACTTAGATAATTTCTTATTTAATAATATACCATAGGTCAAACTTCTTGTTAATTATCTCAAAATTTGATCATCTCCAATTTATCAATTTATTTAATACATAAAGTTGTTTAAATGTTATCTTCCCAACTGCCTGTGATAACAAAGACTGGTTTTTGTTACTGGTGTTTGTCTTTTTTTTTAATCTCTGGGATTTAGCACAATGTCTAGCACATGAAAGATGTTTAATAAATAATTGTTGACTTGACTTGAAGAGACTTTTCATTTTTTTTGTATCCTAAAACCCTGGCATACTGACACATAGGTCTTTTAACAAATGCTTCTTGAAATATTAGCTTGTACAAATTGGCATAGCATATCAATAGGATTTAGAGCTAGAAGTGGGAGGTGGGGGAAGGACAGAAATATGAAGGACATGAAGTCTAGTTAACAATCCCAATTGGATATCAAAGTTTAGATGGTCTCTGATTCACTTGCTTTTAAGAGTCCATTCAAAATGAATGTTATTTTTTTCTAAAAAAAAAGAATGTCCATCAAAGATTTCATATTTCTCATTAATTTCTACTTTATATAATAAATTTCTGAAAGTTTCAAACATTGCTGTCAAGTTCCATATAGAATAGGCTGTCCAAATCACATGGAAATTTTTGGTTCTATTTCAACCTGTTTATTCTATGTAGCCAGAGGCTAAATTCATAGTGGGCTAATAAGGGGGCAGAGCTAAGATGGTGGCAGAGAAACAGGAAAATTCCATGAATTTCCCCCACAACAACCTCAAATACCTATAAAATATGACTCAAAACAAATTTTAGAGCTACAGAACCCACAAAGTGGCAGAGAGAAACACATTTCCCACTGAAGGCAGCTTGGCAGGCCTACAGGAAGGGTCCATTGCAGCACCTTGGGAGCTGAGCCCAGACCTGTGTGAGCCCATGGTTTTAGCCTCAGGGTGTCTCTGACCAGTGGACCAGAGCAGACCTCAGGAGATTGAATTACCAGCAGCTGTGGCAGTTTCCAGAATTATCAACCCATAAATGCCAAAGAACAAGTAAAAGTTCAGTGTGGAACTTTGTTGGAACCAGGGGGGACACAAGAGCACAGTCTGGCCCCTGCTTCCAGGGCAAGAAACAGTGGAGCTGCTTCCAGGGCTCCTAGCCTCTAGATTGTAGGGGGACCAAGCAACCATTCAGAGGGTAATTGTTCTTGCTTTAACCTGCTTGGATCTGGATCACTGTCTTGGGGAAAGGTCCTGGGGTGTGTGGCCCATGGGACAGAGCTTGTGGGGGCTTCAGAGAGGGAACCCAACTAATAGCTCCAGCAGCTACAAAACCCCCAGAAATTTGGGACAAAGCTCTCCTCTCTGGAAGCAGAGTTCTACCATGGCAAAGAGCTCAAAAGTCAAATAAGCGAAGGACAACATGAGCAAGCAGAGGAGCAAAACATCTACAGCAATCAAACCTTAGATTCCTTTTTTGGGGACAAAAAGGATCAAAGCATGAAATGGAAGGAAGGCAACAAAGTCAGAACTCCTGCACCAAAAGCTTCCAAGAAAAATATGAACTGGTTATAGGCCATGAAGGAGCTCATGAAGAATTTTGAAAATCATGTAAGAGAAGTGGAGGAAAAATTGGGAAGAAGAATGAAAATGATGCAAGAAAATCATGAAAAAAAAAAACAAAAGAAAATCATTAAAATTGATTCTTTAACCTGCCTGAAGAAAATGACTCCTTAAAAAAATCTAGACTAATTCATAAAGGGTTAATAATAAATGGGTGATGTAGGTATGTTCTGCATATATACCTTTAATGTTGCTCTCTGTAAGTTGGCATGATGCATTATACAAAAAACAGAGCAGTGAAACTCCAACCTCATCTTCTAGAAAGAATTGTGCAGGAGACTATACACTGAGAAATGAGCCATGGATCCATCTCTCCAGATGCAGAATCAGTTACCTTTTGCAGTAAATCACCCCAATGGTTATTCAAAACAGCTTAAGAATCCTCAACCCCACAGAAAATGTTTCTATCCTAGCACCTCTGTTTTCTGTCCATACTGACTTTAAAAAAATAGGATAAGACTTTACATTTGGACATGTTGAAACATTTATCACTTCTTACTTGGTATCCCTCCTTTCCTTGGATATATAGAGAAGGACACCAACCTTTCCAGGAATGGTCTTTGAAACAAAGACAACCAGCCTATATCAATCCTTATTCTATAGCTCATTCAAGTTGCTTTTTCAGGCACATAGCCCTGAGTTAGGACAGGTGTATGACCTGTACCCTAATCTGCAAAGTACAGATTGACCATACATACTTCTACTAGGTATAGTTGTTTTCATTTTTTTTTAATCCTTGGTTAATGGTTTTCCCACTATAACCAGCTCATACTATCTTTTGTATTTGTACACAATTCTCTTTAAAGAACTGGTTTTCTAAGCTTTATTATATGAACTAGTGAGGAGAGAAAGTAATTAGGTAGCCTAGATTACACTTTAAACTTTGTCATGAAATAGTTTTGTGACCTTGGGCAATACAGGTAATCTATCAGAGAATAATTTTCTCAACTGGAAAATTCTCTGAGTTTTAATACAAACCTCACTCCACCTAGTTAGTTCAAATTTCTGTGCACCTTGGTGCCTTATCATTGCCTGTTAGTAGCAGGGTTGGTGCAGGGAAAGTGGTTTGCAAACCCTAAGACACTATATAAATGTGAGTTATTACTAATATTAAGTGCTTACTGAGGTGTGTTGCTACAGTGAAACAACAAGCTGGCTTAGAGTGAATGCACCTCTTAAGCAGATAATTTCTCCCAGGCACTCATGAGCCTGACTATATTTAAATGAAGGGTTGCAAGCATTCCAACAATAGTAAGTTTATGATGATGCTATTGTTGCTTTTCTTGTTCTCTATTAAAAGAAGGTGTCTATTTTAACAAATACAGTCATTACATCTAGCTTATATAATGAGGCTATTTTCATATACGGATAAAATGCCCCAACGTAATGGTCTTCTACCAGTCTAACTGCAACAAATTTCATTAAACAAAAGAGCTCATAATACAGATGCTTTCACCAGTTTCTACAAGTGTAGGTGACAACTTCTAAATTAATGCATTATTGTTTGTGCATTTATAATTGGTACTATAAATATTGCAATGCAGGACATGATGATGATGATGATGATGATGATGATGATGATGATGATGATGACAGACATAATTTTGTTGGTATATCTACTCATTGACTTCAACAACTTATAGTCTTTGAAGTGGTTTGGATCTTAAGGAGACATATCAGAAGACATCTTGATGAAGATATTTCATCACTGGCTCCAGAACTTTTCTCTGGATATCTGTCTTGCCTGGAATGTACTCTTTCCTAAAGGCTTCCCTGGTTTCCTTCAATTCCCAAATAATATCCCATCTTCTAGAGAAAACCTTTCACAACTCCTCATAATTCTAGAGTCTTTTCTCTTTTAATGAGAGAATATGTCTCTCTGTTTCTGTATGTATGTATGTATTCCCCATTAAATTGTGAACTTGTGAGGTTCTTGAGGACAGTGACTGTATTTTGCCTCCTTTTATATCCCCTGGATTTAGCACTGTTCCTGGTACAGAACAGACATTTATTATTTATTAAATCTTTATTCATTCTCTTACTCTCAATCCCACTGTCTAAATGCATTATTTGAGAGAGATGTGAAGTGCATAGTTGTGAGTCATTGGATAATTTTCAGATTTAATTTTTTTCTTTAAAGATTCTTTCTTGTACATCATGGTTCTCTGGAAGTAGAGGGAAAGGACAAGGGAGGAAATGTAGGTGACATTAAAACAAAAAATATTGAAGATTAAAAAAAATAAAAACAGCGTCCTGAAATAATGATGAGTTGTGACTTTCTCGGAGTTATGCTGCCAATACACACGATGCATGAGACTTGTGCCTTCATCTTCCTGACTTTATGCTAAGTTTTTGTCCATTATTCTACCTTACTTCATCATTGAAGTGTGACTGTTATTACAAAAGAATCTGTTACCATTTCAGGAAAATGATAGAAAAGGATAATAATGTTAAAGAGCATTTATGGATTACAAAGGAAGGGTGTGAAATGATATAATTAGCAAAATCTGAAGGAATAAAAATAAGTATTTGAACCCTTTCAACACTATAACAGGGAATCCACCTAAAAGTACGATATTGAAAGCAAATAGTGATTTTTTTCTAATCTATTTTATTGTTCTATTTGTTGTTCAAATTTTTGTTCTAATTTGTTAAATATGTTAAACTTTTGTTCCTCCTACCTCTTTTTTTTTTTTTAAAAAAAGAACTATTTCTCATGTCTGACTATTAGAAGAATCTAGATATACCCCGTGGACAGGTTGTGACCACTCCTCTCACTCTGGGCTGACTGAATAACCCCTGAACTGCCCTCACGGTGGTGAACCTGTAGTTTCCAAAGATGCAGTACCAGCACACAGTTATAATTCAATCTTTTCAGGCTCTTAGGGTTGACTCTTTTAGTGGTGGTAGTGGTAGAGGGTGTTTTCTCTTATTACTCATGACTTTAGCCCTCAACCCCCTACTATCATGTTTCCCATTTTCACAAAGTCAGTGACCATGGCACCATTAGTAATTTAAGCATAAAGAAAGCTTTGTATAACATTGAGAACAGGAAGAATAATTATAATATCACAATTATTCAACTGAAAACAAATGTAGTACTAGTCAAACTCAACAATATACCCATAAAACTAGAGTCACATACATCCACCCACAATGCAAATGAAAGACAGGGCAGAATAGCGACACATTTATAGAATTCCAGCAAGGAGTTGTATATGTTAGCAAATATGTTCTAGGGAAGTTCTAGACTTCAGGCCTTGATATGTTTGGTCTTTTCAGGAACAATCTGTATGAACACAATATACTTCTTTTCTAAGTGCCTTCCTTTCTGTGTTCATTTTACTATTCTAAGCAAACCCCTTCCTCTTTTGCTTTTGAATTGATAAAATATTGACAAGCTCTTTTAACTCAAAATCACCATTAAAACAGTCTGAGACATTGTAATTTTCCTATAGTGTAAAGCAGTTTCCTCAAGTCAGAACTATGAGATATTCTGAGATTAAATCTGAACGGGCTTGGAGGGAGATGTGGCTAGGTGGCACAGTAGATAGAGTGCTAGGCCTTGTGTCAGAAAGACTCATCTTCATAAGTTCAAATACATCTTCAGACACTTACTAGTTGAGTGACCCTAGGTAAATTTGCCTCAGTTTCCTTTTCTGTAAAATTTTCTGGAGAGGAAATGCCAAACCATTCCATTATCTTTGCTAAGAAAACCCCAAATGAGGTCACAAAAAAAATTGGACACAACTGAAATGACTGAACAAGATAGACTCTCTGAGAAATGCAAAGGAGTTCTTCCTACTCTTTGCTCTACAGCATTTATGTTGTTAATTTAGAGAAAAGTCTTTTTTCCCCAAAAAAAGTTGTAAAACTTTTCTTTCTCCTCTGATTTTCCTTCTTAAGCCAAGATGACCAGTACAGAGAAATAGTTCAAAGTGGACCGCAGTTCAGTTATTTTCCAATAAGCAGGCTTCAAACACAGGAGCCGAAACTTCTGTTAGCTGATTGCTCAGGCTAGTGTGTTTTCTTTCTACCTTCTTAACTATCTCTAATGTCTCAAATCAGAACCTTCTAATAATCACCTTTCCGTTAGGAAAGGTGAAATCAGTTTGTCTGCCCATATGTCACCAACATTCCTTATTTACCTTCTCTTAGTGCAGAATTATTTGATTCAGAGTTTTACCATCTGAATTCTTAAAAAAAAAAAAAAAGTCCCACGAGGATTCTCTGAGAGACCACAATGACCTGGAGTGTCCATCACTTATCTGCTCTTATTCAGGTTGTCTCAATCCATTCATGCAAGAAACATGTTTTTATCTTCCAATAATCTCTGTCTCTTCTCACATTTTAAGACCAAAACTGTCCTTCCTCACTTATGGATTTATCCTTTGTTTTTTCATGAACAAAAGTTTCTTTTCTGTCTCTTGG
>CM053590.1:33191407-33206511 GCA_028646515.1 Pseudochirops corinnae
ATTGGGGAAAAAATTATCTGGAGAACAGAGGGAGGAGTAATAATATAAGAATAGTCAGACTACCTGAAAATTATGAGTTAAAAAATCTTGATACAATATTACAAGAAAATATCAAGGAAAATTACTCTGAATTTCTAATACAAGAAGGTAAAGCAGAAACAGAAAAAAAAAAATCTACTATTCACCACCTGAAAGAGATCCCAGGAGGAAAACTTACAGGAATATTATTGTCTAGTTTCAAAACTCCCAGGCTAAGGCAGTTTTGAAGTTTAGGTGGTTAAGGGACCATTTAAAATAACTAGACAGTGAAAATATTGGAAGCATCAAAAAAAATTATATCATGAAGCTATGATAAGGATTACATAAGACCTAGTAACTACTATGTTGAAGGACTGTAGATCATAGAATATTATAGTTTGTAGAACAAAATAGCTGGGGTTATGACCAAGACTTACTCACTTTTCAAAATTTAGTATAATACTGAATGAAAATAAAATGCACACTTAAGGAACTGAAAAACTTTCAGGTATTTGTGACAAAAAGAGCAGGACTTGAGGGAAAATATTACATAATGTCAAGGAGAAATATAAGGTAATATTAAAGACTAATTATAAGGGGCTCAATAAAATCAAATTGTTTACTTCACACATAAAAATATCAGAAGTACTCTTATGATGGCCATCATTATTTGAATAGTTTAAAAGAAAGCATTGGTGTATGTATGAGTATATGTGTGTATGTACATATACACACATATACAAATATATATGTATGTATATACATATATGTATGTATAAAAGTCTTCTAAAATTCAGAAAAAAAGAGGGCAAGGAGATAGTGTTGGGGGAGAGGCTAAGGGAGGGGCTCTTGAAGGGGTGAGTAGAATAAAGAATAGGAGGTCAAGATAGCAGGTAGAAGTTAAACAGAGGAGTGAGAAGGGATAGAGTAAATAAGATAAGAATATTGAGGAAAAATAGGTAGGAGGAAAAAAAACACAAGTAGTTATAATTTAGAATGTGAAGGGGATGAATTTGTCCACAAAATGGAAATGGATAGATTAAAAATTTGGATTCAACAATTCTTAGCTTTCAGGAAACACTATAAAAATGAGAGATGCACAGAGATCAAATAAAGGACAGAAGCAGAATTTACTATGTAGAAAAAAAGCAAGGGCAGTAATCGTGGTCTCAGACAAAGTTAAAGCTAAAATAGATGTAATCAAAAGAGAAAAACAGGAAAATCACGCTACTATGTGTCATCAATATTATTTGGTATTGTTTTGGACCACTTTGGACAGTATAAAAACCTGAGTATACCTGCCAAAATCGACAAAGGAACTATATGGACATAAAAACAAAACATTTTTAATATGAATAAAGTAAGATCTAAATAATTGAAGCAATATTTATTGTTCGTGGTAAAGTTGATAGGTATTGTTCATAGGCAAAGTCAATATAATAAAATGTGAAAATTTTACCTAATTAATCTATTTGTTCAATGGCATCCCAAATAATTACTTAAAAATTATATTGCTGAGTTAAAAAAAATAACAAAGTTCATTTGGAAGAATAAAAGGTCAGGAACTTCAAAGAAACCAGGGGAAAAGAAGTAAAGGAAGGAGATTCAAAAGTATCAGACATTAAATTATTATAAGGTGAGACCATTGTTGAAGTATAAAATGGATGATTTTTACTATTTCAAATAAAAATCTACTTGTATAAATAAAACCCATGTAGCCAAGAATAGAAGGAATGTAGAAAACTGGGGGAAAATTTTTAAGGATAATCATTCAGATAGGATGTGATTGGGTTGGAATATGGCTGTGGTATAAGAAATGATGAGTTGGTCAATTTCAAAAAAAAAACAAAGAATTTGACTTATGAAGGGAAGTGCTATCCACTTTCAGAGAAACAGATGACAAATGGAAACAAGCATAGCAAATTCTTACAATAAAGTACATGAGTGTATATATATGTTTATAGAAATCTATATATGTGAATATGTGTATATATGCATAGACACATATGCAGACATGCAGACATGCAGACATACCTGTGTGTGTGTATAGCATCTGTACTTAATCTTAGACTTCTTTAGGGTAAGGAAAAGGGGAAGGGAGGGAGAAAATAAAGTAAAAAGTACACAGAAGAGAACAAAAGAAAACCTACAAGGAAGCAAAGAAAAGCTGGGCAACTGTGAAAACAAAGTGTAGTATTTATCGTACAGATTTTCTTTAAATGGAAATTTATTTTTTATTTGAATCCTCACTTAAGTTCTGTTGTGTAAATGGCAGCTTTTTTGTCTTTTCTCATTTTGTATTGAAGTTTAAAATAAATTATAAAAAATAAAAAATAATATCAAGGGAATTGATGAAAAACAATATGAAGGAAGGTGGCATTTAAAATGCCAGATCTCAAACTATATTATAAAGTGATAATCATCAAAATAATCTGGCTCTAGCATAGGCTTTGATCCAGAGATACAACTAATATGTTCGTATCCCAAAGAGAAATTTTTTAAAAGGGAAAAAGACCTATCTATACAAAAATATTTATAGGAGCTTTTTTTGTGGTGGCACAGAATTGGAAATTGAGGGGATGTCCATCAATTGGGGAATAGATGAACAAGTTTTGGTATATGAATGTAATGAAATATTATTGTTCCATAAGAAAGGACAAGCAGGATAATTTCAGAAAAACCTGGAAAGTCTTATGTGAACTGATGTAAAGTGAAGTGAGCAGAATCAGGACAATGTTGTACATAATAACAGCAACCTTATATGATGATCAACTGTGAATGACAGCTATTCTCAGCAAAACACCAATCCAACACAATTCCAAAAGACTAATGATGAAAAATGCTATCCACCTACAGAAAAAGGACTGGTGGAGTCTGAATGCAGATAGAAGTATACTATTTTTCCTTTTATTCTTTTCATGGTGTTTTTTCAGTCTGTTTTCTTTCACAATATAACTCATATAGGAATACGTTTTACATGACTGGACATGTGTAATCTATGGCAAATTGCTCACTGTCTCATGGAGAGAGGAGAGAAAGGAGATAGGGAGAGAATTTGGAACTCAATTAAAAAAAACATGTTATTAAAACTTTTTTGCATGCAATTGGGGGAAAATATTATTTGAAAAAATAACTTGCAGAGAAGGTGCCAACCTTAAGTAGTGGGTATTTCACCATCAGTTAATGAACATTTATTTAGTGTTTACTAAATAAGGAAGGTGGCATTTAATGTACCAGATTAAGGCATAGAGGAAATGCAAGACAAGAAGAGAAGCCACCAGAATCTGCAGAAAGCAAATGGCAACTTAAAGAAAGTGGACTTTGAGCTGAATCTTAAAGGAAGCCCAATAAAGTAAGAGTATAAGAAAGGAGATAGAGCTTTTTCCTGACTGGAAAGGCAGGAATGGGTCAGCAAGTTTTCATTGCCAAACAGAAGACTCTGAATTTTCTTCTTGATACAAGAGGAAGTCACTAGAGTTTATTGAGTGGGAGAAGATATGATCAAGTCTATACTTTAAACCAAGCACTTCGGTGACTGCATATTGAATGAATTGGAGTAGGAAAAAATCGGAGCTAGGGAGATCAGTTGTAATGCTATTGCAATAGTCCAGGCAATTGGTAATGAGGACCTGAATTATGGTGGCAGGTATATACATAAGACAATATCTATATCTATATCTATATCTATATCTATATCTATATCTATATCTATATCTATATATATATATATATATAGATAGATATACACACATATACACACACATTATGTTGCAAAGGTAGAAATGACAATGTTTTGCAGTAAATTAAAAATGTGAGATGATTAAGAGTTTAAGAATAAAGAATAATACCAAGTTCATGTGTCTCTGTGAATAGAAGGATAATAGTACGCCAAGCAGTTCTAGGAAAGTTCAGAAGAGAGAAGAATTTGAAGATAAAGATACTGATTTCTGCTTTGAACAGGGTAAGTTTGAAATGCCTTTTGGACATCCTTTCTCAGGTATCCAAAGCCAGTTAATAATAAAGGTATATGTGACTCAGGAGAAAGACTGGGGCAAGATACATAAATCTCGGAATGATCTGCATAGACCCGATAATTGAACCCATGGGAGCTGATTAAATCATCAAGTGAAACAGTATAAACCAAAAAGAGGAAAGGGACCATGTGTGGTCCATTCAGAGAGCCAATCACCAGAATTTCCTTTCTTTTATTATCTACCTGACCATCAAAGGCTCAGTAGAAAAAGAACACAGTAAAGAAAATGGTCTGTACTACAAAGAGAAAGCAGATGTAAATAAAAGGAGCTATAAAACTGAGGATGATTCAGTCTAAAACCTGTGACCTTCACTCCTTTCCTAATCACTTCCTTGACCAGAACTCTCTTTTCAAAGTATTAAAATAATCTCTCTGATTGGAAAGTTTCCAAAGAGCTGTGAAAGGCCCAGGGCATGACAAGGACAAAAGCATAATTACCTGGAGAGAACTGTGGGCCTTTTCTTTATTTCTTTCTTTCTACCACCACAATGTCGCACAACTTCTATATGAGGAACACAGCCCTGGTAATATACAATTTAGATGCGGTCATTTGCTCTGGCTGAGAAGTCATTTTGATTTTGTTAGCTTATCCCTTTGAACAGTTTAGGTATGCTTAAAATTATGATGGCATTCAACTGCCTGCAGCTCTGGGAATTCATTAACAGCATTAACACAGCAGCATTTTAAAAGCACATGGAGTAAAACACTGCTATGGAACTAGCAATATATTGATAGATACCATTCCTTTCATCAGTCAGCTGGAAGACTCTTTAAGGATTTTATAAACCAAATTCCTCATATAAATTAAGTAATTTGTCCAAGGTTGCATAGCTAGTCAATGAAAGAACTAGGAATAGAATTCATGTGTGTTAATTCCCATGCTATTATTGATTTGATCATAGACTTAGAACTAAATGGAATCTTAATGATCATTTAACTAACCCTTTCATTTGATAGGATGATGGCAAGGGGAAATTGAAGCAAAAGAGGAAAGTGACTGTTCCAAGGTGACATAGATAATGTGTGTCATATTTAGGTAACAAGCGCAGGCCCAAACTTACTTTCCACTAAACCGCAATACCTATACATTTCCCTTATCACTGATGTCATGTAATGCCCTATCAATTGGATTCTCATGAATAAGAAATCAATGTTAAAAAAAATAATAATCCCTGACCTTCAGGAGACAGTATGTGGCAGTAGAAATTGTGCTGCATTTGGAGTCAAGTAATCTGGGTTCAGATCTCAGCTCTGCCACTTATTATCTGTGTGACCTTAAGCAAGTCAATTATCTTTTCTGATACTCAAGTGTTTTTAGCTGTAAAATAAGGGAAAAGGATTAGGCAACCAATTAAGTGCCTCACAGCACTCAGTCTACAATTCTATCACCTAGGAGTCAGAAATAAATTCAAAAATATCCAATTCTCAACCATCGTCATGAACAGAGTTCCACATGAATCACTGTAAATAGTGAACAGCACCTAAACTAATTTCAATGTGTGGCACTGGGATTCACTTAAGAAAAAAAAAAAAAACAGCAAATTTAATTTCTTTTTTTTTTTATTTTATTTAGGCAGATAGATTATTTAAAACCTTGCTGATTAGCTCATAAACATTCTCGGCAATGAAAGTAATCTGATGTGAGATTTAAAATATGTTATGGAGAATCCACCCAGAAGACAGTTAGTAGCTCATTAAAATAGCAATATGGTTTAAATCACATCTGGCAATTTGCCTACAGTGTGAAGAGATCAGATGTAACCCAGACCACTTTACAGAGGGAAAACTACAGAGGTTAAGCGATTTATCCACTGTACCCAAATTAGTCATTGATGAGGCCAGAGTTAGAATATAAATCCTACTTTAATTTGCTTTCATCTGAACTATCCTGACATCCTGGAGTAGAATTCTCGATAATGTCTAGAAAATCTTATTATAAAATCTCTACAGGACTTCCAACTTCTTCCCATTTTCCCTAATGACTCCAGTTAAAACACACTCCTCTTTTCTCTGACTTCTAGTGTTCTTGGTCAATGTTATAGAATTTAGCACTGTATTTTATGTGGGTTTTGATTGTTTACTGATTGTAATATACTTTTTTTTATTCTCCAAAAAGAATGTGAAAAATCATTGGGACATTTTTAGCTATAATATTAGGTAAACGGCTTAGACTTAGGAAATGGATTAAGATGGGGTTCCTGTATTATGCTTTGTTATACCTACAATGACGAGAAAAAAGCTCTTAATTCAGTAAGCTGGTGATTAGCTTGAGATTACATATTTAGACTTAGAAGGGTTCTTAGAGGTCATTTAGTCAAAGCGCTTTAGTTTTATAGATAAGCAAACTGAGGCCAAGGGTAACCTGATGATGCACTCAAGGTCTCAGTGATGGTTTTAAAGTTAGGGCCAGGTCTTTTGACTCCCAAAGCAGGTCTATTTATTATGAGAACATTGCAAGAAATGTCATGGTCAGATCTACACTACTATGACTGAACCAATAATACCTCTCTCAAGTGAATGAGCAGGTTAAAATAACCATTCTTTAAACACCGCAGGAGAAATAATTCACAAATTTCTATGAATCTTTAAGCTTTATAAAGCTTATTCTTCGTAACAACCCTGTGAGCTAGGTAAGGGACATAGGATGACCCCTATTATTTAGAAATGAGAAAACTAAGCATTGCAGAGATGAAGTCACTTAGCCATGGCCACACAAGTACTATGTAAGTGTCAGAGCTAGGTTATAAACCCAAATTTTTTGGCTCTTAAATCCTGATCTCTTCCCACTGTACCCTGTTGCTTCTCTAGACAGAGGAAGAAATAACACATGTGTATTTGCTTCATCCTCAAACAGTAAACGCCATTTGTGCAGAGAGACTTCTTTGTAGGCAGATTCTATAAAAAGCATTTGTTCTGCAGGATAATCAATTGTAGCTCCATTAATAAAATTAAGTTTAAATTATACAAATTTATCTTCAAACCTGTGTATATATGTGCGTATGTTTTTATGTACATATATACTGCTGCTTAAAGTTCACATACACATGGATGCACACTGCACACAGAGGAGAATGGACTTCTGTGATTTGATTTGTATTAGTAACTTTTGGTTGAAGGAACTTCCAGCAGTTCTCTACTACCAAGAATCTTAGAGAGTTGTGTGCTGCAGAGGTATTGAAGTCACAACCCATGGGCTTCATGTGGCCCCTAACACTTCCAATTTTGCCTGAATCAGATAAAATGTAGGTCTTACCTAATTTTGATATGTTGATGTATTATTAAAAAAGAAATATATAAAATCTAGTTTTCTAAGTCGATATTTGGCCTGTAGACCCCTTACTTGTGGTGTAGTAGCCTCTGTTTCTATTGAGTTTGGCACCACTGGGTAAGTGTGTTGAAAGCTTCAGGGACTTGCCCTGGGTCAAACAGTTAACGTGTCAGGGGAATAGCCTGAACCCATGTCTTTCTGATTTTGAATCTTGACCTTTATTGTCTATATATTTATATCTATACAGAGTTAAATTGCTAAATCTATCACCTATCTATCTATCTATCTATCTATCTATCTATCTATCTCTTTCTACCTATCTCATTTTTTCTAACATCTATCCATCTTATCACCTATCTACATATGAATCCAACTATCTATCCACCTATCTTTGTATGTAATCTATCAATCTTTCTATCATTTAGCATCTATCAGAAATATCAAAAAAAAAATCTAGAGTCAAAAGATTTGGAGTAATTCCCTTTTTTTAAGCATATGTTACTTTTATTTCCTTACTTCCACAAATTGGTTTCCTCTGACTTAAGTGGACAAATTTTTTAAACTCTCAATCTTAAAAATGTTGCTGTTATTAAAAGGCTCTGTAACTTGTAAAGTTACATGTACACATGTGTTTAGAGATAGAAATAGAGATGTATATATGTATACATACAGATATATATGGGTGGGGGTCTATATTTATATATACACATTTGCATTAAAAAGATTTGCTTTACAGAATCCTCTAAAATGTTTGTATTGTAATGAGATTCTTCCAATGTTAACAAACGTAGAGAAATCTGTTAAATGACAATGACCAATTTGCAAAGTATGTCAACAATTGGGGGAACAGCATGGGGGAAATACAATCCACAAAGGATGTTTAGTGACAGGAATGATTTAAATGTTACTACCCGAGTAGAGAGAATTAAAATCACAGTATGTGATTAAATTTTCCAAATGGTCACAGGGTAGGTTCTGAGATCAAGCTGCTCTCTCTATAACTCCTTTCTTCTCGGACCACTAAGTATTATTATGAGGATTGACATTTTCTCTTCAAACTCATCTTGTTTTTTTGAACTGTCAAAGCAATGTTGTCAACCAATTTGAATAGCTCATTATCAACAACTTGAATCTTTAAAAATGCTTTCTTGACAGAGAAAAGAAAATATATAACTTTATTTCCTATCACTTTCCTTCAAAGACTCTGTTCCTGTCAGGTTGACCTCTTAAGCTTCCCTCATCCTATCTTTCCTTTCTAACAACTTCGTAACATACCCTATTCCAACCTCACCACAGCATCATGCAATATCACTGGCTTCTTTTCTTTTCCTCATATAAGAAACTCTGTCCCTCACCTTCCTGCATTTTCACTGGCTGCCATGCTGCTAGGTGGCACAGTGAATATAGCACTGGCTTGAAATCAGGAAGATTCATCTTTATAAGTTCAAATCTAGCCTGTGATACTTACTAGCTATATGACTTTGTGGGAGTCACTTAACCTTGTTTGTTTCAGTTCCTCATCTATAACATAAGCAGGAGAAGGAAATGCCAAATCGCTCCATTACCTTTGCCAAGAAAACCCCAGATGGTATCACAAAGAGACAGACACAATGAAAGGAACTTACCAACAACAACCACAGTGCCTGAAAAGCTTCCCCTTCTAGTGTCTAGGTCCTGGATTGCCTTGCTTTCTTCAAGTTCTAGCTAAAATCCCACATTCTTTGAGGAGCAATGTCTGATCATGCTTAATGCTATATGATAATCTCTCAATTTACATAATTGTTTTCATGTTTCTGGGTTTTTGTTTTTTTTGGGGGGGGGTGAGTGTGTGTGTGTGTGTGTGTGTGTGTGTGTGTGTGTAACCACATTCATCTATAAACTCTGATAGCAGAAATGATCTTTTGTGTTTCTTTGTATACTCAGTGCTTAGCACCATTCCTGGCACACAGTAAGGGTTAAATAAATGCTCATTTACTGACCCACTGCATTATATTTCCTTTCTCTGCACTTTTGTACAAGATTTTGCCCACAATTGGATTGTACCTTTTTAACACCACACCTCTTAGATTCCTTGGTTACTTCAAGACCCAAGTGAGGGGCAGTTAGGTGGCACAATGAGTAGAATAAATGCCATGAAGTCAGGGGGACCTGAGTTCAATGCAGCCTTGGACATTTGACACTTAATTAGCTGTGTGACCTTAGGCAAGTCACTTAACCCCAATTGCCTTGCCTTCCCCCCTCCATAAAACAAAAGACCCAACTAAGGAATGATATCCTTCAAGAGCCTCTCATGATCTCATCCTCACCACCATGTTAATGCACACTTCCTCCTGAAAATATTTTTTATTTATATGTATATGGTTTTTATATTCTATATGTGAGTGTATCATATCACCTCCAATCTCAAAATGCAAGCTCTTTGAGGATGGAGATGATTATGTTACTATTTGTATCTATAGAACTTTATACACGCTGCATTGAATTTTTATTAGGAAAAGGGTTTAAAATGTTATTTTTACTTTGCAGTCTTCAGAATATTCATTTGCCCCGTGTTTTTCAATCTTGTGATAATTACACACACAAGGTGAGCTAGTAAAGTATTTTTTTAATGAAGCAGTTAGTATCAAGTCACTACTTTTTAATTATCCTTACATGGAAGAAAAATGTTACAATACAATGCTGAATACAGCTAAGGGTTTATTTTTGTCCCTCTTTACCACTAGATAAACTTCTGAAATGATGATTCTCCTATAAGATTTGGGAAAAGATTTTAAAAAGAACTTGGAAGATTTTATAGCTGGTTACCTTTTGTTTCCAGAATAAGGTATCTTTGTCTTTTTAGCCAAAGGAAAGGAAAGCTTAAAGTAGAGTTAACATTTTATTTTTAAATAAACAAATTTTCAGGAAAAAATAAAACCAAGAAAGTACCTTTGGGCTATATTAGATTTAAGTTTCTCTAAATTAAAATGCAATACTTATAGATATATATCTTTAACTTAACTAAGTTGGTCATTGCTATAGGGATCTTCAAGGTTAAAAACTCCTTCCAGCAATGAAGATTGACTTAACTCTCAAAAATTTAATGCATATTCTCAAAGATTTGTCCAAAGAGGTTAAATGATATGCCCAGGGTCAAACTAATATTATATGCTGACAGCAGGACTTGCTATCATGTCTTCTTGATTCCAAACATCTTGTCTTTCAGTTGACTTACAGATTTTATTCAACTATTTCTTTCCATTTTAAAAGAATATTAATGTCCAATTTTCCTTTAGACCTAATATGATTATAATGAGAATAATGGTAATAATTACAATAATAATAATCATTTTAAATAAAAAAGCACAGGGTACAAATTATTCCATTGTAGATTAGGAGAATATTCTGTAGGGTTCTAGAATTGCACATTCTAGAGATGATCTGATTTTACAGATGAGATGAGTCCAAACTCGAGAAACATATAACTTCAAATACCCAGAACTCACCATCTAATTTCAGCCATTTGTTTATTTGTATAAAGGTAAATGAATGGTTAAAAATTTGGAAATTCAGTGTTCCAAAACACTGAATTATCAACAATTTTGTTTATTATGTATCATAACTGCAACATTATTAGCAGAGCTCAGAGGGTGTAATGTCCAGCTAAGAATATGGAAAGAAAGAACAAGAAGAGATACAAACCTCTAAACAACTAAAATGTATAGAACACCCAGTAGAGCTCTCACTTGTTTTGTTTTGCTTTTTCTCCACTAAATGCATCAAGCAATGAACTTGATAGTAACAATCCGTTAGTATACTTTCCTAATTTCAAGTTTGCTTTAGTAATCAAAAAGCTATTAAAGAAATGTAATGGGGGGTGGGGTGGGCAGAGCCAAAATGGCTGAGAAAAAGCGGGAACATCCTTGAGATCCCACTTGAACCACCTCCAATACCTTTAAAAAATGATTCCAAACAAATTTTGGAGCTACAGAACCCACAAAGTGACAGAGAGAAGTAAATCTCTCATTGAAGGCAGCCTGGCAGGTCAACAGGAAGGGTCTTTCACAGCAGGCTGAAAGCCAAGCACAGTCCCACATGAGCCACATGGGCCCAGACCCAGGAGGCCCTGCCCCATTGGAGCAGACTTCAGGAGAGTGAAACATGAGCAGGTGTGGCTATTTCCAGACTTCTCAACCCATAAATGCCAAAGAGAAAGTAAAAGGTCAGTAGGGAACTCTGTTGGAATGGGATGAGGGAAGAGAACTATCTGGCCTCTGTCCCCAGGGCCACAGAGTTGGTGGTGGCCTGGCAGCTGCAGCTGATGCCTCAAGGTTGCCTCCTGAGCTCCTCTTAGAGGATGAAGCAACCATTCACAGGTTAATTGCTCTTGCTTTGACCTGCTTGGATCTGGGTCGCAGTCTTAGGGAGGTGGATCTGGGGTATGGAACAGTAGCATGGCAGAGTTTGTGGTGGCTGTAGAGAGGGTGCCCCCATTATAGTTCTGATAACAACTCTGAAAATGACTGTGAAAAACCCCAGAATTCAGGGACATAGCACTCTCCACTCAGGAAGCTGAGTTCTACCATGGCAAAGAGCTCAAACATCAATTAATTGGATGCCAGGATGAGCAAACAGAGGAAGCACAATCAGACCATAGAATCTTTTTGGGGGACAAAGAAGACTAAAACATGGAACCAGAACACGACAACAAAATCAAAACTCTTGCATCAAAAGCCTCCAAGAAAAATATGAAATGGTCACAAACCATGGAGGAACTCAAGAAGGATTTTGAAAATCTAGTAAAATAAGTAGAGGAAAAATTGGGGAGAAAAATGAGAATGATGCAAGAAAAGCAAGTCAACAACCTGCTGAAGTATACTGAAGAATAATACTGAAGAAAATATCTTAAAAAATAGACTAACTCAAAAGGCAAAAGAGGCCCAAAAAGTCAATGAGGAGAAGAATGCCTTAAAAAGCAGTATTGATCAGATAGAAAAGGAATTTCAAAAACTTACTGAAGAAAATAATTCCCTCAAAAGTGGATTGGAGCAAATGGAAGCTAATGACTTTATGAGAAATCAAGATACTATAAAAGAGATACAAACAAACGAAAAAAAAATAGAAAGCAATGTGAAATATCTCATTGGAAAAAACACTGATATGGAAAATCAATCCAGAAGAGATCATTTAAAAATTATTGGACTACCTGAAAACTATGATCAAAAAGAGAGCTTAGACATCATCCTTCAATAAATTCTCAAGGAATATTGCCCTGATATTAGAACCAGAGGGCAAAATAGACATTGAAAGAATTCACTGATTGCCTCTTTAAAAAGATTCCAAAAAGAAAACTCCTAGGAATATTATAGCCAAATTCCAGAGTTCCCAAGTCAAGGAGAAAATATTACAAGCAGTCAGAAAGAAATAATTTGAGTATTGTGGAAACACAATCCTGATAACACAATATCTAGCCACTTCTACATTAAGGGATTGAAGGGTTTAGAGCATGATATTCTGAAGGTCAAAGGAACTAGGATTAAAACCAAGAATCAACTACCCAGCAAAACTGAGTATAGTACTTCAGACAGGGCACAGGATGAGTTGAATATGAAAGGATGCTAAAAAGTCAAATTAAGAGATGAGAGAGGAATATATTGGGAGGAGAAAGGGAGAAATAGAATAGCATAAACTATTTCATTAAAAGAGGCAAGAGAAAACTGTTACAATTGAGGGGAGGAGCATGGAGGTGAAAGGGAATGAGTCAAACTTACTCTGATAGAACTTGGCTTAAGGACAGAATAACACACACATTCAATTGGCTATCTCATCCTATAGGAAAGTAGGGGGGAAGGTAATAAGATGAGGTATGATAGAAGGGAGGACAGATTGGGGGAGAGGGTATTTAGAAGCAAGCACTTTTAAAAAGGAACAAGGTCAAAGGAGAAAACAGAATAAGTGAGTGACAGAATAGGATTGAGGGAAATATAGTTAGTCTTTCCAATATAACTACTATGGAAATGTTTTGTGTAACTACACATGTACAATCAATATTGAATTGTTTGTCTTTCCAGTAGGGGTGAGTGAGGAGGGAAGGAGAGAAAGAATCTAGAACTCAAAGTGTTTTTAAAAAGTGTTAATTATTTTTTTACATGCAACTGGGAAATAAGATATACAGGCACTGGGGTATAGAAATCCATCTTGCCCTACAAGAAAGTAGCGGGGACAATGGGGGAGGACATAAGAAAGAACAGATTAGGGGAAAGTTTATTCAGTAGGATCACTATGTTGGGGTGGTGGTAAGGAAGAGTCAGGGAGAAAATTTTTAACTCAAAATCTTGTGGAAATGAATGTTGAAAACTAAAAGTAAATAAAATTATCACAAAAAAAATTTAAAGGTGTCATTTTCAGATGATCTTATATGATTTTTTAAAATAAATTAATTTATTTTCTTGTTTAAATCACTCATTTCCATGAGATTTTGAGTTAAAAATTTTCTCCCCATCTTTCCCCTACCCACCACCTCAAAACAGCCATCAAACTGTATAGCCCCTCCCCCAATGGTCTCTCCTATGTTCTCCGCCATCGCCCCTCTTACTTTACGGTAGGGCAGGATGGGTCTCCCTACACCAGTGCCTGTATATCTTAATTTACAGTTGCATGTAGTTAATAATAATAATAATATATATATATACATATATATTTTTAACACTTGATTATAGTACTTTAAATTCTAGATTCTTTTTCTTTTTCACTCGTCCCCCACCCCCACTGGAAAGACAAGCAATTCTATACTGGCTGGAGTGGGCATACTGGGAGAGACTGATTATATGTCCCTCCTTCCTATCCCTTCCCCGCCTTGTTCTATTCTCTACACTGTCCCTGTCCCTTTACAGAAATTGTGCTTCCAGCAACCCTCCCCCCCCCTTTCCTCCCCTCTGTCATCCCAACTCTCATTCCCCTCCCCCCTACTCTCCTGTGTGGCAAGATACCCAGTTTACAATTTATGTCATTTGGGGCAGCTAGGTGGTGCCATGAATAAAGCACTGGCCCTGGAGTCAGAAGGACTTGAGTTTCAATCCAGCCTCAGACACTTGACTCACTTACTAGCCGTGTGACCTTGGGCAATTCACTTAACCCCAACTGCCCTCCAAAAAAGCAAAAAAAAAAAAAAAATAGAGTTTATGTCATTCCTTCCCTAAGCCAAATTCAGTGAGAGTAAGGTCGACCTTTTCCCTTTTGCCTTCCTGTTCTTCCCCACCGTTGTAACAATTATCCCTTGCCTCTTCTATATTAGATGATTAATCCCATTCTTTCTCTTCCTGTTTCCTCTCATTCTAATCCTCTCCCACCTCAGAATTTCACCTTTTAGAGTATCATCCCTTCCTATTCAATTGATCCTGTGCCCTATATGTACACATCTATACACAAACTCAGATATGTGTTTATATGCACATATAAACCCTCCTATATAGACATTTGTATATGTATACATATATATATATATATATATATATATATATGCCTTTGTATTCCCTTCACCAATCATCATACTGAGAAAAGTTTCATAAGTTAAACTTATCATTTTTCCATGTTGGCATGTAAATAGTTCAACTTTGATAAGTTCCTTATGATTTCTTTTCCATGTTTACCTTCTCATGCTGCTTGTATTTGAGTGTCAGATTTTCTTTTCAGTTCTGGTTTTTTCAGCAGGAATGTTTGAAAGTCTTCCACCTCACTGAATGACCATATTTTCCCCTGGAACACTATATTCATTTTTGCTGGGTAGGTGATTCTTGGTTTTAATCC
>CM053590.1:33207011-33225439 GCA_028646515.1 Pseudochirops corinnae
TTTTATAGGTCTCCTTTTTCTTACTTCAGCATGGTTAACCAATGTCTCCTTTCTCCCCTTCTTCCAGATAACCATCTCATAAAACAAAGGAGATTTTTTAAAAAGGAAAAAAATCAGGACAAACAATTAATATATTGAAAAAGTTAAAAAAAAACATAAGCAATGTGTAACCCTTGTAACATCCCACCTACACAAAGAGTGAACTGAGAGGGTCTTCTCATAGTATATAGAGAATACATTAATGATATTCATAATATATAATATTCTTTACAAGGATAAAATCACTGTAGTTTGAGCTTATATTTTTTCTTCATCTTCTCTACATGCTAGCTAACATTGAAATAAAGTTAAAAATAGAATTAGCAACAACTCCACTAAACACTATTAAATCTTAATTTCTAAGCCAAATTTCTTCATCTTTTTCTTTTGGTATCCTTAGTAAGAGCTTAATGTTTGACATGATGGACCTTATTGCTCTACTGAGGAATAAGATCTTTTCGCCCATAATGAATTTTCTGCTATTTAATCTTGGCTTTGGGCAAGATTTTAAAGCAGAGATCCATTAAAACAACACTCCTTTGCAATAGGATTTTATAGTTCACATCCTGCAAATACTGTGCCATGTCTGATTTTTGGAACAAATCAAGCTGTGTGTCTTTACCAAGACTTAGGCAGCTTCTCCAGCTGCAACATGATAGTGGCACTGGGAAATTAAAAGTTTTGAGCTCTCCCTGAGCTGTTTTTCTACAGATGGCACCAGGAGTTGCTTTTGTGAGTATGTGGTAGATAGGATGGTAGTTTGAGCCAGGAAGGAAAAAAAAAAGCCTCCTAAGGCTAGATGCATTTTCAGTCAATTTCCTAAAGCAAAAATCAAATTAAGATAAGAATATTAATAGGTACCTACAGTATTTTAAAGATATAGGTAGGAATAAAGGATTTTAAGTGATTTTTTGGGGGTTTACTAAGCTTCATGTACACTCTATAAATCATTCAGGCAGTTATTACTACAGTAAAATGGAATTTGTAGAACTCACTGTATTTACTCATAACTTAGGAGTCTACATTTTCCATAATATATATGCTGGTTTATAATGCAGTATACATAAAAATGAGAAAAAGGAATATAATTTTTTTAAGGAACATTTTGAAGGATCACATTTGTTATTATATTTTGCCATTTCTTCCAGGGTAGATTTTTTATTTTTGTGGAGGGATTACAATATAAGGCAGTAAAGCACTACTCATACATTTCATTTTAGCTAGATATATTGGCCCATAATGTTCAAACAACTCCTCTGAAGAAAGTCTATGCTACAAAGATTTTTACTTTGAAAATTAAGTTAGGTCTGTTTGTTTCTTTTCCTGTTTAGATTTACTCTGTAAAAAATCAATTCCAGGTTTGCCGGATTTCTGTCTCCGTCATTTACAAGTCAGTACAATTTGGCTAGTCTAATACATTTTCATCATTGGTTAAACCACTAACAAAATTGTATGCCAGGAATTCTGAAGAAAAAAGAAACAAGAAAAGAATATGATTCCTCCAGTAGCTATCTAGGTTTAAAGTCTATTTTTAGACTACCTTATTTTGGGCTCTCAAATGATTTTCTATAACATAGTTGGCTTAACTGTTGGGAGTAAGAAATACTCTTCAACTTCAACAGTCCGATCTGTGGTATAATAGTTGTACTGGGACAAGGGAGAAAAAATATGCTCCATTTGAACAAAGTGGTTCTTGTTCAAATTCTAAAACTCCCAACTCCTCTCTATATGACCCTGGGCAAATGAACTAAGATTTATGAGCTTCATTTTCTCTTCAGTAAAATAAGAGGGTTGAACTAGATAACTTCTAAGTCCCCTTCCAGTTCAAATTCTACTATCCAGTACTCAGTGTTCTGGTCAATGATGGTGTTCATTGCAATGATGAACATTGTGACATATCAATGTTTGGCAGTTCCATGCAAATTTCATCTGTATTTCCCATAAATTCAACACAGGGGCTCCATTCTTTTTTCTTGGGGCTTATATTCTTTTGGTGTTCCATAAATAAATGGAACACTCTCACCAAATGATTTGTTTCTCTCTCTTTTTCTGGATGGAAGGGCCATGATTTGTGGAAGTAAATTGTTGAGGACAACTAGCAAAATGTCAAAAAAATGAAAAGGAGAATGATAAACTAGCCTTTCTCTCTTGATGTGAATGTACGATAAGGGTGTTATTCCATCAGGAAATTTTGGAATCAAAAAAAAAGACAGCCTCAGGGATTTATTATATAGTCCACAGCATCAAGTTTTATTTGCTAAGATGAGAATTTCTGAAAATGTTTTTTATTATGCTAAGAATTTTACCTATATAGAGAGACTATGCAACATGCCACAATACTTGAATGAAAAGATATATGTGTGTATGTATATATGTGTGTATATACATATATATGTATATATACATATGTGTCATGTGTATATATACATATGTATATACACATATATACAGAGAGAGAGAAAGAGAGGGAGAGAGAGAAACAGAGAGAGAGAGAGAGAGAGATAGGAAGGAGACATGGAATTGAGATCTATCACTTCTTTGGAGGAAGGAATTTGCATGATCCTCATGATGTAGACCAGATATGTATAAATTTTCATCTTAAAGAGTTTCTTCAGAATAGTGAGAGTTTAAGTAACATATATTTATCATGTCAGAGACAGGACTTCATCCCAGTCTCAAAGAGTATGTCTGCTCCTTAATCCCTTATACCATGCTCTCCTTCCCAATTATGTTCAATTGCCACTTTGAGACAAGATTCCTGCCTGTCTCCCATAATAGTTAATATACATATGATGATTTTCAAAATGAGATAAATATAAATGGTTAAAAAGCTAATGGTATCAGTATGTTTTATAATTTTATAAATTAAAAATATCTCACACATTAAAAAAAATAAAACCTTACCACTTCTCAATCGGAGGTTTCTTAAGCTGTATTTGAGTACATTTAGCTCAACAGTAGATTTATGTCTCTGGAATGAACACCAAAATTATGTACTCTAGTCTGTGTCTGCCCATTTTACTGGGTAACAGCCTTAGTTGTGAATGGAATTTGTTCCACAATAAGAATCAGACTTTTATGCATTTCAACACAAATACAAATGAAACGCATGGAGATATTCTTTTGAGAGCAACCTGAAATTCCTATGACCTGCTTCAAGAGGCTAGAGTATGATAATGTTGATTTTTTTAAAATGAAGGAATTGGTGGAAAAAGATGATTTTCATAAGCAGGAAACCTCCCCCCCCCCACACACACTATAAAATGCTTATTATCACTGATTTTAAAATTCCAATTAATTGCCATAAAAAAATTTTCTTGATTTTGGCTCCATCGACATCATGCTAGGATAAATTCATCATCAAGAAACTCATTATCAATGAAGATTATTTCAGATTTGGTACATACACCTCATCAATCCCTTCAGTGGTCTTTGCCCCTCTGATTAGAGGTGGTAGGATGGAGTAAAAATCTTCTCCCAAAGCTTCTCTTTACAAAGGACTCAAAACTTCCAAACATCTCTTCATCTCTGCTTTGCTTTGTTTTGACTTCATTAAAATCATCCATCCATGTCTGGGACCTTCTCAGGCACTCCCCTCCCTTTTCAGCTTCTTTTTGTGTGTTCCCCATTAGTCAGTCTATAAGCTCCTTAAGGGAGGGACTATTCCTTTTTATTTGTATACCTAATGCTTAGCACAGTGATTAGTCCATGGTAGGCCCTTAATAAATGTGCATTGTACTTTAATATTTTGGCAAATCTGCAATTTCATTTGAATGTGAACTTTTCCCATTGTTTTAAATCATGATACTTTCTTACCTTCTCATACTGATTGATCCCTGCCCAGACCCACTAATAAACACTCCATAAAAGTTAATATGTTGGAAGCCTTCCTTCTATGAGGAATTTTAATACCTAATGGACACAAGAAAAAAAAAAACAACTAAGGAATCTAAGAAGTGAAGGTGAGGTTTACTGTATGCTTGGAGGACACAAAGATGAGAGATGAATGAACAACAAGAAGTCCAGTTTTGATGGACTGGATAGTGTATGGAATATGAAGACCTTTCACTGCCGATTAATGATAGCTGTATTGATTCTAGATGGGTTATGGATATACATGAGTTTATTTAGCAGTGAAATAAAATCTTCCTTCCCATTCTTTATGAATATTATGTTGCCCTAAGGATATTCTGAAATTTTCATTCTTTGATGATAATGGTTTTTGAGACCTTCTAGAATCATTGGGAGTATATTGAATTGAAAAGCTGGGCTTTCATTTAAAAAGAAAAGTCAAACATCAGTAGATTGTCCCTAACTTTTGACTCAGCAACATCACAAGTAGGAAATTGGTAAATTTACAGCTGAAAGGAACCTCAGAGGATATGGAATCCAGCCTCCTCATTTATATATAAGAAAAATGAAGCAAGTTAAGTGACTTACCTAGGGTCACACAACTAGAATCTGAGGGAGCATTTGAAATTAGATGTTCCTGAATTCAATTTTGTTTATTAAAACATTTTTATTCTCAAAATATGCAACATGAAGCTATGTCCCCAGACATATATCCCAATGAGATGAAAGAAAGAAGGAAAATCTCACATTTAAAAAAGTATTCAGAAAAACTTGCTATTGTTTTCAAAGGAAAAAATGTGAAAGTTAAAAATTTCCATTTAACAAAGAGAGGCTGGACAAGTTAGGGCAAATGACTGTAATGGGATATTATTATATTGTACAATATTTTGCTATAATTTTTTGATAGTAGTGAAAAATATTTTAACAATTCTATTACTTATTTTCAGTATCATTTTCTTTTGAAATTGAATTCTAAATTCTCTCCCTCTCTCCTAACCTCATGCCTACTGAGAAGAAAAGGAAAATTACATCAATTATACATATAAAATCATGAAAAATATGTAAAATGATATTAATTATATTTCAAAAATTACAAAAAATAAGGAAATTGGAAATTATACTTTTATTTGTGCTCAGAGTTCATCATTTCTCTCACTGGATGTGTGTGTGTGTATGTGTGTGTTTCATCATGAATCCTTTGAGATTGTCTTACATCATTGTTTTTTAAATAAAACAGTCAAGATTTTCACAGTTAATCATGATTATAATATTGCTATTGCTGTGCATTATGATCTTCTGTTTTTTTTAATATAGATCTTGTCACATTTTTTTCTGAAGCCATCTCTCTCATAATTTCTTATAGCAGAATTAGTACTCCATCATAAACATATGCTATGTCTTGTTCAATCATTTTTCAATTGATGAGCATCCCCCCAATTTTCACTTTTTTTACTACAGGAAGAGCTAATATGAATATTTTTGTGCCAATCTTTTTTTCTTTGATCTTTTATTTCCAAATTATTCTCTAGAATAGTTGGAACAATTTACAACTCCACCAATGGTTTATTAGTTTACTCATTTTCCTTCACCCCCTGCAGGATTTCTCATTTCTTAAAGGTGGGAGGTGGTACTTCAGATTTGTTTAATTTGCATATCTCAAATGAAAAAAAACACTCTGAGGTATCACATTACACATGTCATATTGGCTAACATGACAAAACAGGAAAATGATAAATATTGGAGAAGATGTAGGAAAATTGGAACACTAATGCATTGTTGGTGGATCTGTAAACTGATGCAGTCATTCTTGAGAGCAATTTGGACCTATGCTCAAACAGGTATAAAACTGTTAATATTCTTTGATGCAGAAAAAACACTTCTAGGTTGATATCCCAAAGAGATCATAAAAATGGGGAAAAGGACCCACATATACATAAACATTTATAGCAATTCTTTTTGTGGTGTCAAAGAATTGGAAATTAATGGCATGTCCATCAGTTGGGGAATGGCTGAACAAGGTGTGGTGTATGACTGTGATGGAATACTATTGTGTGATAAGAAATGATGAGTACATGGATTTCAGAAAAAAAAAAACTAGGAAAGACTTATATGAACTGATGGAGACTGAAATGAGCAGAATCAGGAGACCATTGTACACAGTAACAGCCACAGTGTGCAATGACTGATTTTGATAGACTTAGCTCTTCTCAGCAATATGAGGACATAAGACAGCACCAAAAGACTCATGCTGGAAAACGCTATCCATATCCAGAGAAAGAATTTGGGAGTCTGAATGAAGATGGAAGCATACTATTTGCTCTCCTTCTCTTTTGTTGGTTTGTTTTGTTTCTTCTTTCTCATGGCTCTTCTCATTACTTGTAATTCTTCTTTACCTAATGACTTATGTGAAAATATATTTAATATCAATGTATAAGAGAACTTATATCAGATTGCATGCCATCTTGGGAGGGGGAGAGAGATGGGGATACATTTTAAAACTCAAAATCTTGTCATAGTGAATGTTGAAAACTAAAAATAAATTATTAAAAATACATTTCTATAATCATTAATGTCTTAGAGGTTTTTTTATTTTGTTAGAGATAGCTTTGATTTATTCTTTTGAAAGCTGCTTTGTCATACTTTTTGATTATTTTTTCCATGTGGGAACAATATATTATTTATTTTTATAAATTTGACTGTTTCCTTTATATTTCATAAATGAGGCCTTTATCAGAGAAAATTAGTATAACATGTTTTGATATTATTCCACAGTTTGTGGTATCTTTTTGTAAAATATCACTTCCCTGATTATTTTTTTTAATTAGGTCTATTTTTTTCTTTGTTTTTCTGAGATCATGATTGCTACACCAAACATTTTTACTTAAACTGAAACATAATAAAATCTGTTCTAGCCCTTTTATTTCAACTGTATGTGTCTCTTAATGTTTCAAGCATGTCTCTTGTAAACAACATATTTGAGTCTGGCTTCTAAGTCATTCTACTATCTACTTCTATTTTATGGGTTAGCTCATTCCATTAACATTCACAGAGAAGATTACTAATTCTGTATTTCCCTCCATCCTATTTACTTCATCTTATCCTTCTCTCTCTTATTATCCTATCCCTCCTCAAAAGTCTTTTTTGCTTCTGATCACTGTCTCTTTTAATCTTCTCTCCCTTCTACTATCTCTTCTTCATATCTCTTATCTATTTCCCTTCCTAGTTCCTTAACTGGTAAGAGATTTCTATACCTGAGAGAGTGTGTGTGTGTGTGTGTGTGTGTGTATGTATATGTATGTGCATGCATGTTCCCTCTTTGAATCAATTGAAATGAAAGTGAAGTTTAAGCATTGTTTGACATATTCCCAATTTACCTTCCAGTATAAAAGCTCTTTCTATTGTGTCTCTTTTGTATGTGAAAGCTTTTCCCATTCTACTTCTCCCTTTCTCTTTTTCCGAGTGCATCCATCTTTCTTCTCTTCATTTTTTTTTTTTCATTTTGGAGATCATCCCAACATAAGTAACTCACTCTCATGTCCTCTGTCTTTGTAGACTTTTTTTTCTAACTACTCTAATAATGATAACATTTACATGTATCATCTTGTCATACAGTAATGTAATCTGTTTAACTTTATTGAATCCCCTATGATTGTTTTATCATGTTTGCTCTGTTATACTTCTATTGGATACTGTGTTTGGAATGTCCAATTTCTATTCATTTCTATTTTTTTTCAATCAGGAACGAGTGAAATAAAGTGATTTTTTGTACCTCCTTTTCCATTTGGTATATTAGCTTTTTAAGAAATTTTCTGTCTTATCTTTAACTTATTCTTGTCCCTGCTTCCTGAAAATAAACACAGGCCTTCTGACACTTGAAATATTTCATTATTTTTATTATCTTATTTGATAATACTCTTGAATTCTTAATCTTTTTGTTTATCAGTTTCCTCATCTGTAAAATTAGGCAGTTTATCTAAACAATTTCAAAGTTTGCTTCCAACTCTAAACTTTTGATCCCAAGGTAATAGAAAGAACAATCTATGTTTGTTTTTTTCTGCTTCCTCAACATCAACTCATTCCTCAGGCCCTTTCAATATTGTTTCAGATGCTATCACTTCAAAGAAACTGTTCTTTCAATTTTGCCAATGATTTCTTAATTGTTAAATTGAAAGGTCCTTTTCTTACTCCTCATCCTCCTCAAATTTTTGAAAGTTTTGAAAGTGTTAATTATTCTATCTTCACTATTATTCACCCTCAAACACTGTTGGTCCCAATTACTATCTGTTTGATAGCTATTTCTTGATCTCCTTCGATGGGCCATCATGGATCCAAAACCCTTAAACAGGGATGTCCATGTAAACATTATTCTGGGTCTTCTTTTTCTTTACAATGTTATTTTTTATCATCTTCCATGGGTTCAACTATTATATCCATACAGATCATTAAATTTTCCTAAGCCCTTTACTACTACTAATCTTTGTAGCCCTGCATATTCATATCATAACAATAACTCCATCTATAGGTCAAGCTTGAAAAATTCAACATGTTGAATTCATGAATTCATCATTGCCTAACACTTCTCCCTACCCAAACTTCTCTATTTCTACTGAGGACACCACCATCTTCTTGGTTGTCTTGGTTCAAAACCCCAAATGGTCTTTGAGCCTACTTACTTGGTAATAAATATAATCTAATTACTTATCAAATCCTATTAATTCTATATCAACAACATCTCTCATTGGCATTATCCTCTCACTACATATAGCCACCTTAGCTGAGATTCTGATTATTTCTTTTCTGTAGTATTATAATATCATCCTACTTATTTTCATTCCCTTCAGTATTTCCCTGCTCTAATCTACTCCTAATACAGTTGCCTAAATAATCTTCCTAAGGCGCATGTTTGACCAGGCCACTCCCATTCTTGAAAACATTTCTTTCAATCCTATTGTCTTTATTATAAGTAATAAATTCATTGTTCTGGCAAAGGAGACCCACTACAATATGTTTCCCATTAACATTTAAATTTTCATTTTTTTCACATCCATCCTCTATACTCAATGTTTCATAAAACCTAAATTATTCACTCTTCTTTGAACTAAACATGCTATTAGCTAACCCCTAAACATTTACACAGGGCATTTCCCTTGTTTAGAAGGGACTCCTTCCTCATCTCTTCTTTAAAAAAATAATCTTCATTTTACTTTAAAACTCAAATTGAGGTGGAGCCAAGATGGTGGAATAATGCAGGGACTCAGCTGAACTCTCCTCAAGACTCTCCAAATACCTTTAAAAATGACTTTAAAAATGACAAAAGATGGAGTGAAACAAATTACCATCCCAAGATAACTTAGAAGGTCAGCAAAAAGGTCTGTTGCACCAGAGTGAGAAAGGAATGTAGTCTACTTTAAGGTGTGCCAGCACAGATTAGGCTCCAGAAAACCCAGAGCAGATCCCAGGACCAACTCAATCACTGGCAGCAGTGGTGGTTGACAGACCTCACAGCCCACAGATACCAAAGTCAACTTAGAAAGTTAGCAGGAACAGGCTGTTGCACCAGCATGAGAGTGGAGCACAGTCTAGTACAGGCCATGCCAACAGCTCTAGCCACAGAAAACCAGGAATAGGCCTTGGGAGTGACTGAATCAGCAGTACTAGTGGCTCTTTCCAGAGCTCTCAGTCCATAGACAGTAAAGCTGTTGAACAACAGGTCAGAAGAAGATTGCAGGGGTCTTTTTGCTAGCACTGAGACAGTTGCTTTGCCCAAACTGAAATTTGGGTCATAATCCTAGGTGGCAGTCACAGTGTGAGGAGCACTAGCATAGCTGAACTTGAAGCCATAGTGGAGCTGGGACCCTCTTCATAATTCCAGACCAGAAAAGAGTGCTTGTGGTCACTCACAGACAAGAAAACTGGGCAGGAGGATAGTAAATGCACCCCTGTTAAGATCACGCAACCTTGGAAGAATTGAAAGCTTTCAAGTGCCTAGAAGCATCTCTGAAAACAACAATATAAAACCTCGAAAGGTTGAGATAGTATTCCCTCTACCCTGGAAACATGACTTACGTTAACAATTAAAAGTCAAGTAATAGACTGGGAAAATGAGGAAACAAAATGAGGAAAAAAAAAAGGAACCTCTGACTATAGATAGTTGCTATGGTGACAATGAAGATCAAAATACATATATTGACAACAAAATCAAAGCTCCTGCATCCAAAGCCTTCAAGAAGAAAAATATGAATTTGTCTCAGGCCATGGAAAAAACTCAAAACAGGATTTTGAAAATCAAATAAGAGAGGTAGAGGAAAAATTGGGAAGAGAAATGAGAATGATGCAAGAAAATCATGAAAAACAAGTCAAAAGTCTGGTAAAGGAGACACAAAAAATACTGAAGAAAATAACACCTTCAAAAAAAAAAAAGACTACATCAAATGATAAAAGAGTTACAAAAGCCAATGGAAAAAAAATTCCTTAAAAAGAAGAATTGACCAAATGGAAAAAGAGGTCCAAAGATTCATTGAAGAAAATAATTCACTAAAAATTAGAATGGAGGGGCAGCTAGGTGGTACAGTGAATAGAGCAATGACTCTGGACTCAGGAGGACTGAAGTTCAAAGCTGACCTCAGACAGTTGACAATTGCTAACTGTGTGACCTTGGGAAAGTCACTTAAGCCCGATTGTCTTGCCTTCCCTCTCCAAAAATAACAAACAAAAATTAAGATAGAGCAAGTGAAAGCTAAGGACTTTATGAAAAATCAAGAAACGCTCAAAGAAAACCAAAAGAATGAAAAAAAGGAATACAATGTGAACTGTCTCAATGGAAAAACAACCGAACTAAAAAATAGATACAGGAGAAAGAATTTAAAAATTATTGGACTACCTGAACATTACAATGAAAAACAGAGCCTAAACATCATCTTTCAAGTAATTGTCAAGGAAAACTGCCCCAATATTCAAGAACCAGAGGAAAAAATAGACATTTAAAGAATCCACCTATCACCTCCTGAAAGAGATACTAAAATGAAAACTGCCAGACATTTTATAGCCAAATTCCAGAGTTCCCAGATAAAGCAGAAAATATTGAAAGCAGTCAGAAAGAAATAATTCAAGTATCATGGAGTAACAGTTCAGACAACACAAGATTTAGCAGCAATGTTAAGGGATAAGAGAACTTGGAATATGATATTCCAGAGGGCAAAGGAGCTAGGATTAAGACAAAATATCACCTACTCAGCAAAACTGAGTATAATCCTTCAGGGGAAAAAATGGACATTTAATGAGATGAGGATTTTCAGGCATTCTTGATGAAAAGACCAGAGCTAAAGAGAAATTTTGACTTTCAAATACAAAACTGAAGTGAAGCATAAAAAGGCAAACAGGAACATGAAATCATGAGACACTTGATAAGGTTAAACTGTTTACATTCCTACATAGGAAGATGATATCTGTAACTCATAAGGCCTTTCTCAATATTAGGACAGTTAGAAGGAGTACATATAGACAGAGGGCACAGGTGTGAGTTGAATATGAAGGGATGATATCTAAAAAAGAAAATAAAATTAAGGGGTGAGAGAGGAATATACTGAGAGAAAGGAAAAGGAAGAGGAACAATGGGATAAAACATAAAAGAGGTAAGAAAAAGCTTTTACAGTAGAGGGGAAAAGGGCAGAGGTGAGAGGAGAGTGAATGAATCTTACTCTCATCAAAACTTGTTCGGAGAGGGAACAGTATACCCACTCAGTTGGGTTATAGAAACCTATCTTACCCTACAGGAAAGTAGGACAGGAAGGGGATCAGAGAAGGGTAGAATGATAGAAAGGAGGGCAAATTTGGAGAGAGAGTAGTCAGAATCAAAACATTCCTGAGAAGGGACAGGGTGGAATGAGAGAGAGAAGAGAATAAACACGGAGTGGAATAGGATGGAGGGAAATACAATTAGCAATAGTAACTGAAAAAAAATTTGAATTGAGTGACTGATAAAAGTTTCATTTCTCAAAAATACAGAAATCAGAGTCAAATTAATAAAGCTAAATGCTATTTCCCAATTGATAAATGATCAAAAAATATGATCAGTTTTCAAGTGATGTACTCAAAGCTATCTACAGCCATATTAAAAATAATGTGCTCTAACTCACTATTGATTGGAGTAATGCAAATTAAAGTAAATCTGAGATACTATTAGATTGTGTAATAGGACAGAAAAGATAAATAACAAATGTTGGAGGGGATGTGGGGAAAAGGAAAAGTTAACGAACTGCTGGTGGAATTGTGAACTGATTCAAATATTCTGTAAAGCAATTTGGAACTAACCCCAAAGAGCTATAAAACTATACATACCCTTTGACTTAGCAATACGACTACTAAGTCTGTATTCCAAAAGAGAATTTTTTTTAAAAATGGAAAAGGACCTATGTGTACAAAAATATTTATAGCAGGTCATTTATGGGGCAAAGAATTAGAATTTGAGGGGCTGCCCATTAATTGTGGCTGAATAAGTTTGATTATGGAGGCTATTATACTATAAGAAATGATGGTCCCTGAAAAACATGGAAAGACTTGCATGAGCTGATGCAAAGTGAAATGTAATGTTCACAAAGTAATAGCATTGTTATAAGATGATCAGCCGTGAATGACTTAGCTATTCTCAACAATACCATGATGCCAGACAACTCTGAAGTACATATACTGAAAAGTGGTATCCATCCCCAGAGAAAGAAGTGATAGTGTCTGAATACAGACTGAAGCATCCTTTTTTTTTTTTTAACTTTATTTTTCTTGGGTTTTTTGTCTGTTTTCTTTCACAACAAAACTATTATGGATATGTTTTGCATGACTACACATATATAACCTATATCTAACTGCTTGCTTTCTCAATGAGGGAGTGTGTTGAGGGAGGAAGGGAAAGAATTTGGAATTCAAAAGTTTTAAAAATGAATGTTGAAATTATTTTACATGTAACTGGGGGAAAATGTTTTAAAAATTAAACTCAAGGGGCGGCTAGGTGGCACAGTGAATAGAGCACCATCCCTGGAGTCAGGAGGACCTGAGTTCAAATCTGACCGCAGACATTTCACACACACACACACACACACAAAACACACACACACACACACACACACACCTAGCAGTGTGACCTTGGGCAAGTCACTTAACTCCAATTGCCCTACCTTCCCCCCTCCAAAAAACCAACAAACACAAATTAAACTCATACTGAGAGTCTAAAGCTCTTCTATGAAGCATTTCCTGAAATCAATATTCTCTTGACCAGAAAATAAGCTTGTTGTAATTATTTATCCAATTATTGAATGCATGTTTTCTTCCAATTTCCACCTTGATCCTGTCAGTTCCTAATTTCTAGTATACTTGGCTATGGATATTTTGTATAGATCTCTTCCTCCAGAGGATTTAAGTCCCTTGGGAGAAGTGAGCTTTTAAAAAATATGTATATGCATATTTTTGACCATAGCAACCAGGTAAAATCACTATCCTGTAGTCAATCTTAATAAATACTTGTTGAATTAATTTTAGATATACATACACATATATGTATGTATTTATAGGCATCTGTGTGTACATATGCCCACATATGTGTATATGTGTGTATACACAGACATATAATTGGGGATGCATATATGGGTGTATAAGATATAGGGGGATGTAAAATAAATGTTTTTTTAATTTTTAATTTAGTGATTAATTTTCACTCTAAAGTTCACTATTCTCTCTGCTTCTTCTTTACTTAACTGATTAAAATATATATTAAAAAGAAAACCATGTATACTGTATGAATCACCAATCTCATCACACACCACAGGAAATCAATGAATCAAAGTAAGGTGTGGGTAAAAGAAAGCCTTGCCAAGGATCATCAAACCCTCATGTAGGTGGCAGACAGTAACAACTTTCTAAGTTACCCCCTTCAGCTCCTGGCTTTCCTTATCATCAAGACATTCTGTAATACACTTTAGTTTGAGTTTCTTGAAAGTTAATTTCACACATTCACTTCCTTCTCTTTTCTGGGATTTCACATTTTACCTGTCATGTACCTTCACTGTTCTCTCACCCACCCATCAAGCTAAGTGTGCCTCGTGCAAAATCATCAAAGCCTCTTGGGCTTATCTTTGATTTTGGTTTCTGAGAAAGCACCCTTTTATTGCTTCAGGCACTCAATTCAGGATTTGAATGAAAAAATAATTTTATGGGCACTAAGTCAAAGTTTCAATATTTTTAGAAGACTAGTTCTTTTTTGGAATCCCACTGTGTTTGTGCTAGCAGGTGTGAAAGAACTTTTGAAACTTACTTGGTGTCAACAATTCATGGATGCATTTAAATTTGATTCATTCAAAAGTCTAAGTCTTTTTCTGTCATATTACTGATAATAAATAAAGTATTTATTTAGTAGGAACAACCCTTTAAGAAGCAAAATTGCAAAGTAGAGAAAGAATCATAGAACAATTTTGTTAAGAAATTTTGATGTATACATTTAAAAAAAAACTTTGCAAAGCGGCTATAGTAATATATACAGAAATAACATATAACTAAATTGCATTCATACCTCTGATACAAGAATCATTTAAATAAAAGGAAAAGAAACAAACTTTTGTAAATTATGATGTTCATTTATCTTTAAAATCCCAGCCGAAATCATACATGACAAAGCACACTTCCTTAACATAACCTCAAAATGTATATAAAATGAAGAGCTAGTATTATTTAAGATGTAAAACTACCATAAGTCAGAAACACATGAACTCATGTCCATATATACACATACAAGTATAACTAAACCAGCCATTCAACCAAAAATAATAGTAATACAATGGTAGCTAAAATGGAGATGAGAAATTACTAGAGGAAGACTTCCCTTTTTGAAAATAACTACTTGAATCCCTTGTAAGCAGTATGTCTATAATTCAGTTTGGAGAGAATTCTTATACCTTATAGTCTGATAATTTCAAAATTGAGAACAGACCTGAATATGAAAGGGAACATTGTTAAAATAAAATAAAAAAGAGAATAAAGATATCTTTTGCAATAATGGCTAATGGGCAATTCTAAACCAAGTAAGGGTTAGATGAGATCGTATATAATATAAAATAGACCATTTTTATTATAAAGTCAAGAATTTTACATATAAAATTAAGGGAAGTATGAAGAAATCAAAGGAGATATTTGTATCATGTCACTAATACAAGTGTGATATTCAAAATATATAGAGGATCGATACAAATATCTGAAACCAAGAGCTATTCCCCAATAGACGGGTAGTCAAAGGGTATGACTCAATAATTCTCAAAAGAATTACAAACTATAGATGTCTACTTGAAACTATGTTCCAGACCATATCATAAGAGAAATGAAAATTAAAATAATGCTTAGAGGACCAGAACCAAAGTGGTACAATAAAGTGCTCAGTTGACCTCTCCCAACATTCCCCTCTAAATAATCTTAAAATAATGCCTCAGATTGATTTTTGGAGTGGCAAGGGCAACAAAAGATCTGGGTGAGATGTTTTTCCAGCCTAAGACAATACAGAAGGTTGGAACGAGAGATCTGTGACATAGGGAGGAGGTTGAATTAGAACCCACATGAATGAAACACTAATGTTGAGACTAGGTAGTGGTGACAGGAACAGCAACAGCTTTGGTGGTTCTCAAACTAGAGATGTTAGAGGGACTTCAAAACTGATTAAAAAGAGATTATAGGGAACATATTGCTAGCACTGCATACAAGACTAGATGCTGTTTGGCAACTCCATTGCCTATACCCAGTTTGGAATATAGTTCAAGTGTTGAGAGGAACACTTTCATTTGCAAGGGAACAGGGACCCTGAAGGGCAACTATTCATCAACTCTATTGCTTTTATTGACTTTTGGATCATAGCTCAAGGGAAATGAGGAACAATTTCAGTCAAGAGAGAGTGGAGCCACCGAAGGATAGTATCACTTCCAGTCCCAAAGCATCAGGAGCATTAAGAAACAGTATTGTTCAGAGTATCAGGGGAACAGTGATCCTAAGGAGCAGTATCAATTGCAGTCCCAAGGGATCAAGGGCCCCTCCTGGTTCAGGACCAGAGTGCAGACCAGAAGACCAGTGACCATGTTTCCCAGGACCACTTTACCTTGGAAGCAACAGAAAACCTTTCAGACTCCCAGAACTAGTTTGAAACAACACTGTGAAAGAGATTAAAATATGAAACAGTTATCTGGGACAAAAGAGAGTTTCTAGGAAAATATTAGTAAATATTAAGATTTAGTTTCTCTATTTGATAATGCCAGAGCACATGTTTTGTGAGGGGATTACTGGGGAAAAGGCCAGGTTAGAAACTGCTCTTTCATAATTCCTAGTTGATATTCAAAATTGTTATATGAGTCCACAGTTCCACCAAAAGTCTATTAATATCTATTGTTCACAAGTATTTCTAATATTTATCCCCCTCCCCCATTTTTGATTGTCTGATAATCTGCAAGTGTCAGGAGAAAGCTCAGGGTTATTTTTTTATCTTTTTATTTATTTGATTAAATATTTATTTATTACATGTAAAATATTTATACTTAGACTTTAAAAAAATCAAGTTCCAAATTTGCTAAGTTATCTACTTCATTAAATATCCATTTTCCATGGACAGATAACACTCAATGTTGATGGTTAGATTTTCTGGGTTGTAATCACAGTTCTTTTTCCTTCTGGAATATCATATTACAAGCACTGTGCTCCTTTTTTATGGTAAGTGCTAAATCTTAGGTAATCTTGGCTGTAGCTTAATGATATTTGAATGACTTCTTTCTGGCTCCTTGAAGTTTTTCTCTTCGACCTGGAAGTTTTGTAATTTAGCTATAATATGTCTATGAGTTTTCATTTTGGGATCTCTTTCAGGTAGTGATCAGTGGAATCATTAAATTTCTATTTTGTCCTCTGTTTAAATGATATCAGGGCAGGGTTTTGTTTATTTGTTTGTTTCTTTTACAATTTCTTGAAATCTGATGTCTGGGCTTTTTCTTTGATACTGGTTTTCAGGTAGTTCAACAATTTTAAAATTATTTCTCTTTGATCTGTTTTATTTTATTTTTACTTTATAATTTAATATTTTATTTATCCCAATTACATGTAAATTTAAGATTTTCTTTAAAAATTTTTTGAGTTCCAAACTCTCCCTCCTCCTTCCTCCCTTTGAGAAAGTAAGCAATTTGATGTAGATTATACATGGTCAGTCATTAACACCTCAATAAAACAGGCAAAAACAATTAGTGAAGAAAATAATACCTTAAAAAACAGAATTGGCTACCTGGAAAATTCACTGAAGAAAATTACTCTGTAAAAGTTAAAATTGGGCATGTGCAAGTTAATGACTTCATGAGATATCAGGAAGCTATAAACAAGGTCAAAATAATGCAAAAAAAATTAGAAGCAAATGTGAAATATCTCACTGGAAAAACTAGTGACCTGGAAAATAGATGAAGGATAGGGTATAGAAATTTATCTTATCACATAAGGAGGCAAGATGGGAAGGGAATAAAAGGAGGAGCGGATGTTAGGACAGACTGGGGGAGGTAAAATTCAGAAGCATAACACTTTTGAAAATTGACAGGGTGAAAGGAGAAACAGAATAGGATAAACAAAGTAGGATGGTGGGAAATACATGGTTGGTTATCATTGCTCTGGAAGAAATACAGCAAGTTTCTCTGAAAAAAGACTGCCTTTCTCAAACATATAGAAAACTGAGTAAAATTTCTAGAAATAAGAACCATCCTCAATTGATAAATGGTCAAAGGATATGAATAGGCCATTTTCAAACTAAATAATCAAATCTATCTATAGTCATAGGAAAAAATGCTCTACTTCTACTTCTAGTGAACACTAAATGGTGGATGATGTCGGTGCTGCAGGAAGTGCGGGAGGCCCCAGGGGCCCTGGAGTCAGAGGCCAGGGAGGCTTCTGTGGGGACTTCCACAGTGGGGGCCAAGGTTGAGCTTGGGGCCATGGTCAAAGCTGTGATTGTGGCTGCAGGGGCTGGGGAGGAAAGGTCAAAGACAAGGAGTAGGTTCCTGTCACTAAGCTGGGCTGGCTAGTCAAGAACATGAAGATCAAGTCTTTGGAAGAGATGTATCTTTTCTCCCTTCCTATCAAGGAGTCTGAGATAATAGATTTCTTCCTGGGATCTTCATTGAAAGATGAAGTTCTGAAGATCATGCCTGTTCAGAAACAAACTAGAGCTGGACAACATACCAGGTTCAAGGCTTTTGTGGCCATTGGTGACGACAATGGCCATGTTGATCTGAATGTCAAGTGCTCCAAGGAAGTGGCCACAGCTATTTGTGGTGCTATCATTTTGGTCAAGGTGTCCATTGTTCCTGTGAGACGTGGCTCCTGGGGCAACAAGATTGGCAAGCCTCACACAGTACCCTGCAAGATCACTGGGCAATGTGGGTCAGTTCTGGTGTGCCTGATCCCTTCCCACCCCCCCCCCTACCCCCACCTCCCCACCCCCCTCCCGCCCCAGGTACTGGCATTGTCTCAGCTCCTGTGCCTAACAAGCT
>CM053590.1:33225939-33238925 GCA_028646515.1 Pseudochirops corinnae
TTTTGGGATCTTTTTCAAGAGGTGATGGGTGAATTCTTTCAATTTCTATTTTGCCCTCTGGTTCTAGAATGTCAGGGCAATTTTTCTTGAGAATTTCTTGAAGGATGCTTTCTAGGTTCTTTTTTTGATCGTGGCTTTCAGGTAGTCTAATAATTTTTAAATTGTCTCTTCTGAATCTATTTTCCAGGTCTTTGGTTTTTCCAATGAGATATTTCACATTGTCTTCTATTTTTTCATGTGTTTGGATCTGTTTTATACTATCTTGATTTCTCATAAAGTCATTAGCCTCCATTTGCTCCAGTCTAATTCTGAAGGAATTATTCTCTTCAGTGAGCTTTTGAAATTCTTTTTCCATCTGGAAAATTTGGCTTTTTTAGGCATTCTTCTCCTCATTGGTTTTTTGGGCCTCTTTTTCCATTTGAGTTAATCTATTTTTTAAGGCATTATTTTCTTCAGTCAGGTTGTTGACTCTTTTTTCATGATTTTCTTCCATCATTCTCATTTCTCTTCCCTATTTTTCCTCCACTTCTCTTACTTAATTTCCAAAATCCTTCTTGAGCTCCTCCATGACCTATAACCAATTCATATTTTTCTTGGAGGCTTTTGATGCAGGGGTTCTGACTTATATGTCTTCCTCCTGCTCCATGCCTTGATCCTTTTTGTCCCCCCCAAAAAAATTTTGTCATCTGTTTGTGCTTCCATTGCTTGCTAATATCAGCAGCCAATTACTTGTCTTTTGAACTCTTTGCCATGGTAGAACTCTGTTTATAGAATGGAGAGAGCTATGTTCCAGATTGCTGGGGTTTTTGCAGCTGCTGGAGCTATTAGATAGGTGCCCTTTCTCCAGCCCCCATGTGCTCTGGCTCACTGGTCACACACCCCAGATCCAAGCAGGTCAAAGCAAGAACGCTTAGCCTCTGAATGGTTGCTGGGTCCCCCTACAATCTGCAGGCCAGGAGCTCCAGAAGCAGCCACGTGGGAAAGGTGGCAGTACTGTACCTGCTTTCCAATCAGGCGGTAGCAGAGTGACTGCACACCTGGACCAATCAAGTTCCACACTAACATTTTACTTTGTCTTTGGCATTTATGGATTGAGAAGTCTGGAAACTGCTACAGCTGCTGGTGATTTACTCTTGTGAAGTCAGCTCCAACCAGGGCTGGTTGTAGCCTCCCTGGGGCTAAAACCATGGCTCAGGTGAGACTGCTCTTGGCTCCCAGCACCTTTTGATGGATACTTCCTGCCAGCCTTCAGGCTTGCTTCAGTGGGAGATTTGTTTCTCTCTGTCACTTTGTGGGTTCTGTAGCCCTAAAGTTTGTTTAGAATCGTTTTTTACATGTATTGGAGGATGTGAAAGTGGGAGCTGTATGGAAGTCCTGTTTCTACTCTGCTATCTGTGATCTCAAACTTTTTATCCTAATCAATGTGCTTGGTTTTACCATTTTATGAGGTCTATGATTTGCTAAATTAATGCTGGATTTAAGAGCAGGGAGCTTCTGCAGGATGGGGAAAAAAGTAACCACAACAAAATGACTTGAATCTAGGCCCCAAGATAACTGTTAAGTAGAGCCAAAAGGCAGTGCTGGGAAAATTCAGGCCTCCTAGACAATTTCAGGTTCATTGCATGATTGGCAGAAAGATTAAGAGTTAATGCTCAAAAAGTTTGCCTCCTGTCTAATCCACTTCTCTTATAGCTTTATCTTAAACAAATCACATGCTCTGGGACCATTTTTTCACTGTAATACATAAAAATTAAAAATTATTTGATTTGCCACTTTACAAAGATATTGAAAATAGAATACTTCAAAAATCCATCATTATTATTTCACCCCTCCCCATAATCTAGTATCCCATTGCATAGACTTGCTGGCTGATTTTCATACAATTTACTCCATCTCCAGACTTCAGGTATTTTCCTTGGCTCTTTCACAGCCTGGAATTTTTTTCATCCTCATACCTTTCTTTGGTTCCAACTAAACTCCCATCTTTTACAGAAAACCTTTCCCTATCTCTCTTAATTGTGTCTTCCCTCTTTTCATTATCTCCAATATATCACACACATTACAGATCTATAATATCATGATCACATCATATCTATCTATCTATCTATCTATCTATCTATCTATCTATCTACCTATCTGTCTGTCTATTACTGGCCTGTTGAAGAACTGATGATTCCTAATGGGGATAACATTCTTTGTCATTTTGGTAACACCTACAGTGTTCTCCTGAGTGGCTTTTCTGAATCAATAACTTTCCCAGCTGAAAGGCCTATTTCCATATAACATATAACCCATATAAGAGTGTTGTCAGTAGGAGACTGCCAATATGTACTCACACACATACACACACACACACACACACACACACACCTATATACTCTAACAAGAAAGGAATACATTTTGTGTAGAAATACATTCAGTCCAATAGGCCTAGAACTCAGAAGCTGTTTAAATCAGATGTATCTTTTGTAGTATACATGACATTGCAATGTATACTTCTTTCCTTCTGAGATCAGTTTATGTGAATTTGAATCAGACTAAAGATTTTTAAATCAGGCTTATTGATGAACTGAATTATCTCTCAAGTGTGTTATTGTAATTGTCTCTTAACTATCTTTATCCCTATCTCCAGTCTCTCTCTTTTCCAATCATTGTCTGTAATGTTGTATTCCTGAAATGCTTTTCTGACCCCTCACATAAGAAATTTTTATGGCTTCCCATTATAATTCAGATAAAATCCAAACTTCTCAGTTTGTCTTTATGTACGTTATCTACTCAATATGTCTAGAATATAATACCTACTCCTATCTTGGATTCCATAGCTTATTTCAAGGGTAAGCTCAAGTTTCACCTCTTCCAGACCATTTCTGATTTCATGATCTATACCCAACTATAAGTTCTTTCCCAAATTACTTTCTATCAAAATTACTTTCTTTAAACACATAGAGACACAACATGTACATATATATGTGTGTGCTTGTCTGTGGGCGTATGTGGGCTTGTGTGTGTCTTGTTTACCTATTAGTGTGCATACAATTGTTTTTTCTCAGTAGAATATGTTTCTTGATGGTAGGATCTGTTAAATTTTTGTCTTTTAACATTCGGAATTGATCACAATTCTTAGCACATAGTAGGATCCTAATTAAAATGATTGTTGGTTTGAAGAGAATTGAAATTATACTTGGAGTTTACTTTAATAAATAATCTCAAAGTTGAACAATAAGAATAACATTTTAAATTCTTAATAAATACATATTATAATGAAGCCAATTGAGATACTTCTATTTTAAATGTGTCCCTTTCCTTTTATTTGAAGTGGAGAGAAAATAGACATCCCAGCACTTTCAAACTTTCACCTCATTTTTCCATAAATTTTATAATTCTGTTACTAAGAAGATGTTGTCCAGTTGTTTAAACCAACCTAATCTAAGATAACATTAAATAACCCTTAAGTCCATGTACATGTGTTTTATTAGAGCATGTCTCATTTTAAACATTATGGAAAAGCCTGGACCTAATAGATTTCCTGACCCTTTACCAAGGAATGAGATATTTTTCCTCTGGTTGATAATGTATATTTGATACTTTAATCTTTTAAAGATTGGTAGGCTATATCTAAAGAAGTAATATTCTCCAGTTTGACCAGATTATTTGTATATACATACATACACACATACCTACATATCCAAATCTATATAATCTATATACATGCACAATATACATATATGTATGTGTGTATATATACATACATATACATACATATATACACATATACATATAAATACATCTATATATACACACATATATATGCTGTAACAAAATAATAAATGAAATAAAATGGTTTTATTTCATGACAATTATATGCATAGACTTTTGTCCAGATAAATGAATGATTAATTTATAGAGCGAGGAATAATTTCACGGAACTCAACATCGTTGAAAGGCAAGCATGCAAAAGTAGATAGAGGGCTAATCTTGCAGCCAAGAAAACTGAGTTTAACTCTCATCACTACTACATTGTGGTTGCACTACTTTTGCCAAATCTCTTAATCTTTCAGTTCTCTGAGCAAATTTCTAATTCTGTAAGTCTCCAGGACAATCCATATATAACAGATATTGGTGTTTCTATGAGACAGTGAGAAATAGAAAGTAACAAACTAGGCATGATGAATGTATAGAGGTTTAAACACATATTTAATGAGGAACTGCAAAGAAGATCTGGAGTAAAACAGATGATCAAAAAATTATAGAATAGGAAGGAGAAGTGTGCTCTGCTCATAGTTCAAAGGTGATCTAGGACATATGTGTGTGTGTGTCATACACACACACACACATATATACACACACACACACACACACACATATAGTCCTTCATTGGTATTCTCAGAATGTCAGAATGTTGGGGGGAAATGAGGAATGTCTCTACCATGTTGGATGTGAGAACTATATCATTGGAGGGAAGTTCTGAATAAATGAGAGCAGAGATTTACTTTTTTATTTGGGTTGAAACTGATGAAAATAAACAAAATCAAATTTCAATTCTATTTAATGTGGATATTTTTTTGTAGAAAATACAAGTTTATTATTCACTAAAGTAGCAATAACATGTGTATTGCAGTGAATCAAAAGCATGAGTTGAATATAAAGAAAACAAAGTTGAGATTAGAAACTGATATGGAATCATCATAAATTCAACTTATACTTTAATCACTTAAAGATATACAGTTTGTAAGTGTATGGATCCTCTTTAGCAAATGAAGCTCTTAACTGTTCTGGGCTTTAGTAGGTCATCTTTATGAATCACAGAACTTTAAACATTTCAGCAGCCCATGACTGACCTTCTGGCAGTGAATATTTCCAACTCGCAAGGATTTATTAGAGGTTGTATTCTTCTGGCATAGCCTTTGAGAACTCCAGGTCCCCTTCACATTAAAATGAGAAATCAAAATAGGACTTCTGCTAAAGGCTAAAAAAAGTAAACATGCTAAAAATATTAATCTGTTTTAATGGAGGAAAATAATATATTTTTTAGTGGAGAATAACCAGTGAAGGGTAAAAATTAAAGTGTTGGTGGATTGAAAAATTAAGATATATATGCCTAGTCTGTATGGGTGTCTAGATTTTACTGTTGGTAGAGTCCCAGGCTGGGAGTCAAGAAGACCAAGTTCAGATTCAGTCTCAAACACTTACTAGCTCTGCAATCCTGGGCAAGTCACAACCACTGCCTCAGTTTCCTCATCTGTAAAATGATGATAATAACAGTTATCTATCGCCCAGGGTTGCTATAGGGGTCAAAAAAGAGAATTATGCAAGCATTTAGCATATAGTAGGGGTTACAAAAAAGCTAGCTATTATTCATATTTTCCTTAGTTTTCTGAATGAACAGTAAAGATTTTTCACTGCTATTTGAAGTTGAAAGGGCATTATGTCCTAAACCAAAAAGGGAAAGTAATTGCCTTTTTCTCAGTGTGGAAGGTGTTGAGCCTGGAATCACATATTTATTTTATTGTATTGTAATACAGGCAAACTCTGAAATCATAACAGCTTCGGGAGAGAATAATGACAAAAAACCGTATAGTATTGCTTTGGGAAGAGCAATAAAATGAATTAGGCTTTCTTCAAAAACCTTACATATGATTACTTAAGGAGAAAAAAATATATATGTTATGCTGACCATCAAAGATACATTCTACATTGTACAAACTGTTTTATGTTGCAATGTGAAGACTGATTATAACTTAGTCTATTGTATCACAGTAGTGATTGTTGTTGGACAGCATATTATTTTAGAAAAAAAGATATATATTTAATGATTGCCTAGAAAAATAGAACCCAGTAGGAACAGAAACATCATATGCATTCCTATAGGGTGCTAATGGGCTAAATGATGAGATAAATATCATGTTCTAGAAACAGGACTAGATTTTGAATCAAAGGGAATGGTTTTTATCTTCGTTCTGACACCCATATAATGGAAGTTAGGTCATTGAAATCATGCCTTGGGACTTACGGTTAACTGTTGTAAAATGAAGGAGTTGAGGTAGATAATCTTTATTATCCTTTATGGCCATAAATTCTATCATGAATGATTGTAATGCTACTGTGATTTGAAGATTTTCCATGCCCCTTGAACTTGGTGATGTAGCAGGAAGGGGTGGAGCAAGAGAAAGCCGGAACCAAGCTAGTGTCCATACCATGGTGACTGGAAGCAGCAGCAGCACAGCAGCTGCAGGTGTGGCTCAAACTCCTTTTTCTTTGAGCCTGCCAGAATCTCTTCTAAGGACTCCTGCTGAGGACTGCAGGGACAGGAACTGCAGGAGGCCAGAGCTGCTGAGAGTAAGCTGCCTGAACACTGAGCAGTTGCGTGAGTGAGAAGAGGAGGATCTTTGCTTGAGGTAGCCTGTCCTGTTTTGAAGTCTTGAGAATGTAGGTGTTTACTACATTAAGTACATGAGCCAGCTTCATAATATTGTGTTGACTTTGACTTTCTGCTTTTGGAACTCAGTTTTCTGGTATTTGAATAAATGCTCTAGCTATATTTCCCATGTAGATAGCCTGTTACATTTTGTGATTAATAACCATATCAGCATACCTATAGTTACTGTAGGTATTGTGAATTCTGCATTGTTGAAACAATGATTGATTCTCAAGTACTTGTATGGTAAGAAAGATACTTTATGAGCAAAATTACTGCCAGAAGTGGCTTTCTCTGAATTAAAACTCCAAGTTGCAAGAATACTTCCAGCAAAGCATTCAAGCAACATAATATCTATTCTAGAATGTGTTGAAATACTGTCCTCTCATGCCTCAACTTTTGATGATGGTATCTCTAATACCTAGGATTGTTTGTTGGCTTCCTATGCATATTGAAATCCTTCTCATTCTTCAAGAAATATTACATACATTGCCTCCTTAACAGTCTTCCTTGAAAGTCAAAAGTGGTGTTTCTTCTCTGATATCTCAATATTTCCACCATTTTTCATATTTATAATTCACATTATATTTGCTCATGTTAGTGAAATTGTACACATTTTTGTAGGGCTTTAAAGTTTTCAATTTCCTTCCAATGATTTTATGAGGTAATTAATATAGAGATCATGATCTCCATTTTAAAGGTGAGGAAAATACAATGATTAGGAATTAAACAATTTGTCCAAGATCATATGTCTAATAAGGGTCTGAGGCAAGTTTCAAATATAGGTTGACTGATTCCAAGTCCATTATGAAATGTTGTCTTTATATGTGCCCGTATCTCATTCTTGGGTAAGTGACTTCCACTCTCTGAGGACTAGACATCTACTAATGTTCCTTGCCTCCTCAAGTCTTCCACACTCTCAGATTCCTATGACGATATGACAATCATTTAGGCACAGTGGATAAAGAACCTAACTCAGTTCTAGGAAATCCTAGGTTCAGTTCTCAGCTCAAATACATACTAATTATATAACCTGGGTCAAGTAACTTGGCCTTTTAATCGTCCATGCAACTTGGTAAGGACAGACGTTGCAGAGATGATATATTAATATATATTTATAGAAAGAGGTCCTAATTCTGGGGGTTTCCCATAGCAATTAAATTATCAATCTAGCCCCTATCCCCTCAATTTCAAGATCCTTGAATGCATGCTGATGGCTTATTTCACCTTTATATCCCTTCTATTTGACATAGAATTAATATATTTTGAATCCTACATATTGAGTTAAAGTACAAATGGAGACAAACTTCCCTAGTACTAAATGAATTCATTGTGATATTTTTAGTTGTTGAAATTGTGTTGATTTTGCAAAGGATACTCCAAGAAGTGTTTTAGTTCATTTTAAGAATTATAGCTACAATTTTAGTGGATACCACTTGTTTAGTAATAGTTGCTATTCTGATACCAATTTAAAGTGTGTGTGTGTGTGTGTGTGTGTGTGTGTGTGTGTGTGTGTGTGTGTGTGTGTAAGGATTCAGTCCACCTCAATAGACATTTATCAAGCATACATTACATTCTAGGAACTGTGGTAAGAGCTGGGGATTCCATTACTGAAAAGAAAGACAGTCCCTGCACTCAAGAAGATTCCATTCTAAAGGGGAAGACAACACACAAAAGGAGGCAGGACAGGAGGGGGACACCAACGAGTATTTGGTGCATGGGACATTGTGTTCCATGGAGTTGAAACAAGGCAGAGAGCAGAGAAATTCTGCCCTCTATAAAGGCAGGCAATAGAAAGAGTTTGGTACTTCATCTTCCATCTCTCCAAACTGAAGGCAGTGGAAGCTGATGAGGTAGTATTAATCAAGATTTAAGTTAGCAGAATGATGGTGAGAATAGAGGTGATGAGCTTATCCTGGAAGGGGTAACAATGCAAAGGGGAATGCATATCATATTAATGATAGGTAATAATAGGTAACACTTAAATAGTCATTGTTGTGTTCTAGGTACTGTGCTAAGTCCTTTATAATTATTATCTCACTTGATTCCCACCATAATCCTAGGATGTATGTTATATTTGGAACCCCATTTTATAGATGAGGAAACTGAGGCAGAAGTTAAGTGACTTCCCCAGGGTCACAGCTAGAAAGTTTTCGAGACCAGATTTGAACCTTCTTGATTTGTGGCCCACTGTGCCATCTGACTTTCTCATATTTTTATTCTCTCTCTCTCTCTCTCACTCTATCTCTCCCCCCTCCTCTCTCTCCAGACATACAGATCTGCATATGCATCTGCTTACACAATTTATAAGGGTAATGTTTATGTGTTGACTTGCACACATACAAAATGAATATATACACGATCATTAAATTTATACATTAAAAAGGGAAGTAGTCTGGAAAAAGCTCAAACTGATTCACAAGCCAAATGGTAAATTTTCAATATGAGTATTTACATCTCAGACATTGGCAAACACTATAAATCAGGGCTTGATTTATGATTTTGTTGATTAACTAAATTTAAAGTGATGGAGAAAATAATCACACAGATTAATCTTAAAGTTGAGATATACAAAGACCTACCGGGTCCCAGACTGAGAGCCAGACACACATGTATACATATGTACATACATGTAGCTATACATCTAAAAGACCATTTTAAAACATTTACCAGCATGGCTTTGTGTGTATATTTATGTATGCATGTATGTATGCACATGGATCAAGGAACAATGAACTATCAGAAAGGAGGAGCATGAGTAAGGATGTGTAGTGTTTAGAGAAGACAGAAAAAGAAACTGTTTTACAAATATCTGCACCAATGTAACACCATGAGAGGGATAATATCCTTGAATGTTATGTTAACAGAGGATAGACATAGAAATGGGATCTTTTTTCCCACAAATCTTTTTTTAATGGTTTAGGGAAGTAGAAAAACATATACAGACATATGCATGTATAAGCACACATATATTTATATACAATGTTTATACACTCACACATATATATGTATTTATATATATATATCAATATATCTATACACATATGCATGCTGGATGCTTTGTAAACAATGTATGATATAAATGTCAACTTTACATGTATCAAATTGTTATATTTACATAAAACTTTATCATTTACAAATTACTATGGACACACATGGATTTATAGAACAGTATAAACTTTAATGTGTGATATAAATATGACATTTTCATTCAAATTATTTTTAAAATGCATGGATAAATATATACTCACATTCATATATGTGTGCATGTATGTGTGTGTGTGTGTGTGTGTGTATTGATTGTATTAGCACAGAGAAAGTTGAATGTACGGCACCATTTATCTCCCTATTTGTCATTTGAGGGAGTTGATATTTTCTTTCAATGTTAGGTTTAATCTAGTACTAGCAGAGGAGAAACTAGACCCATGACTAGATTTTTTCATGGGATAAACATATATATGTATACATACTCTCTCTCTCTCTCTCTCTCTCTCTCTCTCTCTCTCTCTCTCTCTCTCTCTCCCTTCTCTCTCTCTCTTCTCTCTCCTCTTTCTCTCTCTCCCTCTCCTTCTTCTTTTCCCTCCCCCTGCTCCCTCTAGGTATCTCTTTGTCTTTGTTTATCTGTCTTTGTCTTTCTCTGTGATCTGTCTCTCCATTCTGTCTCTACTTCCGTCTCTCTGTCTCTGTCTCTCTCTCTCTGATTCTGTTTCTCTGGGTCTCTCTCTCTGTCTCTTCCTCTATGTCTCTCTGTTTCTTTCTTCCTCTTTGTCTCTGTCTCTGCGTCTCTGTCTGTCTCTTTCTCTCCCTATCTCTCTCTCTCTCTCTTCGCCTTTAGATAAGACTAGAAGTAAGGAAAAAGAGAGCCAAAATTATTCTATTCAAATCTTGAAAAAATCCAACAACCCAGTGTTAACAAGCTGAGATCAAACAAGATGGACACAGAATCAATTGTTTTCCCTAAAAATAAAAGATGAAATGGAACAGCCTAAAGACAAACTGCAATGACCCCCAAATCAAATGAATACCTGGATATTTAATGGTGGGGGAAAAATAAAAGAGAAGGAAAGAATAAAGAAAGAAAGAAGAGAAGAGGAAGGAAGAGAAAGAAGGAGAGGACAAGAAGAAACAAGAAAGGAACAGAACAAGCAGATATTGAGCACCGACCTGCTAGACAGACACTTATGCTAAGTGTGTTACAGATATTATCTCGTTTGATGCTATAGGGTAACCCAGCCATAATTTTCTTCATTTGTTACTTTGGTGCCTACCTTGCTAATATATGAAATGTCCATTCACTGTTGTCCCCTTTCTACTTCCTTTAATACTGAGATGCCTCTTTTGTAATGTGTAATTCAGTACTTCAAAAGATTCTTAATCTCATTGCTGCTGGCATACTCTTTTAAGTGTCCATGTAATAGCCCGACCTTACTGCCTTCTGCTGAGTACCTGTGTCTCAGAATATGCTTTAAATCCTTCCTTAAGTATCCATTCAATCGTCTGGAGACAATAATTTAGATATTTTAATATAATATAAATGCCCATATAGTGTTTGGTTCATCCAGCTTCTCTCTACAACTTTTTTTTTTCCACTTAACCAATTTCCTTGCTGATATTTTTTCTAGGTTGGTTTTCATAACACTCTGCAGCCCAGTTTCACTTGCCATTCATTTCTTCATTGCCCCCTGAACTTCTGAAATTGTGATGCTTTCCAGATTGTTGAGTCTCATGATTTGTATCCAAATAACCCCTACAGAAAAATGCCATTGTAAAAAGGTGAGGTTTTGCTTCAGGAAGTAGCTTGGGGTCACTGAAAACAAAGTTACTATTTGCCAAATGCAAGCTAGCCTCCTAATTTCTTCAAATTTAATTTTAGGCCCAACCATTTTGCCATCTTTATATTTTCTGATCCATCACATACTGATGGGCTAGCTCTATGGTTTGTCCATCTAGTGGCAGATTGTTTCCTATAGAATAGGCATTTGTATTGTTAATGAGAATTTGATGATCTTCCCTGCCCCTTAATAAGCCTAAGGGAATTTGAAGACCTTCCCTGCTTTGAAAATGTAATCTGCCTCCTAATAGACTGAATATAATCACATGGAACATGTGGTGGGAGGAGTTTGCTAAAGGGTATAGCAGAGCCCATAGGAAGCTGGGAGTCAGAACAAGCTAGCCTGTTGGGAGGAAAGGATGCTTCTGAGGGAGAAAAATAGGTTTGTGAGTAAATATTGGTCTTATGTTGCTTTCTGGAAAGGAAAAAGGATGGTATGGCTCTCTGCTACATTGTGGTGCATCAACTTCTATGTTGCTATGATAGATTCAGTGTCTTGGTGTTGGGATCTGGTTTTCTAATTTCTGAATAAATGTTTTGCTTCTGTCTTCTACATGGAGATTCTGTTATATTTTTCAATTGAGCACCATGTTTATAGTGACTGTGGGTACTGTGAATATTGCATTGGCACTATAGCATTCTACATTGATTTTTTCATACCTACATATATATTTATGCAAACATTTGAAAAAAGTGCACATATAATATACATATTTGTATGCACATATACATGTCCCTGGCTTTTATATGTTTCCATCAAAATACTATCTTCTATAGGCAATCTTTCCCAAACCCTCTTAAAAAAAATAGTATTCCTTGTCTCTTAATTTCCTATTTGTCTGGCATATAGCTTGATTGTACATATTTGCATGTCTTGCTCCTTAGATTGTGATCTCATCATGAATGTGAACTGATTTTTGTTCGATCACAATCATATAACACAATTGGTTTAATCATTTCACAATAGATAGGCATATCTTCTTCAGTTTCCAGTTCTTTGCCACCACAAAAGGACTTTTGGTTTATCAAACACTAGATTACAATGATCATTTATGGATTTGTATTATCTTTTCCCTCGATCTACCACTCTATTTCTTAACCAGTACCATATTGTTTTGATGATTGTTGTATTTAAATAGAGGAACAGCTGTGTGGTACTCTATCAAATAGGCCATAGTGATTTGCCCAGAGTAACACAGCTACTAAATGTCTGAGGCCAAATTCATCTTCCTGAGTTCAAATCTGGCCTCAGACATTTACTACTCAATTCAGGGGAATTCTTTTTTTTTTGTAATTTTAAATGGGCCCTGTATTCCCACCTGGTCATAGTGTATGATCTTTTTAATTTTTTTATTATTATTTTTTTTTTTGCTTTTTAAAGGGGAGAGTAAAGGGCAATTGGGGTTAAGTGACTCACCCAAGGTCACATGGCTAGGAAATGTTAAGTATCTGAGGCCGTATTTGAACTCAGGTCCTCCTGACTCCATGGCCAGCACTCTATTCACTGCACCACTTAGCTTCCCCATAGCGTATGATCTTTATGAAGTATTGCTGTAATCTCCTTTCTACTGTTTTCTTTAAAATTTTGAATTGATACACAAAATCTGATAAGGGAATTGGTCTATGGATAATTTCTTTGTCTTTGCTTTTTCTGGTTGAGATATCAAAACCAGATGTATTAAAATTTTTAAAAATGGCAGCACTCTTTCTTTACCTATTTTTTTTTTCCAGTAGTTTATA
>CM053590.1:33239025-33252253 GCA_028646515.1 Pseudochirops corinnae
AGTTATATTCATCCATTTCTTTAAAATAGTCTTTTTATTGGCATATAATTGCGCAAAATACTTCCTAATAATATCTTTAATTTCATCTTCATTGGTGCTACATTAGCTGGTTTCATTTTTTTATAGTGATAATTTGATTTTCCTCTTTTTTTTAAATCAAGTTAACCAATTGTTTATTCATTTTATTTTTTTTTAAATGAAACTAGTTCCCTTTTTTTTTTAGCGTAAAGATTTTTTTTTTTTTCACTTTCAATTTTATTACTCTCTTCTTTGATTATCAGGGTTTTCATTTTGGTGTTTAGGGATTTTTAATTTGTTCTTTTTCTAGATTCTTTTTTGCTTGCATGACCAATTCATTGATCTACTCTTTCTGTTATTGATGTATGTAATAATACACACATATAAATATATGTACACATATATGTATACACACATAATACACACACATATATATAGGTATAGATATAGATATATATTTACCTCTAAGTTCTGATTTTCCTACATATCACACATTTTGGAACATTGTTCCATTATTACAATTTTCTTTGATGAAATTATTGTTTCTATGATTTGTTCTATTACCCATTCATTCTTTAGTATTAGATTGTTTCATTCTCATCTGTCTTTTAACCTATGCTTCTGTTGCCTTTTATTAAATGTAATTTTTATTGCATGATGGTCTGAAAGAGTTACATTTAAGATTTCTGCTTTTCTGCATTTGGATATGAGATTTTGTTTCTGCTCTAATACATGGTCAACTTTTGTGAAGGTGCCATGAAGAACAGAGAAAAAGTTATGTTCCTTTTTATTGCCATTCAATTTTCTCCCCAGGTTTACCATATCTAACTTTTGTATTTATCTAAATTCTATTCATCTCCTTAACTTCTTTCTTATTTATTTTATGGTTAGATTTACCTAGTTATAAGACAAGACAATCTACAGGTATAGTTTCACTGTCCATTTCTCTTTCCTTTGAGTATTTGGGAGCCGGGGCATTTGCTACATCTAAGTATAGTATTGATATTACTGCATTCTCTATGCTGCCTTTTAGCAAGATATGGTTTCCCTGCTTATCTCTTTTAACTACATCTATTTTTGCTTTTGCTGTGTCTGAGTTCATGATTGCTAACCCTGCCTTTTGTTACTTCAGCTGAAGTATGATAGATTCTGCTTCAATTCCATATTTTAAATCTCAGTACGCCTCTCTGTTTCAAATGTATTTCATGTAAAAAAAAAAAACCAAGACAAAAAGAAAAACAGATTATTGGATTCTGATGTCTTATCCATTCTGCTATTCACTTCTGTTTTATGGGTGAGTTCATTGCATTCACATTCATAGTTATCATTACTAATTGTACATTTCTCACTATTTTATTTTCTTCTATTTCTATTTCTTTTTAGCCTGTCACTCCTCTAAAATATGTTTTGCTTTGGACCACTGCCTTCTTTTATCTACTCTCTTTTTTATTATCCCCTTCTCTTTACCTTATCCCCTTCTCTTCCCTCTTCCCTGTTGCATAATATATATTTTTATACCCATTTGAATATTTTCATATATTTTCATGCTTTTAACCAATTTGTCAGTGATGTTCCAAGTCTTGCCTGATCCGTCAACTATTTATCCCTCCACTATCGCTTGCATACTTTACTTTAGGTGAAATATTTTCTCCCTTTCTTACATTCCTTTTTACTCTTCTCTGAGGACCTCCCCTTTTTCCCCCATTCATTTCCTTTTACATTATCTCAACATAATTGACTAATTTCCATGCCCTTTTCCTCTGTAGAATCCTTGCAACCTCACTAATGATAATTAAATTCTTAGAAGTTCCATGTATCAATTTCTAATACAGAAAGGCAAACAGTTTAACATTATTGATTCCCTTATGATTTCTCTTTCATGTGTATCTTTTTTATGCTTTTTTTGAGTCTTACATTTGAAAGTAAAATTTTCTATTTAGCACTTTTCATCAGGAATGCTTGAGAGTTCACTATTTCAAAGTAAGATTTTTTCCCCCTTGAAGGATTATACTGTTTTGCTGGTTGGGTTATTCTTTGTTGTAATCCCAGCTCTTTTGCCTTCCAGAATATCATATTCCAAGATTTTCCACTTCTTTAGCATTGCAGCTGCTAAATCTTATGTGTTCCAGATTGTGGCTTTCAGTATTTGTTACTATTTTTTTTTTTCTGGATGCCTCAAATATTTTCTCTTTAACCGGAGAGCTCTGGAATTTATTATCATAATCCTGTGATTTTTCTTTGGAGGATTTCTTTCATGTAGTGATTGGTGAATTCTTTCAGTTTTGACTTTACCTTCTGGATCTGGGATATTAGGACCTTTTCCCCTCATAATTTCTTGAGATATGATGTCCAGGCTCTTTCTTTCATTATGACTTTCAGGTCATATGATAATTCTTAAATTATCTCTCTTTGATCTGTTTTCCAGGTCAGTTGCTTTTCTGATGAAATATTTCACATTTTCTTCTATTTTTCATTCTTTTGACTTTGTTTCATTATGTTTCCTCTTGCCTCATGGAATCATTAGCTTTCGCTTGCTCGATTTTCGATGTTAAGAAATTATTTTCTTGGGTGAGCATTTGTACCGCTTTTTTTTTCTATTTAGCCAATTCTTTTTTTTACTCTTTTGTTTAGCACATTTTATGCCTTTTGCCAAACTGTTAATTTTCTTTTCATAAATTTCTTCCTCTGTTTTCATTTCTTTACCTGTTTTTCCTCTTTTTTTCCACTCATTTGTTAATCATGTCTGACTCTTTATGTCCCAATTTGTGATTTTCTTGGCAAAGATGCTGGAATGCCTGGCCATTTTCTTCTCTTTATTTTACAGATGAGGAAACTGAGGCAAACAGGATTAAATGACTTTCCTAGGGTCATACTACTAATTAGTGTCTGAGGCTAGATTTGAACTCAGGAAGATGGATCTTCCTTTTGCTGGGCCTCAAATTGTATCCATTATTTCATTTAGTTTCCCTTTTATTTTCCTCTACTGCTCTTATTTAACTTTGAGCACTTTTAATTCTTTCATGAATTTTATTTATATTGTGTCCAAATCAACTTTTTTTTTTCTTTAAGGCTTTGCTTCTAGCTGTTCTGACTTTATTGTTTTCTGTGTTTGTGTCTTAATTTTCCCTGCTCTTATTGTAGCTTATTGTGCTCAGGTTCTTTTTCATTCCATGCTCTTTCTCTACCCTATTTCTTGATTTTAAGTGTTATGTTAATATTTGGCTCTTTTCCTAACGTGATCTGGGGAGGCCCCGTCTTCAAGGTTTAGGCTTTTTCACACCACTATTTTCAGAACTAGTTGTGACTATTTGGAAGTTTTCAGTGCTTACAAGATTTTATGATCTATGGAAAGATGTGCTCACTCTTCCTATGGTCTGCTCCCTGATCTTTAAACAGGAAGGTTTCCTGATCCCTTGAGATTGCAAGTAATACTGCTCCTTAGGGTGCCTGCTTCCAAGAGCAATTGCTTCAAAAACAATACTGCCCTACCACCAGGGTTTTTATTTCCTCTTCCTGGCAAGTGTTCCTTTCCACCCTTGAACTATGTCCCAAAAATGGGTATAGACAATGGAGTTGCGAAGCAGTGTCTGTTCCTCTGTCTAATGCTAGCACAGGAGCTCCTTATAACCTCTTTCTGACCAGTTTACCACAATTGGTCTGTTAATATCTCTGGATTGACAGCTTCTAAATCTCCAGCTGCCTCTTTGTCCCCCATCCCAGGTCCCACCACTGGTGCTTCTTCCTTGTGGGTTTCAGGTCAACCTCTGCCTCCATAGCACAGATCTCTCTTTCACACATTCTAAGCTGTCTTGGACTGGAAGATTTTCTCACTCTGACCTTTTATTGTTTCTTAAACTTCAGAATTCAATTTGAAGTGTTTTTAAATTTTTTTTTGGAAGGAAATGTTGGGAGAGCTCAGCTGAATGTATTTACCACATTAAAATATCTCCTAATTTTATATTATTCAGTAAAACACTTCAATATTTCAGGAATAATAACTTAATAAGCTCTCCAAACCCTTAGTTTCCTTCATTCTTTTCATATAAAGCCATTGCTTGTTTAAAATATTCGGCATTGAGATTTTGTTAGGCCACATTCTGCTATCTCCACTCACATAAATTTTGGCTGACATTCTTTTGTCATTTCTTTTGCTTCTGTTCTCCATATCTGGCAGATTTCATTGTGTCTTTATAATAAAGATCCAGAAAAATCATACGTCCACATATGTGTCAGAGGTACAGAAAATAGCCTTAAAGCTGGAGGAGCAAAGAGCATAGCCCCGTTAGCCAGATACATCAAGTCAGGTGATTTCCATCTGCCATTTATTCGTCCAGTCTTTTCTCTAGTCTCTAGGAGATTCCCTGTTCTTTCCATCTTTACTCAAGAGATCAAAGGAGTAAGGACATACTAGGATTCCAGTCCCCTTGGGTGCTTCAGTTCCCACAAAGAAAAATTGCTGATTTTAATGATCTCACTGCTGTTATCCTTTGCTACTAGGCTTTAATTTCCCTTCCCTGCTGCTCTACATATTGAACAATAATGAATGTTTTCGGATCTCCTACAGTTCTCTCACCTACTCTTACTCTTAAGGATAAAAAAAGAGAAAAGTTCTTCTAACGCTAATTTGTTTTTCCCCCATTAAATTCTGCTCAAATTCACTAGAATGCACAGGGATTTCCAGTGATATTTCAGATTTATGAAAATGATAGAAGAAAAAATGGTTATTTGTCAGAATACTTTTCTAAAGTTTTGTAGAGAGGGTAAGCATAATGCCATGTGTTATTTTAATTTAAACTACATTTGGAATACTTGACAATCACATTTTAATATCAATTTCACAAAAATTTGAGATAATATCAGTTTAATAAAAACATGGATAAGTAGAGTATGAAAATATTGGAATTTGCAGCCAAAGGATCAGAATTTGCATGTGAACTGTAGCACTGAATAGCCATTTGACCCTACAAAGATCATTTCTCTGGATCCTCAGTGAGTGATATGTGAAATGAATGGTTTGGACAAGATGACTGCTCGTGGTAATGTGATCCTAATTTTGATATCTGTTACCCTACCTTCACCTACAATACAATTTTTATTTCTTTATAAAAAAAATCAGTCTTCTTCCTTCTTTATGTTTTCTCCTTCTTCTTAATGTTCTTTATGATATAATTTTAATCACCCTTCTCCCTGGCAATTTACCTCAATGTGGGAATAATAATATCACTAGGTCTTTAAGTTTTACAAAGAACATGCTTATTTGAATAGAACAGAAATAACAATACCAATCAGAAATTGCAATATACATTATTTTCTACATTTTAGAGAAAAGGAAGCTAACAACCAGAAAGACACACTTCAAAATGTATCAGAGGAAGCCTATGAACCCAGGTCTTCCTAACTCAAAGATGAGCATTTCAGCCTTTACAACACGTAGCTTCCTAAAAAGCAAACCGTCATCTATGACCTTATTCTATGTTGAAAGAATGATCTAAATATTTGAATGCATCTGGACAACTTACTGATTTTATTTTTCCGTTGGTCTTCATGATTTTTGTGTGTGTAGATGGCTACAGTGGCAAGAGATCTGGTCTAGACCTGTCATTTTGTTGGTATAGGGAACTCCAAGTTGAGGAAATTCTCTTTACTAAATAAGGTCAACAACTTCTCTGCAATCTATAATATTAGAGAGTTATCTGGGATGCTGAAATTGTATGCGACTTGCCAAGGGCCACGTAGCTAGTATGTATCAGAGGCATGTCTCTCCTGCAGAGAATTTGTGTTTCAGTAATGAATGGTGAGAGTCACTCTACTATTTCAGTCTATAAAAGAAAAGTACATTCTATTTCTATTTTTCTAGCAACCTTTGGGTTGTGTTCATGTTGCCATTGATATATGGCTAGCAACATGGGCTATGCAAGCTGTCAACAACTGCCTTCTCCTGAGCCATCTGGTTTTATTCTGCAAGACTGGCAATATTCCACCTCCCTCCACACACACCCCATCTTTTCAAGTAGAAGGAAAATATACTTGCTTATCAGTTCACTCCCAAGTTTGCCAAGCTTAGCTGCTATCCAATATACTAATGGCAGGAAGGATATTTGTTCATCAGTCTGTGCCATGAGTTTCCAAAGTTTCTGTTGCTTTACATGCAGCAATTACACTCCTGATGTCCTTACTGGCTGCAGTGCTTTGCAGAAGGACACTTCTCAGAGGATGCCTATTAATAGATTTTGAAAATATCTGAGTTTGTGTTAAGAGGGAAGCTTTACATAAACAGACCCTAGAAACTAGGCTCTCTCTTTGTCCTCTTCCTTGGGTCCCTAATTGCTTGGAATATGAGTGCATGCATACGTATGTGCATGCACACACATACGGCATGTGTGTACACACATATATTATACACATGTACACAATGTATTTGCATGTACATTTGTACATGAATATGTGTTTCTGTGTATATACTAGTAAACCCACATACATGCATACATACATATATACACACAGAAAACTGTGTATATATAGTTAGAAATACCTTTACCTATATCTATCTACAATTTTAAAAATGATACAAATGACATATTTTGAAATCTAGATTATTTATGGCCATATAGTTTAAGTCTAGTTCTATTTAAAGAGAATAAGAATATGAAGGTTTGATTATCTAGAGTTTTTTAGCATCATTCGTGAAATGCACTAGGAGAAAGTTAAATTTTCTCTTTTACAAGAAAGGGAAATTTGACTCATTGCCAAATAAGATCTCTAGTAAAGATTGGAACTCTACTTTCTGCTTGTAGACATCTATTGTTGTTTTTTTTTCTATATTTAATCTTTTTCCATACAGTTGATAAGAGTGCCAGGATGAATTTTGTATTTTTGTTTAATTTGTGCAAATAGAGGTGGATTTAACAATTTAACACATCCTGATGTCTGAACTGGTAAACTGAAATCCTGTTCACATATGTGTATGTGTGTGTGTATACTCATTTTTCATCTGTGTCTAAGTCTTTGTGGCAACTTTTTAGGTTTTCTTGGCAAGATACTGGAGTGATTTGATGTTTAGTTCTCCAGTTCATTTTACAAAAGAGGAAACTGAAGCAATAAGGGTTAAGTGACTTGCCCAGACTTACACAGATAATAAATATCTGAGGGTAGATTTGAACTCATGTGTTCCTAACTCCAGTCCAGATACTCCATCCACTGTGATAGCTAGATGCTCATATATAATACACATATCTATACACATGCACAATATACATATTGTACATATATACATATGTATTTATATGTGCATGTGTTTTTATTTGAAAGTGTGTGTGTGTATGTGTGTGTGTGGCTTGGTGTCTAACACTTCAATAAACTCTTTAGGCTTTTTCTTGGTTCTAATTTCTGAGACTCTAACATATAAAAATAATAGCCAACTAGGGTAGTTTCTCCCCTATTCCCCCAAGGTGATCATCTTTTTCCCCCTTTGCTTATGTCATTCTTAGGGTCACTGCAAAGAAATAGTAATAATAACAAACAGGAACAACAACAAAAACACTACAGTAATAGCAATAGTAGTGATAAAGAATAATCATGTATATGGCATTTCAAAGTTAGCACTTTACATATTCTGTTCCAGTAGTTCTTCACAACAACTGTCCACAGTAGGTGCTATTATGATCCTCATTTTGCAATTTAAGAAACAGGGGATGAGAGAGATTGAGCAGCTTCCCCAGTGTCTCATGTTGTAAGTCTCTGAGGCTGAATTGGATTTCAGGTCTTCCTGACCTCACTTTCAATATTTTAAACAACACAGCTTAAAGAAATGGTTTATTTCTGGGGAGACAAAGCTTAACAAAGCCACAATATACATTGTCAGTGTTCTCATCAATTCACTCTACCTGCAGAACCATCCCAGAAACCCTGAAAACATCAGCAAGATCCTCTTCTGGGATTTCTGTACACACACAATAAGAAAATCCTTCTTCAGGGCTTCTAAACCAACAGCAAGGTTCCAGGACCTCTGCAATAACAGCACTGTCCTTCACCAGCAGATGAATATGGCAAAACAACATCAAAACAGACAGACAAAATACTGGCATTACAACCATGCCTTCTCAGTCCTCAGCAACTCCAGATGGCAGTTCTCAAAAGTCCTGGGCAGCTCCAACTGACCCTCATCAGTCTCTCAGCAACTCTGGCAATGAGCAATTCTCCTCTCTGCCCCCAAAAGTTCTTCTGGCCACTCTTCTTGGGCTTGTCTCTAAACCCAAGGTACCAGCTCCTCCTAGTTCAGCCCTCTCTCTTCATATTAACAAGTGCATCCCACAAGTGGGATTCCCAAGCTCTGGGTTTTAACACTCAACATGAAAAGCAAGTCAATACAGGAGGATCTTTATATTCCATTACCATTACAGTTTTATTGATTAATTTTTAATTTTAATAGATGAGTAAAAACTGAGATCTAGAAAGGAGGAGAAATTTACCCATGATTATACGGATAGTAATTAGGAGGAAGACAGAAGGTTTATATTGAGAAGATGCGCACAAGGGCCTAGTCTTTCAAAAATGCACCTACTATATGCTTCTAATCCAATGATGTGGAAACTGAAGAGTAGTTTTCATTCCAGGAGGCATTGGTGCTCTTTTATAATTAAGTTTCTAATTTGCTTTAGAACAGAATTAATGAATTATTACATGGTTCACTCTGTATTTACTAAGTTTAAACATGATAGCAATGTATGTGTAATGTAAATGTACATACAAAGGGTATGACTCATCCATCTCTCATTCTCATTCTTTGCTGTAAGGAGGTTAGGTAGGGCGACTTTGTGTTGACAAGTGGGAGAGGCATCTGGCCATATTCTCCCAACAAAATACCATGTGTCCATGCTCACATGGTATCTCTGCTTCCCACCACCCCTAAGATTAGGAAAATGAATCTTTTGAGATGAGAGTATCCAGGAATCAGATAAGTTCAGGACATCTTGATGTCCTATCAGAGGTACATTGGTTGCCAGAGTTAATGGGAGAGTCCATCAAAGCTGACAGCAGTAGCAATAGGAATTGAGAGATTACCAAGTAGCATTCTTGAAATGAAAGTTCCAAGGTCTGATGAACATAACCTGATCTGGAAAGATTTCAGGGCCAGGACCAATGTCAGTAAGAAGCCATTAAGTCAAAGCAACAGCTGAGTGAATTCCTTGATGCAACCCATTAGTGAATTGACCCATACAGCCAAACCATTATGCACTAAAAGAACAGAAACCCAGATCAGCCTTCAGTCAATCTGAGACATAAGGCCCTGAGAGAATCAACCCAGTCAAAGAGTATGTTGTCCACTCAGAATACCAACCCTTGTGTTTTGGCTGATAGGTAGATCCCAAATTTCTGTTGGATAGAAAGAAGGCAAAGAGTAACAATTTATGTTCCAAAGACTGAGTTCTTAATTGTAAGTCCCAATCTATTCCCCATCCCATTCCACTTTAATTCAACTGAATAACACTATTTGTAGAAAAGGAGGATGGAATAATGAATGGTGCTCTGGAGTTGGAGTCAGAAAGACCTAGTTTCCATCCTGCATCTGATACCCTGCATCCTGAATCCTTGATCAATTCTGGTCAAGCTTCTAGTCTTTTCAGTATTCTTGGTCAATATTTGTTTTTTGAAGGTTGGATTTTATATTATTTTATTTTATTTTTAAAATGTATTTATTTTTAGTTTTCAACATTCATTTTCACAAGATTTTGAGTTACAATTTTTTCTCCCCATCTTTCCCCTACCCCATCCCCAAAGTAGCAAGCCTACTGAACACCCATTCTCCCAATCTTTTCTCTTTTATATCCTCCCCCATCACCCTCCTAACTTTCTAGTAAGGCAAGATGAATTTCCATACCCCAGTGCCTGTATATCTTATTTCCCAGTTGCATGTAACAATATTTTATATATATATATATTTGTATGTATGTATGTATGTATACACACATATACACATACAGACATATACATTTGCATATGCATATACATATATATGTATATACATACACACATATATGAGCACACACACATTTGTTTTTAAAACTTTGAGTCCCAGATTTTTTCCTTTCTTCCCTCCTCACCCACCCCTACTGGGAAGATAAGTAACTCAATATAAGTTTTACATGTGTAGTTATGCAAAACATTTCCATAGTAGTTATATTGTGAAAGACTACCTATATTTCCCTCTATCCTATCCTGCCATGCTCCTTTGACCCTATCCCTTTTCAAAAATGTTTGTTTCTAACTGCCCTCTTCCCCAATCTGCCCTCCCTTCTATCATTCCTCCTCTTATCCCCTACCCCCTTATTTTCCTGTAGGGTAAGATACCCAATTGAGTGTGTATGTTATTCCCTTCTTAAGCCAAATTCAATGAAAATAAAGTTGTCCCATTCCCTTTCACATTCCTGCTCTTCCCCTCCATTGTAACAATTTCCTCTTGCCTTTTTTTATATGTGATAATTTACCCTAATCTATAACTCCCTTTCTCTTTCTCCCAATAAATTTCTGTCTCACCTCTTAATTTTATTTTTAGATATCATCCCTTCATATTCCCCTCATCTTGTACCCTCTTTCTGTGTATACATGAACATACATATGCCCACACTCACATACATATTTATATACACATACACTCTCCTATACACACACACACACACACACACATTCCCTTCAAGTATCCTCATATGGAGAAAAGTCTTATGAGTTACAATTGTTTTTCCATGTAGGGAAATAAATAGTTCAACTTTAATAAGTTTCTTATGATTTTTTTTTCCTGTTTACCTTCTCATGCTTCTTGTACTTGAAAGTCAAATTTTCTGTTCAGCTTTGGTTTTTTCATCAAGAACTCTTGAAAATCCTCTATTTCATTGAATGACCATATTTCCCTGAAACGTTATACTCAGTTTTGCTGGGTATGTTCTAGCTCCTTTGACATCCGGAATATCATATTCCAGGCCATTCAGTCTCTTAATATAGAAGCTGCTAGGTCTTGTGTTATCCTGATTGCATTTCCACAATACTCAAATTCTTTCTTCCTGCTGCTTTCAGTATTTTCTCCTTTACTTGGGGACTCTGGAATTTGGCTATAGTCTTCCTCCAAGTTTTCTCTTTGGGATCTTTTTCAAGAGGTGATCAGTGAATTCTTTCCATTTCTATTTTGCCCTCTGGATCTAGAATATCAGGACAATTTTGCTGGATAATTTCTTGAAAGATGTTATTTAGGTTCTTTTTTTGCCCATGGCTTTCAGTTAGTTCAATAATTTTTAAATTGTCTCTCCTGGATTTATTTTCTAGGTCAGTGGTTTTTCCAGTGAGCTATTTCACATTGCCTTCTATTTTTTCATTTGTATCTGTTTTATAGTATCTTGATTTCTCATAAAGTCATTAACTTCCAATTGCTCCAATCTAATTTTGAAGGAGTTATTCTCTTTACTGAGTTTTTGAAATTCCTTTTCCATCTGGAAAATTTAACTTTTTAAGACATTCTTAATCCTCATTGGCTTTTTGGGCCTCTTTTGCCATTTTAGTTAGTCTATATTTTAAGGTGGTTGTTTTCTTCAGTGTCTCCTTTAGCAGGCTGTTGATTCATTTTTCATGATTTTCTTACCTCATTCTCATTTCTCTTCCCAATTTTTCCTCCACTTCTCCTACTTGATTTTCAAAATCCTTCTTGAGCTCCTCCACATCCTATAACCAATTCATGTTTTTTCTTTGAGGCTTTTGATGCAGGGGTTCTGACATTGCTGTCTTCCTCCTGCTCCATGCCTTGATCCTTTTTGTCCCCAAAAAAGGATTCTATGGTCTCTTTGCTTGCTCATATTGCCAGCCATATTCTTGAATTTTGAGCTCTTTGCCATGGTAAAACTCTGCTTACAGAATGGAGAGATCTTTGTCCCAAATTTCTGGGGTTTTCACAGATCCTGGAGGCATTAGTTTGGAACCCTCTCTACAGCCCCCACAAGCTATGGCTTACTGGTCACACACCCCAGGACCACCACCCAAGACCTCAATCCAGATACAATCAAGTTAAAGCAAAAGTGATTACCCTCTGAATTGTTGCTTGGTCCCCCTATAATCTGCAGGCTAAGAAGTCCTGAGGCAGCCACAATGTGGTAGCTACATAGCTGCCATGCCTCCACCACTTCTTGCCCTGGGGGTAGGGACTGGACTGTGCTATTCTGACCCCCCACCCCCCACCCCATTCTAATAGAGTTCCCTACTGACCTTTTATTTTGTTTGATGTTTATGGGTTGAGAAGTCTGGAAACCACCACAGCTGCTGATGATTCATTCTCCTGAAGTCTGCTCTGGCCACTGCTGTTCAGGGCCACTCTGGGGCCAGAACCATGTGGCTCCTCTGGGACTGTACTCAGTTCTCAGTTCAGTGAGGTAGACCCTTCATGTTCATATGCCAGGCTTCCTTCAGCACGAAATTTGTTTCTCTCTGTCACTTTGGGTTCTGTAGCTCTAAAGTTTGTTTAGAGTCATTCTTTTACATATATTGAAATTGATTGGAGTGGGAGCTCACACCAAGTTTCTACTTCTACTCTGCCATCTTGGCTCTATCCCCCTCTTGGTCAATCTTTAAGATCAAATTGCAAAAAAAAAAAAGTACTAATTTGTGAGTGCGGACAAAATTTCCTTATCTGGGATTTTTCTATATCAAGGAAATAATATCTCTAGTCACCATCCTCATGTGCAGACAAAAAAGAAAAAAAATACCATCAGCCATGTTATTGAACTTCTTTCAGCCCATAGGAATGCAAATATGTGCATACATATGCATATTGTTGTGTTTATATGTAGGCGTGTATACACAGTACATGGTAGACATATTCTTGTATAGATATATACATGCATGCACTTATATACAGATAATTATATTTAACTATAATTTATATCCATTTATACCTTGGGCATTTTATTTTATGAATATAAAATATTATTTTAAAATGGATCAATAGCTTCAGAACCCTTGATATAAAGCATTGATGACTAAGAAAGCACATGTAACTTGTAAGGATAGACTTCATAAATATTTCCTTACTGAATTTGTTGATCAGGGTTACTGAAAAAGATTTGAGATCTTTCTAAAAAGTAAATCAATCCTTATTTGAAACTGGGAAAAATTAACTTTCTGAGAAGGTTGGGAAAAAAAGCAATAATGGAAATGATATGTGGTAATGAAAAGG
>CM053590.1:33260885-33282373 GCA_028646515.1 Pseudochirops corinnae
TTATTTTTCTTCCCAATTTTTCCTCCACTTTTTTCATTTGGTTTTCAAAATCCTTCTTAAGCTGATCTCTAGCTTTTAGACAATCTTCATGTTTCTTGGAAGCTTTAGGTGCAAGACTTCTGGCTGTGTTGTCTTCCTCCCATTCCCTGCTTTGATCCTTCTTATCACCAAAGAAGGAATCTAGAGTTTGGTTGCTGTTCTTACTTGGTTTCTTTTGCCTGTTCATGGTAGGCCAGTGAATGATTTTTTAGCTCTGTGGAACTCTGCTTCCAGAGGGGAAAGCTCTGTCCCAAATTGCTGGGGTTTTCCCAGCTGCCAGCGCTTTTAGAAGGCTGCTACAGGCCCAACCAGCTTTGGCTCACTGAAAACTCACCCCAGGACCACCACCCAAGACCACGATCCAGATCCAGGCTGCTCAATGCAAGAGAACTTGGCCTCTGAATGATTGCTTGGCCCCCCTGTAGTCTGCAGGCCGGGAGCTCTGAAGCAGCCATGTGGAGGCGGCTCCAGGGCCTCTGCTTCTGCTGCTTCCTTGCCCTGGAGGCAGTTTGGCTGGACCCCCTCTTCTTCCCCAATTTTATCCAAGTTCCACTGACCTTTCACTTAGTCCTTTTTTTCTTATGGCTTGATAATTCTGGAAATTGTCACAGCTGTTGCAGATCCGCTCTCCTGAAGCTCCAGCTGGGGCTCGGCTTGGCTCATCAGGCTGCCCCCAGGGCCAAGCCCCCGTTTCAGGCTAGGCTGGTTTCAGCTCCCAGTGCTGAGATGGTCCCTCCTAGCCAAGCTGCCTTCAGTGGGAAGTATATTTTTGTGTGTTTTAGATTTCTAGAATTTGTTTAGAGTCATATTTTATGGGTATTTTGAGGTGGCTGTGTGGGAACTGCCAAACCTTGATGCTCCTATGCAGCCATCTTGGCTCCGCCCCCTCAACAATTTTTTTAAAAGCCTATTAAGTTGAGAGGATTGTAGATTTAGCATTTTCAGAGATTCTTGTATTTTCATATGAGGAAACTTCAACCTCGAATGATGAATATACTTGCTTAAGCCTCCCTGGGTAATCAATGGCAGAAGTAGAATTTGAAGTGATGTCTCTGACACCAAATCCAGTGCTCTTCCCACTGAACCAGCTGCTTCTAAAAAGCTTATTGACAGAAGGAGCTTATTGTTGTTGTTGCTGCTGCTGGGGCTTCTTCAGTGTTGTTGGGTTGTTATTTTGGAGCAAAGAGGGAGCACAGAAACTCTTCTGCACTGGTGGAATAAATATTCATTTTGCTGAACCAAGAACCATATGTGGGATTTTTGTAATTACTCACAGAGAAAGAAGATGTACCTGACTAATTATCAATCAACTAATTTGCAAAGGCTTGCTTTAATAACAAACACAGAAGACTTACTTGATGAAATTTAACCAAGCAGAGAGTAGGGCTGTCACAAACAGGACTTCTTTTATCATATGAAATATACTCTAGGTCATTTACACAGAAAGTATGAAGAATTATAATGTTTAAAAAATCAATAATCCGAATAGTGAACATTTCCTTTTTTTTTTTTTTTTTTGGAGAAATGATCTAGGTAGTAGACACTTAGTATTATAACTAAGCTCAATTGATATGCAAAAAACATTCATGCCCAAACTTGAGAGTTTGAAAACAGGCATTCTCTCTGTCACTGGTGTGAATTAATGAGGTTCAACACAATATGTAAATGTTCCACACACAGTTATAACAACTCCCTGCGCAGTAATAGCATAGAAAACAAAGGCAAGATGTAATCTGTGGCCTTAGCAAGTTGGTCTACAATAAAACAAAGAGAAATAGTTACTGCATCTCCTGGGCCAGTCATGGTTTACTTTATTCCCTGTTCCCCAGTCAGATTTGAAGAGACCTCTCCATGCTGTCCTGCCTCATCCCCATCAGTACTAGAATCAGAATCAAACCACGTCTACCATTTTTCCCATAATGGTGCATCAATCTACTACCTTATGCCCCTACTTTTTATTCCTGTAACATTCTGGGCCAAAGTATTCCTCCCTGAATGCTACATTCCTAAATCTGTTGTTTTGCCAGTTGATGTGGAGCATGAAGCATCACTGTTTTCTTAATTTCCTGTCTTGTGTAGAAAAAGACCAAGTAGGGGCAACTAGGTGGCACAGTGAATAGAGCATTGGTGATGGAGTCAGGAAGACCTGAGTTCAAGTCCGGACTCAGACACTTAAACCTTACTAACCATGTGACCTTGGGCAAGTCACATAACCCCAATTGCCCTGCCCTTCCCACTCCAAAAAGAAAAAAAAAACAGCTAAAGACCAAGTATAAATCCTCACAGAACATTTGAACAGAGCCAATTCCAGGGTATTCTTTCTCTCCTATTCCTTTCTATCTACCCCTCCCTCCACATAGGCAGAATTTAACCATTAAGCCTGGAACTCTCTTATGTCTCGTTCCCCCTTCCCAATCTTAGGCAATGAATATCCTTACATGGACATGCCCAAAGGACCTGATGAGATCAAGAGACTCATAAATGCATCTATCAATGAGAGGCATGTAGCAGAGCTTTTCAGGGGGTAGTGGCTGATATCTGAAGGAGCTCCTACATATAGAAAAAGACAGTAATTCAAGGTCTGAATATCTTGATGGTATATGTGCTAAATATAAACTTAAGTCAATTGGTCAAACATTTATGAAGCACCCACTATATACCAGACATTGTGCTAAATTTTTAACATAAATAACTTATCCTTAGAACCCTGAGCATGACTTTTAACTAAGAGAAAATTCATGAAGTCTCTACAAAGAAAAAAAGGACTTCAGATAACCAGAGCTATGAGGAACTTTTTGGTCACATGTGCAGTGTACATATTTTCCTCATTACAATTGTACTTTAAAATCAAGCCCACTGTCTTTAGGGACCTTGTGCAAGCAAGGGGAGAGGGTGTCTCCAGTTTTGTGGAAAAGTTTTGTGCTAATTTTTATTATTATAACAACTTAGTAACTGACTTCTCTGAAAAGTTAAGTATGGCTGATTGATGTTAATGACAAACACACTAGTGGGGTATAGGTAAAATAGTACTAGAAACCCATATATGTTTGGGTTATCCCTAATAGCAGTCTAGTGACCCTCTGGGGATCAGGCCTAATAGTACCCTCGTCTGTTGAGGACCTGAAATAAAACTTGGTATTGTGTCATTTGCGTTTTTTTTTAAGTTAATTTTGGGCATCTTTTGCATTTAAGGACCCATTGGTGTGCTTTTTCTGTTAGAGACACAACTTCTCAGATACCTCTTTTGCTGGGATCCTTAGAGAATCTGTACATTTTTCTCCTGTATTTTAGACAGTAAATAGTCTCTTGCCCAGCATGTTTTTTTTTTAAGTGTCAGAATACTTCCTTTAAGAAAACTTCCTTTCTTCAATGTTAATTAATTGATGCCTGTTGTAATATTGTATCCATTTGTACAAGATGACCCAACTCTTTCAGTTTGGTTAGAGCATACTATGAAGGCTCATAACAGTCATAATATGTTTTGCAAACCTTTATTGCTTTTATTATTGCAATATGAGTTCATATGCTTTGTTTGAGATCAGTATGAACTGTAGGTCTTTAGGATAAGGTTTGCCAACTGGACTATAACCACCAAGTGATTATCCCCAAGTACTTAAACCCATATTAGGAAGCTAGGTGGCAAAGTGTATAGAATACTAGGCCTGGGGTAAGGAAGACCTGAGTGCAAATTTAATCTCAGTAATTTAATAGTTGTGTGATTTTGGGCCACATACATTATGTGTGCCTCAGTTTCTCTAATTGTAAAATGGGATCATAATAGTACCTACCTCATAGAATTCTTGTGAGGGTCAAAGGAGCTATTTGTAATATGGTTAGCACATAGTAGGAGCTAAATAAGATCTTATTTCCCTCTCCTGCCACTGTTGTCTTTTCTGAGTTTCTTTTCTTTTAATATTAACCTGTTTATCTTAATGAGGGGTCTATTGGGAACACTATTTGGATGGACCTATTGCATTTATCCATCAGGAAAATTTTAAATGCTAAAATACACAGAAAATACTCAGGAACTCATTACAAAGTTACATCTTGACCTCCAGTGGGTTTGTCTATTAGAGGCAGCTGGGTAGTGCAATTAATAGAGCACTGGGCCTAGAGTTAAGAAGATCTGAGTTCAAATTCAGCCTCAGTCACTTGCTACTCATGTGACCTTGGGAAAGCCGTTTATCCTTGTTATGTACAATGTGAGTAATAATACCACTTCTCTTCCAGGATTGTTTTAATTATAAAATCTTTAGAAAACATTTTACAAATCTTCAAATGCTATATGAATTCAATAATTTATGATGATGATGATGATGATGATGATGATGATGATGATGATGATGATGATGGTAAAATGAAATTCTAGAGATATTTGGTGGGCCTAGGTATGAAAGAGGGATAGAGAAATCATTGGTCCATCAACAGTTTAAGAGTGTTTCAACCAAGACCTTTTAGCTTCTTACCTGAGGAGAAGAGATGTGATTTTCAATCAATGTCACATCCTTAATCTCTGTGGGAAGAGCTCCATATGTTCTGGGATATTTGTAGGAATCAGATTTTTCTTATTTTGTGAGAAGCTTGATTGTCTCTTCTCCTTTCTTTATAGTTTTTGGTTTGGACAAGATCTTTATAAGCACCAAGACAAGCAGCAGCCAATGAAAACTTTATGATTTCATGCCTTTTTGCTTAGTTATTCCACCATGTATTTGGACATATGGAAGAATGTTAATTTATGGATTGCTTTTGACCTGTGCCACACAGAATTCATCTGAGACTCTTAAGGACAAGGTCCTGCTGCAGCAAATGGAGAATAACAATGTTACCTTCCCTACTCACTACAAACTTCTCCAAGATTGGAGATTATTACACGGAAGTATATCATGTGATTTTCTGAAGATAGCAGCCATTTAACTGGGAGGAAAGTATAATAATGGGGTTTTACCTTGACATCGATCAATCAATCAGTAAATTATTAAACTAGTTGCTAAGAATCTTAATAGTAGCCTTAGTATTGAAAAAAAAAACTTTCCAATAACTTCATTATGACTTATAGCAATGTCTTAGCAATACAATGTTCCAAAAACAATTCCAAAAGATGCATGATGAAAATGCTAATCATATCCAGAGAAAGAACTATGGATTCTAAATGCAGATCAAAGCATACTATTTTCACTTTTTTGTTTATTTCACATTACTAATGTGGACATTTTTACATGATTACACATGCATAGCCTTTTTCAGATAGTTTTCTGTCTTGGGGAGGGGCAAGGGAAGGAAGGAAAAAAACCGAAAACTTAAAATGTTATAAAAATGAATGTTGAAAACTATCATTACATGTAATTGGAAAAATACTATTTACAAAGAAAAGAGAAGAAAAAAAGACATATAGCAAAATATGGTGTAAGGCTTTAAATCGACTTGAAAAAACTGAATTTTGGGTGATTTTTTGAAAGGCAGATGATGCTTCACAGGGAAATCTTATGACAGATTGAGGCAATAAATTCAGATCTGTGAGCTATGTATAAAAATACTAAGTTAATTGTACAATGAGTCAGTTATGGGGTGATCCAGAGAGTTATAACTAATACGCTGGAGGGAATTATTCCTCTTGTGGGAAGGGAATTTTTTATGTATACAGGTAGACAGTAAACTATATGTTTAGGGAAATATTTTATACCAACTATTCTTATTATATTCTCACAAGATGCATTTGTAAACCAGATGTCTAGTTGACTATCTCTAGAGAGAACACTGCTGGGGGATTGAGAATAATAGTGTTAAAACTCAAGCCATCAAGGATATTCTTAGAACTTGAGGTCAGAAGAGTAGACATTCTTATTGTATCTCACCTACTAATGTGAGTAGTTCCAGAAGAGGTGTCGTGTCTTACTTAGGAAAATAAAGTACATGATTACATAATGATAATGCATGATCTAGTATGTTAGTTGAGATAAGAAGGGTCTACAGAGTTCCTGCCTTTATGTGCCTTGGGAATAGGACAGGCAAAATGTAATACAGTACCAAAAAAAAGACTTCATTGAGGAAATAACCTTTTTGCTATGCATTAGAGAATTAAAATAATTTTAACAAGCATATTTGGATTTTCTTGAGAGAAAAGGTTGTATCCTTTTTGTCTTTGAACCCTTGGCTCATAGCAAAATCCCTGACACATAGTATGTATTAAAAAAACAAACAAACAAACAAATACCTGATTACTTAACAAATACAATGAGGATATTCCAAGTAGAGTGAGTGAAATAAGCAAAGGCAAGAGACTAGTAAAACTCAGGGCACGATAAAATAGCTAAAAGTCTATTTTCATCTCAAGTTTAGGTTATACGAATTTAAACCTGAAAAGGTAATATAGGGGCAGATTATATAGAGCCCTGAATAACAGATTAAAATTTTTGTTTTTTTATTTGGTGGCTTGTGAAGAGTCAGACAAGACCAAAAAACAACAAATGTTTGGGCAGCTAGGTGGTGCAGTAGATAGAGTGTCAGACTTGGAGGCAGGAGGACATGAGTTCAAATCCTGACAGATGCTTAAAATCTGTGTGACCCTAGGTAAATCACTTTACCAAGTTTACCTCTGCTTCCACATCTGGAAAATGAGTAGGAGAAGGAAATGCAAATTATTTCTGTAGCTTTACCAAGAAAACCCTAAATGAGTTGTGAAGAGGTATATTATAGAATAAAGGGAGTTATTGACTATTTTAGAGCAAGAGGAACTGAATGGGGTCTTACTGGAGATTGGAAATGAGTTGAGTGATTGCTCAGTCATTATTATGGTGTGATTTTGGCCTAAAATTTGGCCTAAATTGATGACAGTGGGAATGGAAAGGAAGTGGCAAATACAGAAGAGATATTTTAGACACAGAAATAGAAACAATGCATGTTAGTTATAGAGAGTCAGATTTATTTGATTTCATGAAAAAAAGTAAAGAGTCTAAAATTATAATATCAATAAAGTGGATTTTTTTTTATTGGGAGGTGATGAAATCCTTTTCATGAACACTCTTCTATCACTGGCTAGTTTACTACTCGTCAATATTATCAGAGGGAGGATTCTTTTTCAGTTATGGCTGGAAGTAAATGGCTTCTGAGGTACCTTCTAACCTAATTCTCATTGCAGTGATTCTGAATAGATAGTATTGAACCAGTTAGTGACTGAATGGGTATGCAGATATAAAAGAAAGAAGGCAAAAGGGAGGGAAAACCCAGATGATCAAAAAATTTTGAGCATGGTTACTTAGGGGAATGGTGGTACCATCAATATAGATCTGAGAAAGAACACCAGTCTTGTACTGAGAGATTTTGGTTTTGAATCCTTACTCTTATGATTATGAGCTGAGTTACCCTGAGCAAGGCATTTCACTTGAGATTTTTCGTGGAAATAGACATACTGCTGTATAGAAATAGCAGTTGTGATTTCATTAGAATAGGCAACTCTGAGATGAAGGAATTTCTTTACCCATGTAGAGTAAACACCTTTTTTTCTGCAACATATAGTCTTAGAGTTGTGTAGGGCACTGAGGGATTAAATGATTCGCCTCAAATTCCATAGTTACTTTCTCAGAGATAGGGCTTGATTCTTTGCAACTCAGAGGCCATCTCTTCATCCACTATGCAATACTGCCTTGCATATGGATAATGAATATTAATACTTGTATTATGTGTCCTGCAAACCTACAGTGATGAAAACACTTTATATATTAAAAAACATTTTATAAATATGAAACTATCAATTTTTTTCTGTAACCTAGCTCAATATCTGGCACTTAATAGATGCCAAATAAATGTTTGTTGTACTGTATTACCAAAATAACAAGTATTTGTTAAAGACCTCCTATATGCCCAGCACTGTACTAGCACTGAGGATATGAAGATGAAATTAGGCAAATTGGAAATCAGAGATCTTTTGATAGGAAAAAAAATCATGAGTTTAGTTTTGAAGGTTATTTATTTTTAAGTCTAAGCATTGCATCCATGTGTAAATATTTCACTAGCAGGTGCAGATGTGGTCATGGTTCTTGTGAGAAACAACAAGTATGAGTAGATATAATTTGGGAATAATTCCAGAGAAATGAAAGTTAGTAGTGGGGCTAGAGAGTACTCTAGTCTTTTTCTATGATGTTGTTATGGACATGGATGCTTCTGCTGAAACTGTATAGAAAAATCAAATGACATGGTTTTGGAAGGTAAATTTCTTACAGCCAAGTATTGGCTATGAAACACTACCAAAGATAGATGTTAACTTGACGTGGAGTTGGACTATTTATCAATGGCTCAATGTGTCAGGCTATTCTATCCACCAGCCAATTTTTCATAATGCTGAGTAGAAGAATCATATATTAAACTTAGATTTGTTTGTGTCGTGGCAATGGAGCAAGGAAACCTGATGCTGTAAAATAAATATGCTATCCTTCAAACACAAAAAAGAATGCAATGGGTAACGCCCAAGCTATGAATAACATGTCCACTAGGGATGATAGATTTATTGCTGAGACACTTATGCCCTCCTTATAAGAAGTAGTCCACCTTTTGTGCGATGGGGCCCACCATGAGCATAGGGAAACACTATCTGTATTTAGAAATCAGAAGAAATATAATTAAAAAACAGAGATCCACTCAGAGAATTTAGCCTCACTAGCATGATATTCAATTCATTGAAGCTTAAGAAGTTATTAGGTAACTATTATGTACCACTGTGCTATGCATTGGACAAGACACCTGTTCTGAAGATAGCTGGGAAATGAAAGTGGACATATAGAAAACACAGCATATTTTCCATTCAGTATTCACAGTCCAATACCTACATTTCTGCTTAGAGGAGTGGGTTACTTCACTGAATGTCTGAAACCAAGATTAGCCACAGCATTTAATCTGATTTCTGAATTGTAGTGTTTTCACTTAAATTATTGTGGTTATTGTGTATACTGTTTTCTTGGTTTTCCTTTTCAGTCTGCAGCATCTCATACAAGTTTCCCAAGGTTTTTGTCTTTGCTGTTCCTTATGGTGTAATATTATCCATTAAATTCATATATCACAATTTCCTCTTCCGAGTTGTGATGTTCATGACTAACTGGAAAGACATAATATTTAATACTCCATAAAGCAGTCTTAACTGTACTGAGACTGAACTGAGTAGCCTTCAGGGAGTTAAAGTACTGGTAAAGAGGCTATATAAGGGTTTGATTAAGAAAGCCATTAAAAAATGATTAGAAAAACAAACATGATGAACAGGTTAATAATCTATTATACAGAGACATAAATCTGAGATGAGCAACATACAAATGATTAGAAAAAACAATTTGGCCCCTTCAATTATAATAGATTATTTTCCTGTTGTCTTAGCAGAAGGAAGAAACAGCAAATCTTTTCTTAACCGTTTTACAAGGCATTTTTACCCTTGGGATAATTCACCACTTTCATAATTTTCTTTCAAATGAGCAGTCTCTCAGAAGGCAATGATCACTTATGTGAAGTATATACTTAATAGCAACAGAATGTGTAGGAATATATACATAATGCTTATATTATTATAAGATTGATATAATACATGTTGATAAGATAATATATTATGATTTAGAATGTATTAATATAATACATAACATATTATAAATATGTCTGTATTTTTATTTAGAAAATTTCATTTGTAAAGATAAAAAATACAATTGACATATTCTAAACATGGACAATCCTTATAAATGAAAATCTGAAAAATTCAATTTTGACTTCACAAATCATTGGATAGATCTTACCATTAAGTTGAAAGGACTTTAGAAATTTCTGTATTGGCACTCAAATTTTAGAGATGAAGAAAACAAGAGACCTAGAAATATAAAGTCAGTTGGCCATGGTGGCCAAGTTTACTAAGAAGAGAAAGTCAAAAATAAAATTCAGGTTTCCTGAATCTTACACAATCCAATAAATACCCTTTTAGTTTAATCCCCTTATACTATAACAATGAAGAAGAATTTGTAGAATGACAGACTAAAGTTTGCCTATTTTTAAACATATCCACTGAATTCCTTTAAGTCCTATCCAATCAACAATTATCCTTTGATTTTTTTTTTTAGTTATGGACAGTAATTCTTCAGAAATCATAATGATCCAGTAACATACACGTGTGTTTTGGGTATGGGAGGAGAGGATAAGTGAGATATGCTATGGAGGTAACAGGAATACAAATTTAAATTTTATAAATGGTAGTAAGACAGAAAAAAATGGAAGGGTAGAGAATGTCCGGGTTTTCAAATATGCATAACTAGAAGATTGGTGGTTTCCTTAATGGAAATAGTATGTCATGGAGAATGAAAAGTTTCTTCAATTGAGGAGATGCAAGACATTAAAAGCCACATGAAGAAATATGTATGTTCACATATGTGTTTATATGTGTTATCTTATTCAAAAATTCTCCAAAGCAATAATTGTAAAAGAACTGCAAATTAAAGTAATTTTGAGAATCCATGCTCATTAGGTTGGTTGTTGTTCAATCATTTTTCAGTTGTGTTCAACTCTTCATGACCCTATTTGGGGTTTTCCAAGCAAAGATACTGGTGTGGTTTATCTTTTCCTTCTTCACCTTATTTTAGATAGGAGGAAACTAAGGAAAACAGCATTAGATCACTTAGATCCCATAGCTAGTAAGTGTCTGAGGACAGATTTTAATTGAGGAAGATGAATTTTTTAACCCCAGGCCATGTGCTCTATCTACTTCAACACATAGAGCATTAGATTGGTAAAAATGTCAAAGGAAAAAAAAAGGGAAATTTACAAATACTTTTAGGGTTGTGGAAAAATAAGCATGGTAATGCACTGCTGTTATGCCTATGAGCGAATAAACCTGTTCTGAAGAGCAATTTGGAATTGTACACAGTAAGTTAGTTATTAAACAGATCATGTCCTATTCCTATACCTAAAAGTAGATCAAAGAAACAGGAATATGTCCTATACGTATTAAGTAATTATAGCAGCATATTTTTGTGGTGACAAAAATCCTGGAAACCAAAGTGATGTCCATCATTTGAGGAGTGGGTGAATAAGTTGTGGATTATGAATGTAGTGGAATACAATTAAAGAAATTAATTACTTCAAATAGATGTGGAAAGTCACAAATGAATTGATGCAGAAAAGAAAGTAGAACCAGCAGAATAATTTATAACAGAATATCACTATAATAAAAGGGACACATTTGGAAACTTTAGTAAACTGACAAAAAAATAAAATGAACAGATCCAGGAGAATAATTTTTAAAAAAAAAATAACATTATTACTAACAAACAACTTTGAAAGCTATAAGAACTATGAGCAATACAATAACCATTCATAATTTAAAGTACTGATAAGTACATATATTATCCACATTCTAAAAGGGGTGATAGTATACAAAATGAGACCTATAGTTTTTTACAACCAGTGAGGGAACTTGTTTTTCTTGACTGTGTATATTTGTGAAAATGGATTTAATTTTCTTTCTTTTCTTTCTCAACAGGGTGGGAAGTAAAAAGAACATAAAACATATTTCTATTCATTAAGAAAAAAAGATAAAAACAGAAAGGAGAAATGCTTTAGACATGGCCAATATTCATACCTTTCAGATGTTATAAAGACCTTGTTAGTTGGATTTCCCCTACTTTTTATGTGAGAGATTGGTCTCACATATTTGGAGGTGATTTATAAATGTTTGTGATATAAAAATAAAGCACATCAAAAACATTTTTAAAAGAAATGTAGAAAAAATGTCTTCTATGGAGCACAACAAATATGTCAGTTGGGCTAAAATGTAGTGAGTGTGGAGACATGATTTGATATTAGCCTGGAAAGACTAATTAGAGTTAGATTGTCAAGGACTTTAAATGCCAGAGAAACAAAAGGGAACTATTGGAGTTATTTAATCAGGGAAATGACATGCTTTGAAATATGCTTTACAAATATCAGTTTTGTAGGGTATGGTATTGATTTGGGCCAGGAGGGTGGTTAATAGCCTATTACTACTCTTCCAGTGAGAGTTGATGAGGCCAAAATAACTGTAGTGTGAATTTGGGTGTGGGAGGAGAGGATCACTGAGATATGTCATCGAGGTAACAGGAATACAACTTTAAGTTTTATAAATGATAATAAGACAGAAAAAAATGGAAGATTAGAGAATGTTTGGGTTTTCAAATATCCATGACTAGAAGAATGGTGGTTTCCTTAATGGAAATGGTATGTCATGGACAATGAAAAGTTTTTTCAACTGAGGAGATTCAAGACATTAATAGCCTCGTGAAAAAAAAAAAAAAGCTTTAAACCACTAATAATTAGAGAAGTGAAAATTAAAGTAATTATGAAGTTTTATCTCATCCCAAATTGTCAAAGTTCACAGAAAAGGAAAATAAGAAATGGAGAAACTCCAGGAGAGTAGGCATGTCAATGTTTGTTTGATGGAACTTTGTAATGATTGACCTGTGAATTTATACAGATATTCTGGAAAGCAATTTGGAACTATGCCACCAAACTTGCTAAAGTATGTATACCCTTTGGCTGAATGATTCCACCAATTGACCTATTTCCCAAAGAGACCAAGGAAACAAGGTGATCTCAATGTGTTAATTAATTATAGTAGCTGTTTTTTGTATCATAAAACTAGAAACAAAGGTGATACCTATCAACTAGGGAATAGAGGAAAAAATATGTGAATATAAGGCACTATAATTTTGCCAACAGATAGAAAGATTGATAGAGTCTCATAGAAACCTAAAGAGACTTATATGAATTCATGCAGAGTGAATTGAAAAGAATCACAAGAATAATTTATATAACATAGTAAAAAACAAACTGTTAAAAACATAACTCAGATCAACAGACTGTGTATCTATTACTCCAGATGACCAATAAAGAAACATACTACCTACCTTCTGACGGAAGATGGATTCAGGGTGGAGAATGGGATATGCATGATAGATAGATAGATAGATAGATAGATAGATAGATAGATACATAGATACATAGATACATAGATACATAGATAAATCGATAGATAAAGCTAGAGATATAAATACAGATATTCAGATAGACATATAGCTAGATAGATATGGGCCTATATATCTAAACACATACATACATGTACATGCATGCATACATATGTACATACATACATATATAATATTTCAATCATATATGATTCTTCATGACCCCTTTTGTGGTTTTCCTGGCAAATATCCTGAAGTGGTTGGTCATTTCCTTCTTCAGATCATTTTACAGATGAGGAAACAGAGACAAACATAGTTAAGTTACTTGCCTAGGGTCACACAGCTAATAAGATAAGATTTGAATTCAGGAAGATGATTTTTCCTGACTCTGGGCCTAGCCCTGTGTCCACTGTGTCACTGATTGATCTATCTATCCATCTATCTATCTATCTATCTATCTATCTATCTATCTATCTATCTATCTCTGTGTCTGTCTGTCTATCTATTGATCCATCTATCTATCTATTTATTTACCACCAATAATATAATCATTTTGCCTTACTATATATATTTATGAAAAGTTTTTATTTTTTTCTTTGTTTCAATAATGCATGAATTGGAGGGAGAAAACATTAATTTTCACTAATTAAAAATAATTAAAACAGAAAGAAAACAAAAATGAAGTTTGATATGATCATTTTCACTGGCAAGGAACTAAATGTGGGATATCATAAAAAACTAAAATGATTTTCTCTTTTTAAAAGGAATTTTGGGGATGGGGAAGATGGAAAATAACGTGTTCTACTTTGTATGCATGGAGTTTAAGATGTCATTCATTTGAAGAAGACCAATATGTAGCCGATGATGGAGTAGAGCTCAAGATGGTGATTAGATTTAAAAATAAAGATGTACATCATCTACATAGAGGTTTTTTTTTTTTAACTCACAAAATTGATGAGACAATCAAGAGAAATTATAGGGCAAGAGAAAGGAGGGCTCAGGACAGACCTTTTGGGTACATTAGCATATTAGCAATGAGATTTGAGTGATCATTCAGCAATGAAAAGGATTAGAAGGAGGAAAAGTCAAAGAAAATACCATGAGAATTCAGACATTTGAGTGTGTAAAAATGTTTAATTATGGTCTCGTGTCTATTTTTATATGAAGACCCAGGGGTCATGTTACACAAGTATTTGAAAGATCTGTTATTTCATTATAGTGTCTGGAAAATCCTTCCACCTTATAAATCTGTCAAACCATATGTGGCAATAGAGAAGTATTAGATATTTGCCCCAATCTTATAGATGTTCAGTGACTTGAATAGGGTCAGAAAACTAGAAAATGTCAGAGACTGGATTTGATCTTTATACAACTCCTGAAACCAAATACAAAATTCATGGCCCAGAGCTCATTTGTAGAAATATTATAGAGAAAAAATATTTAAAAGACCTATTTTGAAGATGCTTTATGAAGGACATGGAGGAGATTTGAATAAGATGAGAAAGTTTGGATGTTACACAAACTCTGCAGGGGAAGGAAGACTCTCTGCTGACTCCTATTTCACAGATGCCTAAGGGTGTTAAATATATACTTTAAGTAGGAAAATTACATGTCATCTTTTTTCCTTTCTATTCCATTCTCTTCTTTTCTGTTTATTAAATTCACTTTTAAATTTGATATACATTACAATAGAATAAGACAAGATTTTTGAAGGAATTGCTTTAGAGAAGATTATGGGAGAAATTTTAATTGATCTATATGATAAAATTGACTTGTTACTCTAATTTTTGTAAATATATTTATATTTAATTCAAACATATCTTTTTTTGTCTAGGTCTCCCTCTTCCCCTCTCTATGGTGAGAAATGGAGGAAAAGAGGAATGGAGAGAAGGAAGGAAGAAAGATAAACATGGAAGAGTAGAGACAATGAATGAAAACAAAGCTGTAGAAATATCTAGCAATTTCTGTGATTTCCTATCAACACTTTGTCCTGCAGTCAGGTAGAAGTATTACAGTGATGGGGTATTATTGAGTCGTGCCAGGATAGACATAATCAAATATCCCTTTCTCTTCTTTATTTCTAATTACATTATAGATAGAAAAAAAAAGTTCTTTCTCTTGTAGCGACAGTAGCGATTTATAGTAAATTGATGAACAAAAGGTTGAGAAGACAGGAAGAATCTTTGAATCAACTTTGTTTCAATTATATTTTTTACTCAATGTGACATTTATTCTGAGGATTGAAGAAAAGGATTTTTCTTTTAGCAAAGAGCCAATAAAACCACGTTGTAAATGAACAAAATATGGACTTTTACTTTAAAGTACACATAGCTATCACTGGCCATACTGTGAAGTTACATGGAAACTTTCTTTAAATATCTCTGTGGGTCTTAAAAAAAAAAATATTCTGTTGACTGAAATCATACCATTTTTCCCTTTTTAGTTGATTTAATTCTTTATTTTATTTTCTTTAGAAAGGTAAGGAGGAATGTAGTACCAAATGAGAAACTCCCATTTCAGTTTTGATAGTACATAATTTTATGCATTTTAACTTTCAAAGAGTGACTTTTATGTTCATCATTCTCTAATTTATTTTTCTTCCAGAAACATATTCAAGTATTTTGTTGTTGTTCAGTGTTTTCAGTCATATTCAACTCTTTGTGACCTCATTTGGGCTTTTCTTGGCAAAGATAATGGAATGGTTGGCCATCTTCTCCTTCAGCTTATTTTACAGATGAGGAAACTGAGGCAAATGGTGTTATGTGACTTGTCCAGGGTCATACAACTAGTAAGTACCTTAGGCTTGATTTGAACTCTGGTATTCCTGACTCTAGGGCCAGTGTTCTATGCATTGTGTCACCTACCTGCCCTCCCCCAAAAAGTACCTTTAACAGGGTGGTTATAATGATACTGATAATGATAATGAAAAATTGAGTGGAATGGATTTTTCATTTTTCTTTTCTTTTTTTTTGTTTTATTAATTTGTTTGTTTATTTTTAGTTTACAAGATTCAGTTCCACAATCCCTTGAGTTTCAAATTTTCTAAGCCCTCCCTCTCTTCCCTCCTCTCCCCCCCCCCCCATGACAGCATGAAATCAAGCATAGGATCTGCAAATACTTTCACATTAGGCATTAGTCAGGTTATAAAGAAGGATCGTAATGGATGGAATGAAAAATGGGAAAGAGGAAACAAAACCAAACAAGAAAAAGAAAGAGAACAGGTAGTTTGCTTCAATCTGCATTCAAACTCTGTTCTTTCTAGCTCCTTCTCTAAATGTAGACATCTTTCTCCATAAAGAGACTTTTGGAGTTGTCTTATAACCCTGCAATGCTGAGAAGAGTCCAGTCTATCAAAGTTGGTTGTCAGGAATGGATTTTTCTTATCCTATGGGGTTTGCCTTGAAAATATTCATATAATACTACCATACTTGAGAGATAGTATGATATAGTGGATGTAGTGGAAGTCTTCATTGAAGTCAGGATGATCTGGGTGCAAGATTAGACCCATGCTTTATGAACTAACACAAACAAGTTGTATGACCATGGACAGGCCAATTAACCTATCACTATCTTGATGAATCTTTAAGAATATTAATTAATTTTTTTTGCAAAGGAGAAAGGAGTTTCTACTTGAAATAAATCTCAGTATTCAGCATAATCCATTTTAGTTGCCAAATATTTCAGTTAATAAAGTCCCTTTTTTCAAGTTAAATTATATTAATTATAAGCAGAGGTGGAAACTCTATGGTTTGTTATGTTGGTGGCAAAAAGAGGTAACCTCAAAGATTTTATCACATCAAGGCCAAAATAAAATATTCCAATCTGCTACCAGCTGGCTAGAGTTGTGTTTTCCATGAAAAAAAAAAATTAACACTGTACATATTTCCTTTTCTATTGAAAGAAGTGGTAGAGGGAAATGGTCATTGAGAACAACTATGAAAATTATGAGTGGATTAAAAGTTCGAGTTCTCATCCTATGCCCACTGGAAGACTACAGTAGCCTTTTAATTCTTCTACCTGCCTCAAGTCTCCCCCCTCTGACATTTTTCCTCCACATAACTGGTTAAGTGATATTTCTAAAGCACAGTTCTGACCATGTCACTTCCCTACTAATTGGCTCCCTATTGCCTTTTGGGTCAAATAGAAAGTTTTTTGTTTGACATTTAAAGTCCTTCACAATCTTGTTTCAACTTGCCTTTCCAGACTTATTATATATAGCTCCCTTTTAGGTACTCTGATCCAGCTCAATTAGCCTTGCTATTGGTCATGCATAACATTACATCTCCTGTTTCTATGCGTTTGCATGCTATAACCCCAATGCCTGGGATATATTCCCTTCTCACCTTGACTTATTAGAATCTTTACTTTCCTTCAAAGTTCTGCTTATATGTCACCTCCTATATGAAGAATTTTTTAGTCCTTCCACTAGCCTTGTCTTGTCCCCCAAATTACTTTTTTTAAGAAAATTTATTAAGTGTCTATTTTCTACATACAGGTATTTCTCATCATTTCAGGTGGTTATGTTCCATAAAGTTGATGGAAACACTGAAGTAGTGAATACATATCCAGGGGAAATACAGGGTTAGGTGAGCCTCTGGTAACAATATTTACTTTAGCACTTTCCTGATTAATCTCATCTAAACTTCAGCAAATTTCCTATTTTTTTTTCTGAAAGTACCATATATTTTACTAACTAGCATTGGAATCATGACCTTTAACTATAACTCATACCTGAAGGAAATTTATCTAACATTTTTGTTTGTTTGTTTTCCCCTTCACAAAGCATATCACAATTTTCTTAGGCTTGGGAACACTAAACAGAATTTAAGCACTAAGCTTCAGGCCCATTTTAAACAACAGAATCACTAAGAAAAAAATCCAAAAATGTGTCTTAAAAGAGAACTCATAAAGGACCCAAGTTTCCTTGTGAGAACTGAAAGAAGAAGGCAGAACATCACCTTACGTGACCTCATCTGGGAACCTGTTCATTGGGAGACAAACTTTTTATGACTCCGTGCGTATTTGTGAATGAATGCGCAAGCAGTGCTAGTTTTGATTTTGAAATTACAAATAAATTTTAGTGGATAAGCAATTTGACAAATATGGACTTCATTAATAATGAGGATTAACTATATTTGACTAAAATCTAAATACATGAGACCATGGTCTGTTTTCTCTTCTTTTTTCACCTAGAACTTAAGCATTTTTTTGAGTTTGTGGCAGGCAGGGCAATTGGGGTTAAGTGACTTGCCCAAAGTCGCAAAGCTAATAAGTATATCAAGCATCTGAGACTGGATTTGAACTCAGATCCTTCTGACTCCAGGGCCAGTGCTCTATTCACTAGCATATTTTTTTCCTGCACGAAATAAATACTTATTTGTATAAAGATAGATTTATTAAATTATTGAAGGATGGGAAGGCAGGGGAACTTTTCTTGAAAATGGCATATTTTGCTATAAAGAGGCATCAGTATATAAAGACTTTTTTTCTATTTTTCATATCTGTTTTTCATGCTTTTATTTGTATAATTTCTTCCCAATAATGGGAATAGGATGTTTTTAATGGTAGTAAGATCTAGCAAAGACATCATGTAAATTCAGTTTCATGAATCTAAAATAAAAACATCCCGAGAGCTGGGAGTATTTCATTTTTTTCACTCTGCATCCCTAATGCCTTTCACAACTTCTGGGACATTGGTTTTTGATGTTGGCTGTTCTTTGGACTTTTTAGATTCCAATACCAAGGTGTCAGCTCCTGTTTCAGTGTGGAAAATTTTTCAACAGTCCTCCTTAGCCTGAACCTGAAATATTCACTTACCCCTATAACTTTCTCATGGTGCATCATCACTTTCCCATGGCTTCCCCTTTTTGCACTTGTGAATTCCTCTGGCAGACTCTATTTGGGGGAAGGACCTAGACTGTTCAATCCTTACTCCCTTCCTGGAAGTGCTTCTGCCTTTCTGGATTCTCTCCTGGATGTACTTCTTTCTGGACTCCAGTCCCATGTTTACCTTAACTTCTCTCATTTTCCTTTTTCATTCACCTTCCTCACCTTTTCTCCCATTAGAATATAAGGGCAGATATTCATGGGCAGGTAGCGTCTTACTTTTGATTGTACTTATATATCCAGTGCTTAGTACAATAACGGATACACAGAAACAATAAATGTATATTGCCTGACTCTTTACCTTATAGAACTGAACTGACTTTTAATAGGAATCTTAAAGTCTCAATCTTTTGAACAAGAAAACAAGTTTTCGTAGTTGTTCAGAGAATTTCAGCAAATGATCACATGGAGGTCACTTAACTAGCCCAACCCCCTCATTTTATAGATGAGGATACTAGCCCCAAGAAAAAGTAAGTGATATGCCTCAACTCACACAAGTAGTTAAAGGCAGGGTTCAGGGTAGCATTCAGCTTGTAAGTTTTCCTAGCGTTGTACCACGATTTCTATAGCTGGGCCTTTGTTGTTATTTATATGACTCAGTTGTGTCAGATTCTTCATGACCCCATCTGGGGTTTTCTGGGTAAAGACAGGGGAGTGGTTTTCCATTTCCTTCTTCAGTGCCTTTTAAAGATGAGGAAACTGAAGCAAACAGGGTTAAGTGACTTCCTCAGTGTCACAAAGATAGTCAATGCCTGAGACTAGATACTAACTCAAGGAAACGTCTTCCTGACTCCAGGCCTGGTATTCTATCTACTCTACCATCTAGCTGCCTAGTAATTGCCTAGAAGTATTGTTACTCAATTTTCCCTAAGCCTTATTCTCTTTTAAGTATCTCTACCTACAATTACCCAAATGCTTCTGAAAAGCTTTTCCTCAGCCATTAATACATGAAATAATTTTTTTCTTGGGTTAAAAAAGGCAGAAAAATGATTTAAGTAGTTGAGTGCAATTGGGTTTTGTTTACTTAACAATAAATTTATTTTCCTTAGACAATTATCCCTCATCTCCCATATTTCAAAAAGAATGTTTTTTTTTTAAATAGAAAAAACATGTTTTGCAAAACATCTGCTGTAGTTACAAGGATACAATGGAAGTTATTCCACTTATGACTGAGAGATAATAATAAAATCTTCAAAGCCCAATACCTGGAAGACAAAGCCTTTGTGGAGCATTGACTGAAACAGAATTTTGAGTGAATAGAACCCTGGGAAGAAAAATCAAATAGGAAAGATGAAACATAGCGAGTATGAGTGACAATAGGTCTTCTTGCTTCATTATAAAAAAGCATTGATTTTATTCATGCCAAAGAGGGGAACACATTTCATCCTGTAATATTTTCCAGTTGTCTATTCTATAGTTGTTTCACATTTAAATTCTGTACCATGGAGAGTATTGCCCATACCACTCAGGATGAGGAAAGCAGTCCACTTGGTGGCAGATAGTCAGCTGAAGTAGAAATAATATTTTCTTATTATGAATAAACTGAAAGGTGAGCAATTTTATTGGCTTAGAATTTCATTTCACATCAGATGCAAAACAATTTATTTAGCTTCCATTTGGAAGTCTAGGAACTCAGTAGTATTTTTCAAAATTTCCCTGAATTCACATTCATTCCCTTCCTGCCCCCCAAAAAATATTTCTCCATAGGTTAAAATAGAGAATTTGAAGAAACAAGATTCTAGATTTCTTCTCCACATTTAAACCTTCACTGATGCTTCAAAAGAATTCCTTCAAGTTATCACGATCATTATTGTTATTTTTAATTTTATCATTATTAATAATATTACTATTAGACATACAATTTCACCTGAGTATTGAACTCCTGGTGTGGGACTAATTCTTCCATTGAATATCAACCTCTTCTCTGTCATTATAAGACTTAGAGAAATGTCTTGCCCAGAGATACATACATTGCCAGTACTCTTGGCCAGTCCTCCATCCATTATAGCATGTTTCTTCTTGTTTGTTATTATTATTATTAAAATTAGTAGAAGTTGCAGTGTGAATAAAGTCAAAACAATAGATGCATGCATAATATTTTCTTTACATAAATAGCCCTAATCTTAGACATTTGTTTGCAAAAGTAAGAATGATTTATTTGGGCTAGGTTTACTTTTTAAACTTAAAATAGATAGATGTTTACACTTCTGTGATCTGATTTCCATTTCTCATGGCAATGTACTGCTTAGTTTGTGAATGCATATGCTTTTCATTGGGATATTTTAAGGGCAAATCAATAAGACAGCAGTGGATGATGAATCATCAAGGGTTTTAGACAATCTGAAGAGCTAAGAACCTAGGAATCAGTTATGTCACATGCCTCCTGCCTGCTAAGTAGCTGCTTAATTTAATACTTGATAATAACAAATTCTGTGCACCTGATATAAGATGTGTTTTTTTTCTTCTTCATCTAATTATTTTAGAAAGCTGCAGTTGATAATAAGATGAGCTTAGATATCAGTCTTAAATATATAAAGGGCAAAATGAAATAAACTAGACTGTCTCTAGATCCTAATGTATTATAAAAAGCAGTATTGTTTTCATTCC
>CM053590.1:33282873-33305383 GCA_028646515.1 Pseudochirops corinnae
AGAGACAGAGAAAGAGAGAGAACATTGAAGGGAAACTCAGGAGTCATTATAAGATGAAGAAACTGAGACTCAGAGAGTTTAGGTACTTTGTAGAAAGACACACAGATAATAGTTATAGGAGTTTTGGTTTTGAATAAGGAGTTCTGTGCACTTTTGCCTAAACTTCTTTAACCATATTCCATCTTTACACGGAGAGCAGAAAGGCACATTTCCTCATCTGTTCTCAACAGCCAAGATTGTTCATCATGATTATAAGGGGTGCAGACATTTTATCCATTTTTTCAGATTATTTTTTTCATCAATCCACAAAGGAAAATATTAAATACTCGATGGGGTCTCTCTTTAGGTTGGCAGAGTGTATTGAATGTTGAGTTTGAAGTCAGGAAGAGATAATTTCAAATCCTACCTTAGATGTTTAAGGGCCATGTAAACCATCAACATTGTCTCAACTACCTCATTTGCATAAAAGAGTAATAATATCACCTAACTCACAGGATTGTTGTGAAGGTCAAATGAGGTAATGTATGTAAAGTACTTTTTAAAACTTAAAGATGTGTATAAATTTTAACTATCAAAATCTGCATTGTTGTCATGCTGAGTTTTTTCTGGTTCTGATGACATCAGATCATATAAGCCTTTTCATGAATCTCTGAATCCCACATATTCATCATTTTATAGTATAATAATATTCTATTATATTCAGGTAACAGAATTTTGCAGTTTTCAAATCAAAGGCAACTTACTTCATTTCAGGGTTCTTGTCACTACAAAACATGTTGCTCTGTATATTTTGGTTTGCATGGAAACTTTCTTTCAGACTTTAACTTTCTTGGGAATATATGACTAGCAGTGTGCTCTCTAGATCAAAGGATATGAAAGACTTAGTTATTTTTTGAAAAAAATTCCAGAGTATTTCCAGAATGGTTAAACAACCCAGTGGATCAGTGTGTCTGTTTTCCCTAGCATATCTCACATGGACTATTTCTGGCTTTTTTTTTTTATCTTTGTTGATTTTCTTTCCATTTTCTTTCCATTTTCTTTCTGTTTTAATCTGCATTTCTTTTGTTATTAGTGATTGAGTACAATGTGGTTAATAATTTGCCATGTTGAGAGTTATACATGAACAGTCTCAAGCATTTCAGTAATCCAGGAGCTAGGAGACAAGGCCCAGTCGTCATCCTGGACCATTATGATCAGGCCAATGAATGGCCTGGCAAGGACATCAGGAACCAAATCACCCAATTTTTTGCTTTTTAATTTTAAAAAAATATTTTTAGTTTTCAACATTCACTTCCTTAAGATTTTGAGTTCTGAATTTTCTCCCCATGTCTCCCTTCTACCCATCCCAAGATGGCATGTAAAAATTCATATAGGCTCTATATATGCATTCATATTGAACCTGTTATCACATTAGTCATGTTGCAAAGAAGAATTAGAACCAAAGGGAGAAACCATGAGAAAGAAGAAACAAAAAAAGGAGAGAAAGAGAGAGAGAGAGAGAGAGAGACCAAATTATATGTTTCAATCTGCATTCAGATTGTTAGTTCTTTTTCTGGATGTGGACAGCATTTTACATCTTGACTCCTTTGAAGTTGTCTTGGATTCTTGCATTGCTTAGAAGAGATAAGGCTGTCAAAGTTACTCATCACACTTTATGGCTGTTACTGTGCACAGTGTTCTCCTGGTTCTTCTTGCTTCACTCATCATCAGTTCATTCAAGTCTTTCCAAGTTTTTCTGAAGTCTGCTTGCTCATCATTTCTTATATCACAGTAGTATTCCATTACATTCATATACCACAACTTCAGCCATTCCCCAATTGATGGACATCCCCTCAATTCCCAATTCTTAGCCACCACAAAAAGAGCTACTATAAATATTTTTGTACATATGGGTCATTTCCCCATTGGAATGATCTGTTTGGGATACAGACCTAGAAGTGATATTGCTGCATCAAAAGTCAAATCATCTGCATTTGTCCAGGTTCAGACAGGCATTTTACCCTGGGGGTTCCTACTGGAAGCAACCCTCTTGGTTGCTATAAGAAGCTGCTTGAGTATTTATGAGAATGGAGATCTGTCCTTCATATACATGAAGAAATTTAACATAGGTGAGAATATGGGCTCCCCACTTAACCACCCTAAGAACTACTGTTCCCTCATGCTTCTTTGAGCACATTGAAATTTGCCAGGAAAACACCCATAAGTGTAACACAGCTGATTTTTAGGCTGAATGGGATGCTTTTGAAGAAAAGATTAAGGCAGATGGAGGGATTGAGCTATTTGTTGGAAATATTGTTCTTAATGGGTACATTGTCTTCAAATAACCTGAATTAAGTCTGGAGTCTAGGACCCAAGTGAAGACTCTGGCCACAAATAATACCTAAACCAATGCCTGATTCTTTAGTGGAGAACTCTTGAAATTCACCACGATGGCTCTATCTATGGGTGTGGGCACAGCCATAGACACCAGTGAGGTCATCATCCTAATTACAGGGATTCACAAGGGAATTGCTCTGTAGAATGCCATTGAAGAGGAGGTAAATCACATGTATACTGTGTTTGACTTCCAGCATCATTCTCATAAAAATAGTCATGTGTGACAAAGATGCCATAATGGAGCTGAAAGTGAAAAGTCAAGTATTTCAAAGAATTGATGTGTTTATAACAAGCACATCCTGTAGAACCACTGTACGTAATAAAAGGAAAAGAAACAGAGAATAGCCAATATTCCAAGAAACCATTTGGTGCCTAAATTGCCCTTGGGGCCTGCTAACCATTACCCAAAAGAGATATACAGACTTTTAGTGAACAGACCTTTAAAAAAAATATTTCATTGTTGAAATATGTATCCACTTGAAATAATGCTTTATCTGCCTTTGATCAACATGGTTGTAGGTGAGTATATTATACTAGATTGTAAGGTCTGGAACTTACAGAAATGGAGTTTAGTAGTAAGGAATCGATCTGTCATTTAATTTTTCTCTGAAGTGAAGACTCTGGACATGGATGTCATTCAAGTTAAAGTCTGATTCTTCAATGGAGAACTTTTGAAAGTTACCTATTTTCTATTGCCATATTATACTCACTAATAAGGAAATGTGGAAATGAACATGCCTAACATGGGCATTTTTTTAAGTGTCCCTAAAACACAAAGAGAAAGAAAAAAGTGTGTATATGTGTGTACACGTAGTCATTGTTTCTCCTATGTAGGAGAGGCATTTAGAAGAGGTGTATGTGGCAGCATGAGTAGACCTAGGAAAAAATACGTGTTTGGGACCTAAAGAGTATTAATGACAAGTATAGGTGGAGGAGGAAGCAATACAACTTTTTTTTTCTTTTTCTCTTTGTTTTACTCATTTTTGTTGATCTTTCATGTTAGACCCCTTACTTGAAACGAGATAATTTCATGAATAAAATATTGGGGATTGGGAGAAGGGATGAGCATTTTTGCTGTTGTAGTCAAGTCTTGCTTTGGGATCACTGAAACTGCCTAATCTGCTACTTAAGAGAGTAAAGTGGAATCCCAATTCACCACTGAAGCTTAGTTTATGTTCAGTGATGATATTGTAGTTTCATCAGAAAGCAGGCAGCCAAATGCATTGAAACAAGGGCTGCTTCAGGGACTTTTGGTATTGGAAATAAGTTGTTAAACAAGGACTATGGCTCAGCACTGGGATTAGTAAAAAAAAGCATGAATTATGTTTCACTCTTGAGATTTGTGGGTAGAAGGTCATATATGTTGAAAAGTCTGCCTAGTAAAGTTTGACCACCCATATTTAAAATGCCTATGCATTTTGCCATCAAGGGAATTTAAATTCAAGAAATATTTATCATCACTTACTATTAAACAAGGTACTAATTGCTCAGGGAGACAAGGTCATCAGAAACTACCAGCAGCAAAATGTTGCCTCCAACATTCATAAGTTATGAGCTAAACCAAAAATGAACAAAGTTTAGGACATATTTTTGGCCACTGGTATAATCAGTTATGCACATCTAAGAACTTTAGTAAATACAGACTAGGGAGAGAAGGAGCTGTGGTAACAATAGCTTTTATTTCAAGTAGACTGAGATGGTTTAACTTTATGGAGACAAAGAGGCTGCTCCCAAGATTTTGTTGGTCCTACCACATAATGATGCACGTTACTGATCCTATGTTGCTACCCTAGTGAATGCAATGAGAGGCAAAGCATCTAATTTTAATAAGAATATATACTTTTTTGTAAGTAGAGTTATTTTGCCACAGTCCATGGCCCATATGTATTTCTTTAATTTAAGTTTAAAGTCAATTATTGGAATGTCCTACGCTGGGAAATGAAGGAAGGAAAGAAGACAGGCAGACAAAAAGACTTAGGTGGATAGATAGATATATAAAATGTCTTGGGAAACTGGGTGGTGTAGTGGAAAGAGCACCAGTCTTAGAATCAGTAAGTTCCAGTTTGACTTCTGCCCCTTATTAGCTGTATTATCCAGGGCAAGTCATTTAATATTGATTCCCTCAAAAAGGAAAACAAAAACGATAAGATGCTTCTCTATCCTTTCATTTTTTTCACCCCCTTGAATTGTTTTTGATATAATTTTATGTATTTTTTTAAAAAAGTATTTGTCTACCCATGTAATTCATCCCCTAGTAGAATGTATATTCTTTCAGGGCAAGGGATATGTTGATTTTGTGATAATACACTTAATGCCTTCAAGAACAGTGACTAAAATTTACAGGAAAACAAAAAAAAAGCCTATAAAATCAGATAAAAATAAATATTATGTGAAAGATATTAAAAGATAATTGTTACCTAATAAATGCTTGACAAATGGGCCAGAATCTCACTTGAACTGTATGATTAACAGATCTGTTTCAACTGAAATATTAAAAAAAAAACACCCAAACCACATCTTTTCCTTCTCCTCCTCTTTTATCAACAAGTCTACAAGCATTTATTAAACATTTTATGTACCAGGTACTGTGCTGGTGAAATAAATACAATAAAAGATGATCCAAGTCCTGGAGAAGCTTACATTCTAATGGGGGCATAACAACACACAGACAGGAGCTGAAAAGACTGTGACAGAGAGGTGGTCTTCAAAATGGGGTGAACTTGGCAGTGAGAAAAAGGGGCACACAATCTTAAGAGAACTCAGTTCAAATCATGGTATGATTGATGTTATGAGTCCCTCTGTTATAATATGCTTTCCTCGGGTCTGAGAAAACAAATTCATGTGTTTGTGTATACTTTCCACGTTCTTAAAGTAAAACAAAAACTAAAATATACATTGTTGAAGGTTAAATAACCTTCTGGGTCCTTCTCCTGTCTTCTGCCTGGTTTTTCAGCTTTGCCTCTAATTGTCTGAAACTTTCCTTTTGGATTAACTGGCAATAATTCTACTGGTGTCACTTTGTGGTACTACATCATAAAAAAAAAAAAAAAAACTTAGATCAAGTGAATAAGTGTTTGAGTCTTAAAAAGAGTATTTATATGGTAATTGCTGTCAGGTCCTTTAGTATAGTAATCCTGGTAGGGATTGCTATAATGAGGTGATGATGTTAATTTGGAAAGGGAATATTACCTTCTCATCTTCAATTTGATGGATAGCATCTTTCTCTAATATAGAATTTCTGCATTGTGTCTGCACTGGGAATGTGTCCAACTATTCAAAACAACACTTCACATCCAACCTCATGGTTCAAAGTGGGTGAAGGTACTTGACAAGTTGCCAAATAAACCTCAGACTTATAAGCTCTCTAGTACCTAGGGTTTCAAATATAATACCCTCTCTAATTTATGTAAAAATGAACTCATTTAAGACCCTGAGACTAACTTTTTTTCCTCCCCAGGTTAAATTTTGGCCAATAAATAGTGATTCAATCCCCAACCTCAATTCTTTGCTAGGAATCTTAGTATATTCATGTAAGACACAATAAATACTCTCAAAAAGTTTACAAATAGGACATAGCCAAGCTGACAGAGTCAAGAAAGCACTATGAACTCTTCCAATGTTCTCCTCTAAACAACATTAAAATGTCTCAAATCAAATTCTGAAGAAGCAGAGCCAACAAAAGGTCAGAATGAGACATGTGTCCATCCCAAGACAACGTAGGAGGTTGGGAAGAGAGATTTGTGACATAGTTGGGGGGGGGGGGGGATAGAAGCTGACCCAAAGCCCACATGAATAAAATGCCAGTGGTGGGACTAGGTGGTAATGAATGAGGCAGCAAAAGCTTTTGGGAGCTTGCAACTCAGAAAAGACAAGGGTACTTGGCAACTGGTCAGAAAGAGATTACATCAGACTCCTGAGCTAGCATGGATTTTGGATCAGATGCTGTTGGTCAGCTTCCGTGCTTATACACATTTCTATGTCATTGTTCAAGGGCAGAGAGGAACACTTCTTTTAAGAGAGATTGAGTAGGAGGGAGGGTCAGTATAGCTTTTGGTCACAAGTCATCTAGGACCCTGAGGAGCAGCATCTATTGCAATTCCAAGGGATCAGGGTCCTTTCTGGGTAAGGAACAGAATGCCATCTTGTCTTCTAGTTGTGTCAAACAGTCAGTTTATCAAAACAACTATCCACAAATGTTAGTTAAAAGAATTTTTAAGAGGAATAAGGACTACAGATTCTACTTCAAATAATTATGGGTGGAAAGGAGAATTTTAGGGTGACTTTCAGAGAATGGGCTCTATTTTTGTTCTGATTATTGGATAAAACTTATTTATGTGCAAAACTCATTTTAATGTCTGGTGTAGAAAAGAAATTGAAGAAATTGTTGGAATCCATTTTTTTATTTTATGAGTTATTAAGGATAAAGAAGAAAGAATTTTTTAAAATATCCGTCAAGAAGCAAAGAAAGAAGAAAAGGCAATGTGTATATGTGTATACCTAATTTATGTTACAAGGTTTGGAGATAGAACAATAAAACAGACAAGGAATTAGAAAATGGCCATAGGATACAGGGGCAGGAAGGAATCTGAACCCCTTTTGTACATATATACATATATACATATAACTATACATATACACACATACATATGTGTGTAAACATATATATACATATATACATCTCTACCTATATATCTCTACATATCTAAAAATACATATACACACATACATATACACACATATGTATAGGTATATGTATACACACATGCATACATATACATAAACATATATACATACATGTCTGTCTGTCTGTCTAGATTCCTGTATAGAAATAAATTTGAAATTCTTAGAATAAACTATTTTGCTATGATTCTAAGAATGATGAGGTTGATTAACAGGTGCCATTAGGTGAGAGGTCATTCAGAAGACAAAAAAGATACATGATGATACTTGGTTGTTCCCTACTGAGGGATATTGAGGTAACAGTTTGGTAAACCGGCAAAGAGTAGAGAATTTCATTGTATTCTCAGAGTTAATTTTTGCAACACAATGGGGAACCCTCTGGGACGTTGTCAAACTTGAAGCAACTACTTGCTCCTATTGATTTGTCTGCTGACACAGGACAAAGTCAGAAAGGATGCAGAAACTGTTAATTAAAATCATAGCATCATCAAATAATACATGTAGGAACAAAAGGGACCTCAGAGGCAATCCAGCCAATTCTCTTCTTATTTTAGGGATCAGGAAAATGAAAATCAGGTAGGTTAAGCCTCATTCTGAAGGACAGAGAAATAGTGAATATTAGAGGAGGGATCTAAATTCAGGTATTCTCAATCCAAAGTCATTGTTCTTTCTATTGTATTACACTATCCTCTACTGTGATTATTAAGTTCTGGGCAAAAAAAAAATGGTCCTTATGGGGACAGTTGTTCCTTTCTTCACTACTGCCAAAAGAAGATAATGGGATCATGGCATGCCAACATGACTTTAACTTTGCCAATGCTTCCCATAATGTCTTGTTCAGCAGTTCTCAACCTGTGGGTCATGACCCCTTTGGGGGTCAAATGGGGTCACCTAAGACCATTGGAAAACACAAATTTTCGATGATCTTAGGAACCGAGACACCACTCCTCTATCTGTCTCCAGGCAGGTCCATCCACATGCAGATACATCCACATACAAGTATTAAAGGGTCATGGCATTAGGAAGGTTGAGAACCACTTGTCTAGTTTCTGTAGTTCTCTATTTAGAAACCCCTTTTTATTAGTAGTGGTGTCCAGGGCACAGCACTGAACTCTAAACTCTGAATTTAAATTATGACAAATACACTAGCAGGTTGGAATGACTTTCCAGAGTCATTCTGGGATGGCCATATGCCTGTGACTAATTTCTAAGGTGCTAGGGGCAGAAGATTTTGTGGTAAAAGAAATGGAGAAGAAATGGTCTTTCTCAGTTTCCAGCTGACTTAAACAATGGAAACATATGGAACACTCATAGATTGTGTGAAAACCTGATCAGGTAAACTTGTCACAGGACTGCTTCCACATGTATTATTTAAAAAAAGATGAAAAGGACAAGATGAAAATAATAATGCCACCACAAATTGAAGTTTAATATAACATGCTAAGGGTTTTGGAACACTGTGGACATATTCTCTCATTTGAGTCCCTCGACAGCTCTAAGAAGTAAAAAATATATGTGTTATTCCCATTGCATGGATATATCTTTGACTCTGTCCTAATCAGTATTTTTGTTTTCAATAATTTGATTGAAGGAATAGAAATCATGCCTGATGGATTTGCAGATTAGTTGAAGTTTATAGGGAGAACTAACATAATGGATGAAAGACTTGGAATAGAGAAAGACCTCTATATTGACTACAAGTTTTCTATCCATGCTAATTATATACTGTTTTCTTTCATCCTCTTTGGTCTAGTCAAATAAATGTCTTTATGTTTCTTGTAGAAAAAAATCCATCTCCTATTGCCATACCTTTTCACAGTCTGTCTCTTGTGGTTAAAATCTATTCCCTCTTCACATCTCCTTCTTAGATTCTCTAATTTCCTTTGAAACTTAGCCGCAAAACAACATATTTTATAAGACTTTTCATAACTTTCCCAACTGCTAATGTATTTACCTTGTAACATGAATCTTTATACATATATATTTATATATACATATACATATATGCATGTATATTTATACATATACATATATGTGTGTATGTATACAGATGCAGTATATGTGTATATATACAAACATAAACTCACATATATGTATGTATATATATAGCACCCTAGCAGAGTGCCTGACACATAGATGATTGATTATGTTTTTTAATAGATTGATAATGACATTCTTCAAAGAGGAGCTGATTCTAATTTTAAAAAGAATTTCATAGGAAGTAAAGTAACATTTTACTTTCCCATTAAAAAATTCAGCTTCACAAGTACTTGCCAGAGGTTATATGACTGGGCAAAACTTCCTCTGAAAAATACCAGGAACTGATTATCCATAGCAGTTAATATGAGTCAATAGTGTAAAACTGTTGACAAAAAAGATTACATTTTCCTAGGCTGTGTTGAACTACATGATGTTCAATTGAAGAGAAATTATATTTTCTCTCCATTTAGACCTTTCTATTCAATTGACATCTGGAGTAGTAATCTCAGATGAGGTCACCACATTTTTGGAAAGCTATTGACAACCTTGGGTATACTAAGAGAAAAGTACTTAGAATTGTCAATCGACTAAAGACAAATTTCATGTCTGAGGGTTGGACAAACTGGAGAGGTTTTACCAGGAGAACATGAGACTTTAGTGGAATATGACAGATTTGTATTTGAAGGACACATGGAAGAGGGAGATTATTCATTTGGGTCCCCAAAGGAGCAATAGGGCAATATGTTGAAAATGCAGTGAAGAAGCTTTATCTAAGGCAAACTATTCAACATTACAGTAACACAAGTCTATGACCCAAATACTGATGAAGACCTATAGAATCTTCTAGAAATAACTCTAAAAATATATGTCATAGACATGATAGATAATTGGAATGCTAAAGGAGGAAATCAAAAGATAATTGGAATAACAGGCAAGTTTTCCCTTGGAGTACAAAATTAAACAGGGTGGAAACCAATAGAGTTTTGTCAAAATAACTTACTTGTTACAGAAAACATTCATTTTTTTAGCAACTCAGAAAGAGATTCTATATAAGGGCATCACTAGATGACCAATATTGAAAAAAAGATCATATAGCCATACCTTTATACACTTTGTAGGCAAAGATGGAGAAACTCTATACAGTCAATGAAAACAAGACCTGGAATGACTGTGGTTCAGATCATGAAATTTTTATAACAAAATTCAGACTTAAATTGAAGAAAGTATGGAAAACCAGTAGAGCATATATGTCTGACCTAAACATCCTTTATGAATATGAAGTGAAGATGATGAATAGATTTAAGGGATTAAATCTTATAGGTAGAGTACCTGAAAAACTGTACACAGAGGTTTGAAATACTGTACAAGGATGCAGCAAGAAAAACATATTCCTAAGAAAAAGATGAGCAAGAAAGAAAAATGGCTGTCTGATGAGGCTTTATAAATTGATTAGGAAAGAAGGAAAACAAAAAAGTAAAAGAGAAAGCAAAAGATATACCCAACTGAATGCAGAATTCCAGAGAACAAGGAGAGATAAGAAGGTTTTCTTAAATGAGCAATGAAAAGAAATAGAAAAAAAACAATATTATGGGAAAACAAGTGATCCCCTCAAGAAAATTAGAGATATCAAAGGAACATTTAATGCAAAAGTGGACAAAGCAAAATATAAGTTAATGACTTAAGTAAAACAGAAGATATTAAGAAGAGATGGCAAGAATGTACACGCACACAAACACACACACACACACACACACACACAAACTACATAAAAAAGATCTTGGCATTGCCAATAATCAATCACAAAGGTGTGGCTACCAATTTAGAGCCAGTAATTACAGAGAATAAATTCAAGTGGATCTTAAAATCATTGCTAACAATAACAATAGAGCTAACAATAAGATAATGGAATTCCAGGTGAGCCATTTAAAATCCTACAAGATGATGTTGTTAAAGGGCTGCATTTAGCATGCCAGAAAATTTGGAAGACAACAGTGGATACTGGATTGGAAAAAAAAAAAAAAACAAAAACAGCTTATATCCCAATCCTAAAGAAGGGCAATGACAAGGAAAGTTCAAATTACCAAAAATGAGTTGCACTCATTTCACACACCAGCAAAAATTAGTATTAAGATTCTGCAAATGAGGCTTCAGCAATAGTGAACTGAAAATTACCAGAAAATCAAGATGGTTTTCAAGAGGTATAGAAACCAGGGACCAAATTGCCAATATTCTCCGAGAATAGAGAAAGGAGGGGAGTTCCAAAAAATCTACTTCTCTTTCATTGAGTACACTAAAGCTTTTGTCTGTGTAAGTCACAGCAAAATGTGACAAGTGCTTAAAGAGAAGGGAGTGTCAGAGATTCTTGCTTGTCTCCTGAGTAACCTATATGTGGGCCAAGAAGCTTCAGTTAGAATTGATGTGGAAGAACTGATTTAAGATTAGAGAAGTGGTATGACCAGGCTGTACACTGTCAGTGTATTTATTTAACTTATATACAAGATAAATCATGCAAAATGTCGGCCAGAATTAAGGTTTACAGGAGAAATATCAATAATGTCAGATATGCAGATGATACTTCTCTGATGGCAGAAAGAAAAGTAGAATGAAACTTCTTAATAAGAGTGAAAGACAAGAGTATAAAAGTTGGCTTGAAGCTTATGCACCACCACAACAATTAAGATCATGACAACTGGTTCCATCACTTCTTGGAAAATTGAAAGAGAAGAAAGGAAACAGTATCAGATTTTATATTCTTGGACTTAAAAATTACTCCACATGGCAATTGCAGCCAGGAAATTAAAAGATGCCTGCTCCTTGGAAGGAAATCTAAGGCAAATCTGCATAGTGTACTAAAAAGCAGAAATATTGCCTGGCTGACAAAGGTCCATATCATCAAAGCTATGGTTTTTCCAGTAGCAATGCATGGCTATGAGAATAGGGCTATAAGAAAAGCTGAACACCACGGAATCAATGCTTTTTAATTATGGTGCTGAGGGAGATTTGGAGAATCCTTTGGACATGATGGAGATTAAATCAGTCAATATATAAAAGAAAAACTGGGCTATTCTCTGGAAGGTCAAATCCTGAAACTAAAGGTTAAATGCTTTGGCCTCATAACAAGAATATGGGAGTCTTTGGAAAGGACCCTGATGTTGGAAAAGATTGAAGGAAAAGTAAAAGGGCAGAGGAAGAGATGAATAGATAGTTTCATGGAAACAATGAACATAAATTTGGACGTACTTTGAGAAATGGATGATAAAAGGGTCTGGAGTGCTATAGTCCATGGGATCACGAAGAGTGAGGTATGACTGAATGAATGAACAACAACAAAGAAAAATATCCTAACAATTATATATGAAATGGGTTGCCATGGGAGGTATTGGGCTTCCTCTTCATTGATTTTATTCCAAAAGTTGCCATTTTTGCCGGTCTTGTAGAGGGGATATTTTTAATTGATGGGTAGAAATAGATTGATTCTTAAGTATCTTAGACTCCTAAGACAGTGATTCTGTGATCTCTTTATTATGCTGTAGTAAATTATTTGTGCTTGGTTTTTTATATCCTCATTTTTTTTTACTCAAGGATGCTTTATTGCATCCATAGACCTTCTTATGAAGTTTCAAAGAAATAAGAAAATAGAAATAAATATAGGAAAATAGAGATGTATTTTAAGACATCCATGACTAGTACCTAAAAGATGATCAACAACAACAGGTATGAGTCAATCACTCAATAAACATTAATGAGGTGCCCACTATGTTCCAGGCACTGTGCTAAGTGCTTTGTTAAAAAAAACTATTCTAGCATTTGTAGGACTAATATTGAATCACTAGTTGTCAATAATGAGAGGTAATAAGAATCTGGATAGACTTTGTGATTTCACTCTCATAAAGAGTTTCAAAGGGAGGAAACTCTAATAAAAAAGTCTCTAACTTATAGTCTTAAAGAGTTGCCTAGAAGTCTCAGGGGTCAGCTGGCTTGTCCATTATTAAATCACATGTTTGTGTCAGAGATTAGAATTGAAGATATATCTTTTTTTTTATTTTCAAGCCCAATTAATTATTCATTACATCATGCCTGTTCTCATACTATTCACATGTAATATATCTCATTAATTTTACATTGTGTTTTCCTCATAATACCTCTGAAGTAAATAATAGAAATATTCTTCATATCACTTTTCAACTAAGGAAATTGAGGTTAGGGGACTAAGGAATTTGACCATGTCCTACAATTTAAAATTCAGTAAGTTGTTTTGTATCATGACAGTTAATTACACTATTTAAGCACAAAACTCGATGAATAGAAATTTTAAAATACCGATCTTCCAAGATTCAATACTTTCAGTAATCTTTCCTATTATAATGGCAAGAACAAGTCAATGAAAGGGAAAATTTGGGGAGTAGAAGCCTCTAGATATAATTTACTACTCTGACAAAATCATGGTAATCTCAGCCCATTCCCAATTCAGTAGACCTGTTCTCCTGGAAGCACTTACCCATACCCTTTTCTTTGTTTATCACCTGGAAAGTCTTAATGTATGGCCTCAGTTGATACAATTAATCCATTCAGCATTGAAACATCAAATAGTTCATTGAACAAAATCATGGCAAAGAAAGTTACTCTAAAACTTTCCCCACATTAGCAAATCTAATTTAAAATTAATATGTATAAATTTCTTTCCATCCATTTGAAATGCATAAATAAGCTCCATTTTCAGTGATGAAGAACTGCGCAGTGATTTGAAACACCAATTACATGAAATTCATAAATTCATCTTTCCATATTCTTTTCTTCTTTCTTTTATTTATCAGTTAGGAAATAATAGACAATACATTGAGTATGAAACAATTTTCGTATTTCTTAGAGAACTATTTTCTTTTGCTATTTTGGACGATCACTTAAAATTAAAGCACAGTTTCTGTTGTTAATCACTTATCCCACGACGACAGGAAAGTCTTGGTTTGTTTAATTAGAAAAAATGAAATGTTGTTAGAAATGGTTTATCTCTGGGTGATGAATCCTATATTACTTAGCAATCTAATTGTCTAATGCTAGAGCTATAGATTGAAAGTTTTACTATGGGTGGCTAGGTGGTTCAGTGAATAGAGTATCAATCCTGGAATCAGGAAGACCTGAGTTCAAACCTGGCCTCAGACACTTAACACTTACTAGCTATGTGACCTTGAGCGAGTCACTTGACCCTAATTGCCCTGCCTCCTGCTCTTCCAAAAACGAAAAAAAAAAAGGAAAGGAAAAAGGAAAAGAAAGAAAAAGGAAAGGAAAGGAAAAGAAAAGAAAAAGGAAAGGACAAGAAAGGACAGGAAAGGACAGAAAAGGAGAGGACAGGAGAGGAGAGGAGAGGAGAGGGAAAGTTTTACTACATTAATTAGTGTCTCTTACTTTTGTCTTCCACTACAGAGTTCATTGTCTCATTTTTGGTTTTGTTTCCTCCAAAATGCACAGTTCCTAATAAAAAGTAGGCACTTAATAAATGTTTGTTCATCGAGATTGTCTCTGTGGCAATTTATATGGAATCTATACTTACAACTGCATGCATGTCCACAAGTCTCCCAAATAATGTGTAACGTGTCATCATTCTTCAGAAGAATACTACAGTGAAATGAGTAACACAACAAAAATATCCTAAATATATAATAATGGGTATAGTATCTGAAATCTTGTCAATCTTTATTCTACAAAGATATCTTTTTTGCTGCCATCAGTTGTCAGTTGTGTCTGACTCTTCACAACCCCATCTGGAATTTTTTTTTTCACAAAGAAACTCCTGAAGTAGTTTGCCATTTCCTTCTCCAGTTCATTTTACATATTGGAAACTGAGACAAACAGAGTTAAGTGACTTGCCCAGGGTCACACAGCTGGTATATGTATGAAGCTGAATTTGAACTCAGGCCCTCCTGTCTCCAGGCCTGGCACTCTGTTTATTGCACCAACTGGTTGTCTTACACAAATTTTTCTTATCTAGTCTCACTTGAGCCCTCACTGCTATCCAGAAAATCTTTTATCCTTATCTGATGGATTCCATCAACTTCCTTGGATGGATATTCCAAACCTCTCTTTTCAATCTTGTATTTTCGCACCAGTTCTTTCTTGGCAAATAGAGTTAATAATGTATACTATTTATGTAGTGAGTAAAATTTTGCTAATTACTTGATATATATGCTCTCACTTGAATCTCCTAGCAGTCCTGTGAGGCAGACATTATTATTATCCTCATTACCACAAATAAAGAAACTGTGTAAGAAATGATTTGCCTGCACGATTTACATAGTTAGTGTAAGAGGTAAGATTGCGACTCAGGTCTTCCTGCTATTGAGATCATTGTACATTGTGCTTTGCCAAGAAAAATTTTTTAAAAATCCCCATATTGAGGTTTTTTCTCCATCCAGTCTTCTTGAACACAAAGACCTTGTAACAACACTGCCCTACCCCAAACTATGCAATGGATTACAAAAATTTTCTCACTAAACCAAGGATCTATAATTTGATGGGCTTAGAATAGAGATTGTGTTTCATAATGGAAACAGAGATGAAGTAGGAGTCAGGAAGTCTAAGTTTCAAATCTTTCCTCTGACAAACATTGAATTGTGACCTTGGATAAATCACTTAACATTTTAGTCATCTAAGCAATTTTCTAAGACTGTATTAGAGAAGATATCCAGGGTGGTACGTCATCTTGTACTTGCCCATAATGATAATAATCATGACTCCCACTCCTATTTCTCTATATCACCCTTTACTAACTCCGATGTCAAACTCACTAAAACGTAGTATATAAAGATTTTGAAAGTGTCTTTATCAAAAAGGTCTTTAGCCTAAAGCTAACTTGGTTCCAAATATTCCAAGAATTACCTAGGCTTGTGTCGTCATTTGTTTTTTTTGGTCCTCCATTTCTGAAGAGAACCAATGGCATCATGGGATGATTCTTGACTCATGGGTGAATTAAATTTAAGTGAGGCCAAGTTGCACAAAGGCCTCAGGCTCACTCTTTTCCAGAATCATCAAACTTTAGTGGAAAGAGAAAAGTCAAAATACCGCCAATGGCCTGGGATGTAGTAGATAGCCTTGGCATCTTTTATCTCTCATCAGGCTCTAAGCACTCTACAGCACCTGCTTCAGTCACTTTCATGACTATTTGAACAAATTGTTCTCTTTCATCTATTTTGCCAGGGGAGTCCTCACATTCTTGGGAGGAGACACCCCCACCTCCCCGCCCATGACAATGATGGGCTTGAGGCTTGTCCCCTGGTTGAGCCTATCTGCCAAGATGGTTTATTGGGGTGTGGCTGTTAAACATGCTACAGCTTCTTGAAGTCACATGTGAAAGTTGAATGCCAGGTAGACACCAAAAGTGGATGAGTGTTCCTGAAAAGGGCTTGGCAAGCCTTGAAGAGGAACTAGTCCTCCTTGAACTTGGATATTCATCACCAGGTCTATAGTCAAGTTAATGCTTTTAAATTCTCTTATTTTATGTACTAGTGTACAGGTTCACTTTCACAATGAAGCATCAGAGTAGTACTTTAGTGAAGGTGCCAGATATCTGCAAAAAATACACCCACAGAAAATAATCTCTTTATTTTCACAACTTCCTTCCAACTACCTTTCAATTTTAGCTCAGATTTGAGACAAGAAAATGTTCATTTAACTGTCTCCATGTTTTCAGTTTTGCTATAACCTCTCTTCAGAATGATCTCCCCGATATCCTAATAATTTGAAATATTGTAAGGACTAACTCCAATACTACCTGCTCAATAAAGTCTTCCCTGGTCTCCCAGCCAGAAGTCTCTTTTTTCATCTTTAGACTCTGATATGGTTTATAGCATGCATTTCCTTCTGGTCTCCCTATTATGCTGGAAGGAAGAAAACGTTATTAATTTCCAACCATATACAAGGCATTATGCTAAGTTCTTTATAAATAGTATTTGAATGTTATCATTATCAACGTTGTATAGATTAGGGAACTGAGGCAGAGAGAGATTAAGTGATACAGAGGGCTTATTTGGGTAGTAAGCATCAGAGGCCAAATTTAAATTCATGTCTTCCTAACTCTATGCCCAATACTCTCGTTACTGTACCATCTAGCTACTACTATTGCTCTTTTAATAAAGGGAAAACTTTTTGTGGGTAAGGTTTACTCATATTTATGAATTTCCATGGCAATAGTGCCACTATTTATACTTAGTAGGCATTCAACAAATGTGTGACTTAAACCTTTTTTTCTTTCTTTTTCTTTCTTTTTCTTATTTCCTAAACCCTTTGTAATACTGTCTGTTTATGGACATGAAAATATTTGAACAAGGCAAGTTTGTTCATTGTGTGTCTCAGATAACTCTGCGTTCTAGTGACTGTAAAACTGTGATATGGATAGTGCAAAATGTGAACAAAATAAGTTATTTATTTCTGCCTTGTGCTGAATTAATGCTTTATTTGTTTTCATAAAATTTCCATGCCAATTATTAATTAAACCAAGTTCATTAGGAAGGGTTTTACCCCAGAGATAAAAAAAAAATCATTTGAAGAGGAAGCTTGATCTTTTCAGAGATTTTAATGCTGTTCCAGAGAGACAAAGTTGAAATGAATGAACCAGCATCCATGTTGATTCCTTAATGGAGTTCTCCAGCCAAGAGAAGTCAAGTCAAAGCAACAATAGTTTGTCAGGGGCCTACTATGGGCAAGGCACTATACTAAGTGCTGGTGATCATAAAATAAGCAAAAAAAACCAGTTCCTTTCCTCATGGTCCTCACAAGGTAATGGACATAGAAACAACTATGTGCACATGTATGTAGAGAGAAATGAAAAGATGATGGTTAATGGAACATCAATGCAAGGAAAATTGAGGCATACTTAGTGGAAAAATCAAACATATCACTATCATGGTAGACAAATGAGTCTAGTGTATCCTTGAGGAGAATGCATCAAAAAAGTTTCAGAGGCAAACTATAATGAGAACCTAGGAAAGCGCTTTAATTTAGTACTTGAGAAATCATCAACTTAGAAAAAGGAACTTCCACTATATAATAGGTTCAAAATTGTGAAGTGAGTTGACAGTAAGGAAACGGAAGCAATAGTTATAGACACATCTTTCTCTAAATTTGTCAGTGAAACAATGATAGTTTGAGTGCTTGGTAGGGTAAAGTAAGGGGCTTTTATTTATTTTTTTAAGGTGAAGCCTCAGCATGATTGTAGGTGACATGGAAGAAGGTAGTGGATAAGAAGAGATCAAAGACCAACGGATGAATAAATGAATGAATGAGAAAATATTTATTAAGTACTCAGCATGTAACAAGCTTTATACTGATCACTGGAGACACAAATACACAAGAGAAGACAGTTTTTGACTTAAAGGAGTTTACAGTGTGATAGAAAGAGACATATGTAGAGTAATAGTAGTCAAAGAGGGTTATTTTTACTTGAAATATTACAAGAATAATAAGTGTAGTTCACAAGGAATTTTGCAAACAGTATCAATGATGGTACTGATTGGATTACAGCTGAGAACAAGAAAATAGAAAAGATAGGGGAGGGCAGGGAAGGAGAAACTAGAAGATATGAATGCTTAAGTCAAGCATACTGAAGGCCAGGAAATATCCAGAAAACAAAGTGAAATGTAGCTTGAATCAATGTAGATATTAATAGATGATGTGAAGCACTCATAAGATAGATAAGTGATGAAGTGGAATGCAAGACCTAAAGTCAGGAAGACTTACATGCCTTAATTCAAATCTGACTTCAGACACTTACTAGCTGTGTCACCTAAGACAAGTCACTTAACCTTTTTTGCCTCAGTTTCCTCATCTGTAAAATGAGCTGTAGAAGGAAATGGCAAACCAGTCCAGTAGTTTTATGAAGAAAACCCCAAATGGAGTCATGAAGAGTCAGACATGGTTGAACTGACTGAAAAACAACAGTAACAACAACAACAATAAGTGACGTAATCATTTGATACTAGAGTGCCACAGCAGAAAAAAGTGTAGGATGGATGCACAGATGGAAATCAGCATTTATTAAGCACAAGCTGTGTGTCAGGCACTTTTCTGAGCACTTTACAAATATCTCATTTGGTCTTCACAACAGTTTTTTGATCTTGTTCATTTCCCAGCATTTACTAGCAAATGTCTCTTTAAATGGCTATGTGGTAGCTCTGACATCATAACAAAGAAAGGAAAAAAAAAACTCCATGAGTAAAATTTGCATAAAAGTATCATCATTATGATTATAACCCATCTTTACTATTACTACCACGGCTACTACTACTATCTTTCGTAGCCAGTCAATTATATCAATAAAGAGTCATGGTCCGATGACACCTATTTTCTTCTAGGCATTTCTGATAGGAAAACCTTATATTGTGATTATAGACTGAGTTTCACATCAACTCTCTGTTGTATGTGAACAATTTATTGTCCTCAAATTAGATTATGAGATGTAGAAATACAAAAAAAAAATCTGTTTCCATTTCTCCTTAATGCAGAAATACAACTTCCGACAATTTTGTTTTTTGGTATATTTCTTACTTCCTTGAAATGTTAGGAGAGGAATAAGTGAAGAAACAAAGTGTTATCTGTTGCCACCTTTAACAATCTGCATTTGGGGTCTCTGACATTGCAACTAGTTGAAGGAAGGAAAGAAAGAAGAGGGTGAGTTCTCTCATATTCCATGAATGTCAGAAAATTTACTGCTCACCACAAAGAGGTGGGGAATTGCTATCATGGCCTTGGTTGGGGACCATAAGGCACTCTTTATATACATAATTCCTTAGAAGAATTTTGGAAATTGCAATACTTAAAAAAAATGTAATGCGGGCTTTCTACATACCTAGATCACCAGTGATAAAGTCACTTACATGGAAGACAGTGACACCTGATTCTGTGAGACAGGAGAACTAGCACATTCTTGAGTGCTCTGCATTGGTCTATACCATGATTGAATGCAGTCTTTGTCCATTAGCTCCATAGCCAGAAGTGCCTGCATCTTTAAAACTGCCTGACCTTAGTCTGCCTTTTTTCCCCCTATATTGCACTTCAAGGCTGAAGACTCATTCACAGCAGGAGATATAATGAGCTAAATGAAGAGAGCCTGGGGGCAATCTTCCATCTATTTTAGACCATGTGTTGCCAAAAAAATGAACTTGTGGCTCTGATATAATTTTGTTTATCTTTCCCTGTTTTTATTTCTTTATGTAAGGGATAAAATCCCTAAACTGAGAGCTCAAGCCATTGGGATGCAGTATACCCAGAAACCATTCCCAGTAGTGAACAGATCTAATTTGGTTTGTCTATAAGATAATTTCTCTAACTTTAATTTTGTGAATCAGTTTCCAAAGGTTTCCCAAGGAAAAAGGATATGGAACGCTAGATAAGTGGGTTTTTGCCTCTCACCGAAGACTGAGGGGGTTTAAGTTAGATTATGACTTTTAGAAGTTGAAAGGGTTGTATCACTATATCTTTAAAGTAAATGTTCCATTGCAAAAGCTAATCTGGTGTAAAGTGTTAAATAGAGAAGGAATTCTATTTACTCGCCCTGAATGGGAGAAGATAATTGTTAGGGACTTGAGTCAATAGCAAAAGAACAGAGATCCCCTCTCCAACCCCAACAGGACACAGAACAGGGTAAAAGTGGAAGGGAGAATGCGTTGACTGGAGAAAGTAAGAACAAAATCAATGTTACAGATTTCACTTGGTTTGTCCATAACATGAATTTCTCTACCTTTAATTCTTCTGAGTCAGTCTCTGAAAATCTAAGTGTCCTCCCTAGACCTGTGAAGTAGGGAGAAGGAAAGGTGTTGCCTAGATTATTGTTGTTCAAATTCTCATTGTCATTTCTATGTGCGTGACTTTAGAAAAGACATTAAGCCTCTTTGAGACTCAATTTCTTTATGTTTAAAAATGTAGCACTGGGAGGCCACGCACAAGCAGCTTCCCAAAAGAATGCTAATGTGAACAGCTTTTAAGGTTCTGATTACCCAGTATAGTGAACACTCTATTTATTCAAGAACAAATCACAATATAGTATTCACAACATTACATCTTATCACAGAAAATCACAATATAGTGTTCACAACAGCTTATCATTAAAATGGCCACATAGTTTTCAACAAAGTGGTCACAGTATTTGGAACAAAGAACAAAAGAACAATCATCTGGTATTCCTGAGGAGGTTTGCCTCCTTACTTAGTGTAATGATACTGGGATATGAAAATCTTCCATGACCATTGAACTTGCTGATGTAGCAGGAAGGGATGGAGCAAGAGAAAGCCAGAACCAAGCTAGTGTCTATGCCATGGTGAGTGGAAGCAGAGGCAGAGGCAGCGGCTGCAGTTGTGGCACCAACTTCCTTTTTTTGAGCCACCCAGAATCTCTGCTAAGAACTCCTGCTGAGGCCTGCCAGGGACAGGAACTGCAGGGTGGCTGGAGCTGGGAGCAAGCTACCTGGACACTGAATAGTTGTTGTGAGTGAGAAGAGGAGGATCTTTGCCTGAGGTAGCCTGTCCTGTTTTGAAGGCTTGAGAATGGTGTTTACTACTTTAACTACATGTGCCAGCTTCATAACTACTGTGTTGACTTTGACTTTCTGGTTTTGGGACTCAGTTTTCTGGTATTTAAATAAATGTTCTAGCTATATTTCTCATGTAGAGAGCCTGTTACATTTTGTAATTAATAACCACATCAGCATACTTATAGTTATTGCAGGCATTGTAAATACTGCATTGTTAATACATTTAGTCATTCAATCACCTCACAATACAAATCACTTATAGGGCAACTAGAGTAACTTAGTCACTTATTTAGAAATAAGTTACTAAGTATCACTAATCACTAAATACAATCATTCAAAAATACACAAACCCTCGACCTCTAGGTCTCTAGTAGCCTTCAATTTCATCATAGCATTTAATATCCAAGGAGAGACCTTTTCTTCATCTTGATTCAGGGTGGTCTCTCAGATTCCCTGGATCACCTTCCATGGTTCCAGCTTCTACCTGAATCCACAAAACAGTCACCTGAATTCAGAGGCAGACAGCTCTCACATTCTCTTCCAGTCCTCTGGGCAGTTCCTGATACACACTGAATTTCACAGGGTCCAGCACATCTCGAAACCTTCACAATTTCTGTTCCCAGGAACTCAAGGATCAACCAAGCCACAAACAAAGTCTTATCCTGGTCACCCTTCCTTAGTTCCCCAGCAGTTTGGCTGGCCCTAGGAACCAGAAGAAATCTCAGCCTTCCAGGTGGCCTTCTTGACAGCCTTCACCAGATTCTGGTCTCAAGGAAATCCTCTCTCAGTTCTCAGTCAGCTTCCAGATGCTCACTGAGAGAAATTCTCTCTTTCTCTCTCTCTCTCTCTCTCTCTCTCTCTCTCTCTCTCTCTCTCTCTCTCTCTCTCTCTCTCTCTCTCTCTCTCTCTCTCTCTCTCTCTCTCTCTCTCTCTCTTTCTCGTAGAACACTTTCTTCC
>CM053590.1:33305883-33326967 GCA_028646515.1 Pseudochirops corinnae
TCATAAAGTCATTTGCTTCCATTTGCTACCCTCTAATTCTGAAGAAATTATTCTCTTCAGTGAGCTTTTGAGATTCTTTTTCATTCTGGCAAATTTGAATTTTTAAGGCATTCTTTTCCTCATTGGCTTTTTGGGCCTCTTTTGCCATTTGAGTTAGTCTATTTTTAAGGTGTTATTTTCCTCAATCAGGTTGTTGACTCTCTTTTCATGATTTTCTTGCATCATTCTCATTTCTCTTCCCAATTTTTCCTACACTTCTCTTATTTGGTTTTTAAAATCTTTCTTAAGCTCCTCTATGGTCTGTAACTGATTCATATTTTTCTTGGAAGCTTTTGCAGCAGGAGTTCTGACTGTGTTGTCTTCCTTCTGTTCCATGATTTGATCCTTTTTGTCCCCCAAAAAGGAATCTAAAGTTGCATGGCTGTACTTGCTTTGCTTCCTTTGCCTGCTCATGTTGACAGTCAATGACTTGACTTTTGAACTCTTTGCCACAGTAGAACTCTGCTTCCAGAGAAGAGAGCTTTTTCCCAAATCATTGGGGTTTTCTCAGCTCCTGAAACTATTAGGAGGCTGCTGTCTCTACAGCCCTGAACAGCTTTGGCTCACTGGTCATGCATCTCAGGAGTACCACCAAAGACCACGATCAAGATCCAGGTATGTTAGGGCAAGAGCATTTAGCCTCTGAATGATCATTTGGCCCCCCTGAAATCTGCAGCCTGGGAGCTCTGAAGCAGCCACATGGAGGTGGCTGCAGGTCTGCCATGTCCTGCTTCTTGCCCTGAGAGCATTCGCCTGCACCCACTCCTTTCCCCCAAATTTAGCTGAGTTCCACTGACCTTTTACTTTGTTCTTGTTTCTTATGGGTTGATAATTCTGGAAACTGCCACAGCTGCCAGTGATCCACTCTCCTGAAAGCTCCAGCCATGGCTTGTCCTGTCCCTGGGGCTACAGCTGCAGTTTCAGACCAGGCTGGTTTCGGCTCCCAGCATGCTGTGATGAACCCTTCCTGTCCCACCTGCCAGGCTTCCTTCAGTGGGAACTTTGTTTTTCTGTACTTTTGTATGTTCTGGAGCTGTAAGATTTGTTTAGAGTTATATTTTATAGGTATTTGACGTAGTTATGGGGGGAGCTCCTGAAGTTCTCCTGCTTCTATGCCACCATCTTGATTGTGTCTAGAGAATTTCTTACGACACTGAGAGAAAACAACTTCTTCAGGGTCACATAACTAATACCTGTATTTTTAGAATTTGAACCAATCTGTTCCTAACAGAACTTTCTATCTACTACACTCTCTAAACATGTTAATTTCACCTAGGAATTTTATTCAATATTTCACATATTGTGCTTTTGTATACCTCTGAGCACCAACAGTCAAGAATGCAGCATTAAAAAAATACATTCCATTCTATAAACAACAAAAAATTTCTTCTGAAAGAAAACAAAGAAAAATGTACTATTGAACATATCTTCCCTTCGAAAATAAAGTTCAATCATAAGGACAACACTGAAATTGTCACTGATAGTTTTGTATTGATGATATTACAAAAATTTTGGAAATGTCTTTCCATTCCTTTTAGGCCCACATAAATGTGAAGTATACTTATATTTTTGCTTATGAACTCTTAATATGCACAGATAACTTCTCAAAGTTATGGATTATGAATGTTTATTGAAGAAATGCAGGCACATTAAGTAATGATTTTTCCTATTTTGTTTGACAATTTGGGAAAGATATATTTCATGGTACTATCAACCAATGAAATCAAAGAAATTGTTGTTTAGTGCATTATCTATTTATCTAAGATAAGAAGAAACTGGAAATAAATTTTAGGCAGGACAAAATGTGAATTTATGTTTTAATAGAGTAGGAGGTCTTAAACTATTTGTGGAAATGATTATTTCAGTGAAAAATATTAAAATGAATTTGTTGTTATAATTAGCATTTTTCACTGAATCAATTATAATAATTATAATTTTTGCCATTTTTTCAGGAGTAATTCTATTTAAGGAGCTCTCTGACTAATTAATTTCAAAAGTTCATTTTACTTAAAGGGGAGAATTGCTTGACAGCATATTAAGGAGAAAGAAGATATCTTTGCATAGTGGATAGAAGGATACCTTCAGAGTCAGGAAGATCTGTAAAATATCCTGCCTTTGACAAATGCTAGTTATTGGTGAATCATCTTCCAATGTTCCACATATCTTTCTAAACTGATATCCCATCCAGTTATAGAATGATGGCCCAATAATGCTAAGATCTCAAGAACCTAATGTAAGTGATATAACTAATATAAGTAGGTAAAGATCTACATGAATGTGGCAGTTTACCACACTGGAAGACCCCCACTCTGATGAAATCATAGATTTATTTTAATTCCACAATACAGTAAATTGGAAAACAAGTAAATTCCAGTTAATTGGTAAAACGTTAACCAAATTGTGGTAGATAAATGCAATGGAAAATTATTGTACTTTAACAAATGATGAATATATAATGAATACAGAGAAGTATTTGAAATTTTTCATTTTAGATGAAAGGTTAAGAAAGCAGTGCCAAGATATCAAATATATGCAATAACACCAACAATGTAAATTGAAAGAACAACCAAAAACCAAACAAAAGTTAATGGTGCAAAATTATAAAAATGTAAGGAATGGCTCCAGGGAATAACTGTGACAAGACATTGTCATATGAACTGTTGAGTAGGTAGTCTGTTACATATCTTTTCAAACTTTTTTATTTATGGATTCATTACATTATTTTTGTTATTTCTTCCACTTTTATTGTTTCTTTCTTTAAAAAGTAGTATCTATATCTATATTATTGAGATACAGAATTATGTGTAATGAACATAAATTAGAAGCATTTCTAAGACAATCGTGTGTAAAAAAAAGGATGTTCATTATCATCATTGATATTCAATGTATCAGCATAAATGCTTGCTATAGCAATAAGACAAGAAAAATAAATTAAAATAACAAGTGTAAGCAAAAGGGAACCAAGTTATTACTTTATGGACGATAACTACAGCAAAGTTGTGGGATATAAAATAAACCAAAAGAAATCATCAGCATTTCTGTACATTACCAACTAACTCCAACAGGAAGAGATAGACAAATTCCTCTTAAAATAATTGCACAAAGCACAACAAACTTGGGAGTCCATCATGACAAACACAGGAATTATATGAACACAATTTATATACACACACACACACAATTTGTTATATAGTATGGCTTAATGGGAAGGGGTAAAGGGAAGGTTACTGGGAGAATTTCTGGTAATATAAAAATATATTAATAAATAATTTTTTAAATTCATAAAAATGTAGCCCATAGTTATTGGGTAACTTTAAAGTGACACATTTATTCACTCTAAATTTTAGCAAATCTGTCCAATCTGTATTTTTTTTTTGAATACTGAAAAGGCAATGCCCATACCCTGTCTAGTTTTTGCCTGTTATTGCCAGCCTCCAGTGGCTGTTTCAAATATGTAGCTGCATAAGCCAAGTCATAACCCTACTTATTTTTCAGAACTCTGGTCCTATGACAGATCACATCATTATCATTTTTCCCAGATAACAGTGTAGTCCTTAAGTTTGAAATCATGAAAAATGGAGCTCTAAATGGACCCTTCATCACTGTTACACAAAGACACAGACAGAGTCTGACAGTATATTGTGAGTTGCAGCTGGGATGGGCATTTACATCATCATAAAAAGCCTGAAAAATGCCATTTATAAGATTTGATGATTCAAAAACTATATGCTCATCTGTCAAAATGCCAGGGATAAAAATTATTTGGATGCACAATAACAAAAGTAGTGATTATCATCAGTTTGAGACATTTTTGCACTCATCCTTGCCAATAGTTTTTGCCCAATTTACATCATCTTTGTCATCATCAATTATTATATGTCATCATCAACAACAACACTAATAATAATGTGGGAAAAGATTCATAAAACTGGTATCTGCTTCTAACTGGAGCATCACCCTATCCAGGGTATGTAAATTCCTTAAAGAGAGAGATATTTTCACTTTTCTCTGTATTTTTCAGCCTAGAACAGTGTTGCCCAGTAGAAAGCACATTGATCCTGAAGTCAGAAAACCTAGGATTTGATATCATCTTGGACCTTAACCTAACTGGGTCACACTTTTCTTTTAACTTAGAAAATAATACTGTAAAACTATATGGCCTCTAAGGTCCCTTGAAACTATAGATGTATGACCCTAGTAAGGGCTAAATAAGAAATAATGGTATAGTAAAGAGCTGGGAACATAATAAGAAAGAACTAGGCTGAAATCCCACAAACTCAAACATTCAGTTGCTCAATGACCCTGGGTAAGTTGCTTAACCTCTATGTGACTCAGTTTCCACAGATGTAAAATAATGGGAAAGGGGGTAGGTTTAAACTCGATATCCTCTGTAGTCCTTTCCACCTCAAAAGCTATGGTCCCATGATCCCAAATCCCATTCTTTGTTATATACTCGGGACATAAAAATGAAAAAAAAAAAAGGCCCCCCACCTTAAATTCCATTAGGGGAAAACATCATGTACATAGTTGATTGAAATGTATACACACACACACACACACACACACACACACACACACATATATATATATATATATATATATATATACACATATACATATATAGTATCTCTATATTTAATGTATACACATATATATTAAAATTGTATCTCTTTATATGTGTAGCATTAATAAAATGTAATTTCAAGGTAGGAGTAAAATAAATTGCAGGGGGCTCTGGTGATATCAGGAGTGAGACTGAATTGAATTTCTAAAAATTGGAAGGGGCTCATGTCCCTTCCTCTCTGTCTCCACTCATTGCCAGTCTATTAATGCTCTTATTTATACAAATTAAACCTATTCCAGTTTTCTCAGTATAGATTAGAAAATCCTGAACTTTCTAATTTTAAAGTCTATCCATCCCTAACATAAATGAAAGTACAATAACCTGTCACAGCTCAAATGACACTTGTCTGTTACAGAACCATATAGCTAGTTCACTCTGTTTCTTTCCTTCCCCTGATTCATCCTCTCTCCACAATGACTTAACTGTAGGCTTCTTCAAGAGGGAAGATTTCTGACAGACATCACTGTCAGCTTTTGGTATTGTTCAAAAATCAAGCTCTTTTCTATGATCTTTGCAACAGTTTGTAGCTTGTTTCCAGGCCCCAAATGGTTCATAGTATTTCCAAATATATTATTCTTGACAGTTTCTTCTCCCAATTAAGGACCACATAGCACTTTCCATTCCTACTGAGAACTCTAGGAAGTGCTATTATTCCAACCAGTTGATTATTTTTGCAACTAGGAAGAAAAAAAGGGGAGGATTCTGCTACTGTGATAGAGACCAAGGAAGGGAAAAGAAGTCAGCAGTTCATTCTCTAACATTAGACAGTCACTCACTAGGAGAAACACTGATGGCCAGTTTGCTGAATGTGAGTCACCGTCTGCTACCATCTTCATCACAACTGAATAGACATCCCATAATACTATTTTTTTCATTTTATAAAAGAAGCAATAGAATTCCCTCAAATTTTAAAATTACAAAATAACTATTCTGACCTCTTTTTTTACCCCATTTGGGAATAGAATGTACATAATACCATATTTCAAATTATTTTTTCAATCATTTAAGTTCTACCTAGGTTATAGAAAACTATAAAAATAATTGGGCTTATTTTGAATCATTCGAGACTACTAATATCTGTGTTAGTTTCTGAAGTTAGGAGCCAAGATATATATTTTTTTAAAATATTATACATTACTGTCCCAATCTCATGTCATCACATCCCACACCATCCTCTATTCTACATTACTATGTTATACTATGAAATGATAAAGATGTGATTATATATGTATATATAATCTGTATATAGACATTTATCTCTCTCTCTCTCTCTCTATATATATATATATATACATATGAATATATATGTGTGTATCCATATCTATCTATACATATGGTTGGTACACATACACACACATAGAAAGAGAATTGTCAGTGAGAAAATTCCTCCACTAAGGAAATGTTGTATACTTGCATACAAGGAAAGGTTTGGTCACCTAGAGTCTTAGAGAACTGCTTGAGGAATAGAGACTTTAAGGGAGTGGGCTAGGGCTACAGAATCAGCACATGTTAGATTGTCATTCCATAATAATATGTAACTTGATGCAACAAGAGAAAAATACAATAATATAACACACACCATAATACAGTGCAATATAACTTGAAATGTCCATGCATATGATATACATATATGCATATGCATATACATAACTCATACATGTGTACACATGTACAATGTTCTAGGTATGCACATGCATACATGTATGTATGTATATGTGTTGCATATATGTATCTGTGTGCATGTGTGTATATATGTATGTATGTGTATATGCATGTGTGCATGTGTGTGTATGTATTGTGTAAGCATGAATAATTGTAAAGCACTTATCCCATTGCCTGGAAGATAGTAAGTGTAACATAAATATTAACTATTATTATCATTATGAATAGTGTAGTGGAAATAACACTGAATTTGTTTTTAGAGATTTGTCTGAAATGGTTCTGCCACTTACAAGTGTTCCCTTAGAAAAGTTATTTAATCTCTAGAGGCCTACGGTATTTATATGTAAAATTAAAGGATTAATCTTATCTCTGAAATTCCTTCAAGTTCAAAATATATGATCCTATATTATAATGATATTTTGTTTTGGTCTTTAGTTATGGTTTTGTGCTGCCAAGAAAAGTCCTTCCAATAATACAAAACAATAATGCTTCTATAACTTAGAATATAATATAATTTCCTGGAGGTTCTGAGAAATTAAAATCTTGCAATGTTAAAGTAGACTGAGTGTGTTTGAGGCAGAATTTGGATTTATGTTTTCATGACTCCAACAATAACTGTTCATACCACGCCCTGTTATTTACTTAGTTTGCAATAACTAAGTTATTTACTTATATATTACAATATAAGGATGAAACTTCCCAACCATTATCCCAAAGTGGAATTGCCTGTCTTGGGATATAATTTTTTTCCCTCTCATTGGAGGTCTTCAAGTAGATGTTGGTGAACCATTTGTTAAAGATATCTTAAAATGAATTATTTCTTGGTCAGGTTTGGTTTGTACTCTGAGGTCCCTTCCAATTCTGAGGTTATGGGATTCTCTGATGAAAACTGCACTAATTAAGAGCACCCTCTCAATCCTTTCAATAAGGACCGATTCTTTTTAAAAATGTACCTTTTTAAAAAATACTTTCTAGCAAGTCCTTCAATCACATAGCTGAGCCAATTAACAACTATCTATTAAAATATTAGTGAACATTCTTTCATCTTGGATATTGATTCTTCCTCCCAGGTTTGAAGCATCTAGCAGTTAAATAAACATGAGGTATCATGGTGAAATGAATGAACATTGGACTTGGACTTCAGGAAACCTGAGCTACAGCCCTGTCTGTGACATTTACTCTCCATATTATTTTATTTAAGTAGATTAATACCTTTGAATCCTCATTATTTCCTGAGAGAGAAATATGGCATCATATATAGAAAGCTGATCTTTGAGATAGGAAGATTTATTTCAAGCCTCACCTCTGACAAATCTTCATCTGACATATACTAGAAATGTGACACTGAACCCTGGAAAAGTCACTTAGTTCTTCATTGCCCCAAAGCAATTCTCTAGAAATGTAAAATGCAGAGCAGTTGTTAATCTGTCTTCAGAGAAGGTCTACTCTCACTGGGTATTGCCCTATGCCAATAATATTATAGGTCTAGACACTCCTCACCACTGCTAACCCTTCCTCACTACCACCACCCCAAAATATCAATACTATTACTGCCTAATGTGGCAAGCAGAAAGTATTTTTTTTAACAAAATGCTAGAAATGTTAACAAAATATGGAAATAATGTTAGATAGACTAAAGAAAAATGAGCATACTGATATGTTTGTGGTGGAGGTGTGAATTTTTGCTTCCATTCACAAAACAACAACAACAATGACTTAGCATTATGGTTTTAAAAATGAATATAATGTCTCATAAAATTTGAGCCAAAGGTCTTCCTGCTAGATGCAAGGAAGCTATGTACAAACAGACTCCAAATACATCAAAATATTCAGCTCCACTGTGCATACATAAGTGTGTATGAATGTTTGTATATATGTGTATGCATGTATGTGTATGCATATGAGCAAAGACCTAGAAGTGAAGAAGATGCTAATAGATTAGATCATACCCAGATAAACTGTTATAGATGGATATAAAGGAACATCATAGCACTAAAAAATGTTGAATGTGTATGAGACAGAAGAGCACAAGAAAACTTATATGAACTGATACAGAGTTTTAAAGCCAAGCACAAGAAGCTTTCCAGAGGACTGCTGCTGTGAACAGCTTCAAGGATCTGATTATGTAGTATAGAGAACTCTTTATTTTTTCAGCAGTAAATTAAGACAAAACATTCACAGAAATCAAAGTACAGCATTCATAATGTTATGACATAACAACTTAACACTAAAATGGCCACATAGTTTTCACCAAAGTGGCCAAATACTTTTAAACAAAGTACATTCATTTAGTAACTCAATCATTTAGTAAATCTTTAACTTAATCATCTGAATGTAAAGGTCAAAATCCTCCACCCCTAGGTCACATTGTCTTAATCTCTTCAATCAAAAATTCTTATTTCTTCTTAATTGGAGATTAGCTTCCAATCATCCTTAATTCAAGCATCTAGAAAAGGCACAGGATACAGAGTACAGAGTCCTCCCACCCCTAGGCCACAGTAAATCATGATCTTGTAAGTTTGAATTAAATACCCAAAAGAGGTCTTTTCATCTTGACTTGAGGCAGGCTCTCAACTTCCACGGTTCTTTTTCTATGGTCCCAGTTCCTGCCTGAATCTACCCAACTGTCACCTGAGTTCAAAGGCAGACAGCTCTTAATTCCTTTTCCAGCTCCTTGTGCAATTCCTGTTCCATGTTGAAGCGTGTCCAGTCCACCTCAAGTCCTTCACAGTTTCTGTTCCTGGGAAGATAAAGCTTAACAAAGCCACAATAACATTCATTTACATTGCTGGCATCCTCATCAATTCACTTTTTGCCTGTGAAATCAACATAAACCCAACAATAAGGACTAAGGAATCAACACAAATCATCAGTACAGTGCCAGGGCCTCTAAAAAACACCTGTAAGATCCTCCTCCAGGATTTCTGTAAAAATACAATATGAAAATCCTCTTTCAGGGCTTCTGTAACAACAGCAACATCCTCTATCAACAGACTAATTTGACAAAGTAACATCAAAACAGACAGACAAAGTACCAGCACCACAGCCATGCTTCCTCTCAGTTCTCCTCTCTTCTCTCTCAGTTCTCGTTCTTAGTTCTTGATTCTGCTCTCAATTCTTCTCTCTCCAGCCTGGGCCTTTCCTTATATATGATCATTATCTCCTCAGCCTCCACGCTGCTTGCTCCCAGAAGTTCTAGCACACTCTCAGCTTGTACTCAGCTTTTTATTTTGGTCATTAGCTCCTCCATTCCCCACACCTTCCTGTTACATCGGCAAGTTCCTCCCACTATGGGATTCCCAAGTTCTGTTTCTTAAGGAACTGAAACAAGGTGCTAAGTACAAGTGATAGGGGATGTGTAGTTCTGCCCGGGAATATGAGCACCAGAATACTGAGAATGCAGAAGGACTTAACACCAAAACACAGAAGTCATGACGACAGTTATGTCTCTGGGTCAGTGTGTCCTGTTTTATCCTGCATTTTGCAACCCAGGTGTTCTGTTGATATGCTCTCTTCCAGGGATACGAGCTCCGTCATTCCTTTTTATGTTTACCCGACCCTTGTGGCGCCAGAGGTGATTACAGGGGAGGTGGGCTATTTGCCAAGGGGCTCAGTAAGGGAATAAAAGAGGAGAAGCCCTGGGAATAAAATATGGATGGATATGGATATGGATGGATGAAGAGAACAATAAAGCTGTCTGCATATCCCTAACTCTTCTGGCTCCTGACTCTACTTTGTGGAATGTGCAGGCCGCATCCGGGAGGCGCGCCCTGAAGACCCCCGGGAGGCGCGCCCTGAAGACCCAGGGGAAAAAGGGTAAGACTGGTTGCCCTCTGGCCTTAGGCTAGGTCATACAAGGGTCAGGGAAGATCTTCAAATCCCATTACCATTACACAAGTGAAGTATGCAGAAGTAGGAAAAACAATATACACAATAACTAAAAAATTGTAATCTTAAAGCATAATCACAAATCACATAATCACAAATAATTAAACTGAAAGCTATGCAATTATAACAACCAACCTTGGTTCTAAGGGGGAGTTGATAAATTATCCCTCTTTCACCAACTAGGCAGAGATTCCACACTAAGGGTGTGGAATATTGCATAGATTGTCAATCACAATTGTTGTGTTTTTTGGTTTAATAAGTGTATTAGAAATTGTTTCCTTTTTAATCTTTCATACACTGGACAAGGGAGATATAGATATAGCCAATGACAAAAACAATAAAAAATAACTTTAAAAACATAAAATGCAGCCTGTATAATTATTTCTCACATAACTTATTAATGTAAAATATTAAATTGGATGAGGAATCATACATGCAGTTATGCCAAGTTTCTAAGATTTGGCTCTTAGAAAATATGTCAAAGTATGAATCAACATGTGGTGGGGATAATTATTAAGTTTTCTCTCAATGCACTGAAGGGTATATTCATTCATATCTTATCTAGTCATCTTATTCACAGATGTAGCCGAGGAGATTTTGCTTGTGTGTGTGTGTGTGTGTGTGTGTGTATGTATGTGTGTTTGTGTGTGTGTCCTTTAACACTGTGGATTATTCTCTCCTTGATGATCTTTTTTCAGGGCACCACTCTCTTTGGACTTTCCCCTTACTTACCTGACTCCTCCTTCTCAAGTCTTCTTTGCTGAATCTTCATCCTGATTAGTCCCTCTAACCACAAGCTTCCCACAAGTCTCTATACTGTGCCCTCTTCTCTTCTTTCTCCATATTACTTCACTTGGTGATATCATCAGCTCCTACATATTTATCATCTCTGTATTGATGACTCTTGAATCTATCTATTCCACTTCAATCTCTGTTGACTTCCCATCTTACATATCCAATTCTTTTTCCCACATCTTACTCTTAACATGTCAAGAATTGAATTAATTAGATTTGCCTAAACCCTCCTCTTTTTCAAACTTCGCCATTATTGTTGAGGGCATCACCATGCCCTCAGCCTCACACACTCACAACCTAGAAATCATCCTCAGTCACTCACCATTTCTCAAACTCTATGATTAATGTATTTTCATGATATGTTTATTTTGCCTATGAAACATCTCTCGAATACATCCCCTTTTCTCTTCTTATATTGCCACAATCTTGTTCCAAGCCCTCCTCATTTCATGTTTGGATAATTTAGTGTAACCTACTGATGACCACTGCATTTTACTTATCTTAAAAAGCATTTTCATAGAAAATATTTTAAAAAGCTATCTTGTATACCTCTGACTACTTGAATAAAATTTACTGAAAAAAATCTGACACATTAAGAGAACCGTGAAACAACTTGGTAATACCATGGATAGATTCTGGGCCTGGAGTCAGGAAGACTCATCTTTCTGAGTTCAAAACTCACCTCAAACTAGCTGTGTGACCCTGCCAAGCCACTTAACCCTGTTTACCTCTGTTTCCTCACTGGTAAAATGAACTAGGGAAGGAAACGACAAACCAGTCCCTTACCTTTTCCAAGAAAACCCCAAATAAGGTAACAAAGAGTCAGACATGACTGAAGATTGAACAACAACAAGAGAACTGAAAATAAAGTTCTGAGATTATAATGAATAAACTACATAAACCATGTGAAGGTATTTACCTTTACTGGGAATCAGTTTCCTCATCCAGAAATTGAGTAGTTTAGGTTATGTTATGCATAAAACTGTTTTGTTTTTTTTTTAGAGAACTAGCCTCAGGGTAAGAAAGATTTGTCTTTAAGACTTGACTATATGACCCCAGGGCAGCAAATCATCCAATTCTTTAAATGCCCTAGGAAATAGTCTCCAAGAATCTTACTTGCAAAACATTTACCAATCTCTTCTGATATGAAATATTTGTTTCCTCACAAGGAGGAAACTATATCAATGAAATCACAGGTCCATCTTCCCTTAACAATCTGAGAAAAAAAGAACTTTTTTATAATGACAGGAGGGATAATCTTTAAAGTATCATGTAATATACTATTCAATAATTCAGGAAACTCACCAGTGTATACATGAAGACGTTTGTACACTATATGTATCCGGACTTTTCTGCTTATTGTTTTTTTTTTCTATCTCTTTCCTCTGTTTATATTGCTAGTTTCTTATGGCTGTAACCCATGGATTAAAAGTGCTAGAATTATGCCTTTTGGGTATGTAGACAACTTCTGGTGGTAATGGATTCCATAGGATTACTATTTGCAATATGAGTATTATTTACTTGTATTTTTATCCTTAAGCTTCAAGGAATAAGATCCTCTGACAAATAGGTCACAATTTGTTTAAAATAACTATGCTTACATTAGGCACATTCCTTCACAACTCTGATCTTCTCAAATTGGCAGTCATAACTGGAAACTGTGAAGCTAGGGGTAGATTGCAGGGAATGCACCTACAGAAATGAGTAGCATTGGAAACCAGGACATCCAGGCATCATGATGTCACTATTGTGTAGGATCCTAATCCTGGATGTTGAACATGTCTTTATAGGGAGGAACTGATCTGGGATGAAGCTGCTCAGTTAAAGTTGGGCCAAATGGTAGTACTGTACTTTAATGACTTATTCTTGCGAGCAAAATATTATGCTAAACCCACTTAAATGCATGCTGCTGTTGATATACTTTCCTGACTCTTTACATTTCAGCACCCTGAAGCAAAAAGTCAGTTACCCAGTCCTGGTGACAGCTCCACTAACTTTCTCAGTGTGGCATTCCCTAAGCTTTTCTCCATCCTTTTAATCTTTTTCCCTGCCTTTCTTTAAACTTTCCATTTGAAAATGACAACAAATTTCATAGAATATAAATGAAGGGAACTAGATGAATATATACATACATACAGATACTACACAATTCATTTTTACATTTCCACAGTTTAGATTATATGGATTATAACTAATAAAAAATAAAAGTTCTGATTTACTTGATATTCCTTTGAATGGCACTGCCAAGAAATCTAGTCATCACTCAAAAGTAGGTCAATCCTCCATATGTGTGTGAAATCCACCCCCAAAATAATACATCCTGATTTAATTGATTTCTGCACAATAATAGTTGAGCCAGCTTGGCACAGATTTCTCAGATGGTGTGGAGGAGGGCAATGTCTGCACAAATCTTGTTCTTCATTAATAGGATTTGTCCACATAATGTCTGCCCAATCTGCCAATGCTTTTAAAGCATGCAGCTGTGATTCATTTTCTGGTTAATCCAATTGGCAAGGACATGAACATTATGGTACAACAAGCAAACAAAACAAAATTCCAAATATGACTGGACAGGTGGTAAAATGATATAACATAGAATGATTAGAAAATAATCCCCAATGTAAGATGTCCTCTGGGTACTGGATTTCTGAGCAAAGCACAAAGTGAAAGTGAAACATTAAATCTTTAGCTGGATTCTCTTGCATAGTATTAGTGTATCTAATGCAAACCAAACTGACACCAGTAGACAGGTATTTTCTTCAAAAGGGAGGAATTCAAAGCAGATTTTATATAGCATACTGGTCTGTGTACAGTAGAAGGTTAATAAATGGTTGTCTAACTGAATTACTTTTCTCCTTTAATGGTGCAAGTTGAGCTTACAGTACGGGAACATGCAATCAAAAGACAGACTGAAACCAGGGAGAACTAGTAGTTAAGCCAATAGCAGACTTCAGCGTGAGATTGACCAATCTATGAACGTCTATCCTTTTGCATTCAGTCCTGAAGGGATAAAAGAGAAGTGTGTGAACAATATTTTAACGGCAATATTGTGATTCAAAAGAATCTTTTTTATAAATTATAAAATGTCAGGATTCTGCTTACTTAGCCATCCTTGACAAGATTATAATTACAGCTATAATTCCCAAGTTGTCTTCTATCTTTTTTGGAAATGTTCAGGGGAGGGTATGTAATGACTCCTATTTCAATTGAATAATAGGTCTGAGAAAAAAATGTTTCCCTAGGTCTTATCAGAAAAGGAAATTTTTGTTGTTGTTAATAGGTCAAAATTCCTTTTGTATAAAACCAATTTTTTTCTTGCAAAAAGGGGAGAAAATAACTTCACTAACCCTCAGATATGGCATAGAATTGTTATGTTAAACTCAAATTGAAATATGCCCAGTAAATTGTCCATAAGAATCTCTACATAGGCAAATTGACTTATAAAACCACATATTAACATTATTTGTGTTCAATTGATTTTTATTTATATATAATTGACATTGTTCATTAATTTTGGGGAAGATATAAATATTTCCCAATTACATTTTAAGCTAGTTCAGGCCACACTCAGGAGTGTTGCAGACCATGTTTGATTCCTTTTTGCAAGGTCCAAAATCACCTAGTATTCACTACAGGTCCAAGTAAAAAAGACACAGGGTTTCTCTCATAAGACATGAATAAAGTAATTGATGGACCTTAGAGACACAAGTCCACAGTCGATCTCATTTCTACCTCTTGATTTACCCTCCCACCCTTCTTCACCACCCTCTCTTCTTAACCATTCCTCTTCCTCTCCTGCTATTCCTTCTTCTCCCCTTCCATCATTCTTTCTCTTCCCTCTTCTCAACTATACTTCTTTCCTTTCTTTCCTCCTTCTCTTCTCCTTCTTTCCCTCTCACTTCACTGCTCTCTCATTTGTTTTTAAATAATGTCAAAAAACAATGAGTTGAAGAGCTTTTTACTTTTTTTTTTTTTTAAGGCAGGAGCAAGGAACCACATTAGTATCCCTTTCTGAGTGAAAGAGGAATTACTATCATCCTCCTTTTCTATCTTCTTTCTGTATTTCTTCCTTTGCTAATACTTATCAAGTCTGTATGCCCTCAAGGCAAGGTAGAACCCACTGGACCCAGGAAAGAGTGCTTATTGTCACTCTGATTTTATTAATTTACATGGTTAGAGTCAACCACCCTGGAAACAAACAGAAGTAATTTTGATGTACTTGTATGTTTATGATGAGCAAAATAATTTTCTTCTATTTCTCTTTAAATCTCTCTTTCCCTCTTTCTTTTATTATTGATATCTTTGTTTTTTCATCATCTACGTTACCCAATGTAGCCCTACTTTCCTCTTTCTAGAGAGCTATATTGATATAGCTTATATCTTATAAAGACAAGAAAAAAATCTAAAAAAGGAAAAAATAATAATACTTCAGCAAAACTAGCTAAAACATTAATTAAGACATTATAAATAGTGTGAGCTAAAAAGCTCAAGGCTATGTATTGTGGTTATCTCTATATTATTGTAGTAACTATGTACAGTATTTATTGGTTCTATTTACTTCTTTTCCCTAATGTATTTTTTTATATTTTTTAATTCTATCTTTTGCACCACTGTTCTGGAAAAATAAAGAAAAAAGAAATAGATAATTCTTGTAACAAACATACATTGCCAAGTAAAAAAAATTCCTATCTCAAACAATACCCCTCATTCAACATCTAGAATCTATCTCTTTTAGAAGGTAGCTAGTTTGCATCATTATCAGTGTACTGGAATGGTGGCTGATCATTGCATTGATCAAAGTTCTTAAGTATCTCAAAATCCCTTGTCTTTAAAATTTTACTGTTGATATTTTTCACCTGATTCCACTGATTTCACATTGAATCAGTTGATATAGGTTTGTTGAGGCTCCTCAGAAAACATCTCTTTCCTCACTTCTATTGCTTTTTACTTTTTAACCCATTTTTTCCACCAATAGGAATATGTAAGATCTTTACTGAAAAAAAAATCCAACTTTCTTTAATAACTGTAGAAAAAGGATAACTGATTTTAACCAAATGATTATAAGTAGAGGTCTCATAGTGAAAAACAGTGCTTTGTAAATAGGAAATAGGAAACATGAAACTTGGATTCTGGTCCCATTCCTGTTACTTACCAGCTATGTGCCATCAAGTAGCTCACTTCTTTTTCATCAGGTTTCTCATATGGAAGATGAGGGGATTGAACAAGACTTATTTCTATCATTTTTGAGGCTAGTTCTAAGAGTTAACACTGAGGCCATGGCATAGTGGAAAATCCACTAGATTTCCTGTTGGATGGCTTGAGTTCATATTCTATGTCTTTTGATTATTGGTCACATTACATTAGAACTTAGAGCAATGCTTGATGGAAAGTAGGTGGGATATAAATGTCTATCCCCCATCCCCACTTTGGCAAGTCATTTCATTAACTGAAAAATGAATGAGTTGTGCTAAATGACTGCTAAAGTCAACTCTGCCTCTAAGACTTCATTTTTTTGAGGTGAGGAAATGGAGGCCCCAGGAGACTAACTTCAGGAATTCTGATAGTTATTGGAAGTACTGAATTGGAAATCAGAAAACCTGAGAGAAGGAAGTGCAATTGGTAAAGTGTGTGTGTGTATATGGGGGGAGAGATGAATTAAAATTCCTTGAAAACTCAAGAGACTAGTTAATACGGTAGCAAGAAAACCTGGAAGTAAGCCAAAATGGCAGAGTCTGGTTCTAGATCTTCTACTATATAACTATGGGATAATTAGCAATTCATATAAATGATGGCAGGGATATGAACTGAACTGAAATATATTGAATTGAACTAAGGTGGAATGAACTAGGTTTAGTTTAATGTAATTGAGCAGAATTGAATTGAATCAAATCAAAATATGGAACAATGTGGAAGGGTCCTGTGCTTCTCTTTTTCCTGCTCTCCTCACCACAGACAGAGAGTATGAAGACAATTGTGGATGAGATCATTATTTTATCATTAAGCAAAGTTGCTTGTATCCACTTGGCCATGTGCAGAATGCCAGTGGTTGTACTTAGTCCAATTTCTCAGCAGGAATGCAACAAGGCAACATGATTATGAGCAATGAACTTTTCATCACTAACAAGTTAAACTAGCCAGAATTAAACACAATTGTTTCCACTTATTTTTCATTTTTATGATAATGAATTTTAGTCATCTTAAATTTTCTACTAATTTTGCAAAAAAAAAACTGCTAATAAGAGAGGTAGAATGATAATTATGCTAATTAATTTTAAACTTCCTCAGTGTATTATAACAATACCCTATCACATAACAGTTTACTAAGAACTTTGACCCACATTATCTTATGTGATCCTCATAATTGTCCCCATGAGGCAGCTGGAGCAGACAAGGAAATTGAAGTTTAAGGAAATGAAGAAACTTGATCAATGTCACAGTTAGTGAATGGCAAAACATGGTCTAGAACACTGTTCTCCTGGTCCAGTTCTGATATCATTCAAAATAAGATTCTTGAAGTCAGGGACTTTCTTACTTTTATATTTGTATCCACTAGACCAGTGCTTAGTATATGGTATGTTCTTGATGAAGTTTTTTCTTATTCAATCTCTTCCTTCTTTCCTTCCTTCCTTCCTTATACTTCTTTTCTTCCTTTTTTCTTCCTCCCTTCCTTATCTCAAGGTTTCTGGGTGTGTTATGGAAGCACCATTTAAAAGAATTCAGAATCAGGCCACCTCTGCCCCAATGTAGTAGTAATGAAATTTGAAGATCCCTTTGTATTGCTAAACTAGGAGTTACTTAGCACCTAGTTTCAAATTAAGCCCCTCTTAAAGAAACAGAAGGTATGAACCCCTGTTGCTGATGTAACAGGAAAGGGCTGAACAGGAAGCAACTGTTGCTGATGTGACAGGAAGAGGCTGATTAGGGAGAAACAATACTGTATATAAGGAAAAACACCAGCTGGGAATGGAAGAATTTCCTGGGAACTTTTGGTGGCAGAGCTTCTTCTGAGGGCCAGCTGGAGCTGCTGAGGAGCTGCTGAGGATATCCAAGGACCAGCCAAAGCTACAGAAGCCTGAGGAAGCATGTCTGTGGTGTCAGTATTTTGTCTCTTTCTGGCTTTGTTAAGCTTTGACTTCCCAAGGATAGAGACTGTGAAGGATTTAAGGTAGACTGGACACTGTGAGTTTCAGTGTGGGACAGGAACCACACAGAGAGCTGGACAAGGAGCTGGGAATTGTCTGACTTTGAACCTAGGTGACGTTTTTGTGAAATCAGGTAGGAGCTGGGACCATGGAAGGGGATCCAGGTAATTTGAGTGCCTATCCTGCATCAAGCTGAAAGAAGGCTTTACTTGGATATTGTGTACTGACTAAAAAGATAGTGATTTACTTGAGACTGAGGGGTGGAAGGCCTGTGTATTTTCTGATGATTGAATAATGAATGATGACTGAATAGTGACTGATTTGTAACTTAGTGTACTCCATAAGGCAAGCCTCCTTAAGGATGATTGAGTTGATTAAATCATTGAGCTATTAAGTGATTGATTGATTAATTGATTGTACTTTGTTCAAAACTATGTGATCACTATGGTGAAAACTATGTGGCCATTTTATTGATAAGTTGTTTTGAATGTTATATTTTGACTTTCTGTGATAAGTTGTAACATTGTGAATGCTGTATCTTGATTTTCTGTGAATGTTTTGCTCTGATTTTTTAATCAAATATATAGAGTGTTCACTATACTATGTAATCAGAAACTTGAAAACTGTTCACAACAGCCATCCTCTGGAAAGCAACTCATGCTTGGCTTTACACTCAAGTATAGGCATTTATTGAGGACTCATACCCCTCAGAAACAGGCTAACTTCTGAGAGGAACCATCAACTTCAGAGAAAGGAAGATGGATTTTTATAGGGTAAAGATGCAATTATATAACAGAATTTATGAATGTTAAAAAGGAAGGAGGGTTTTTTTAAGGGATTAGGTAATAGGGGAAGGGTCTCTTCTATAGTTCAGTGGTCAAGCATCCTGGTCATGCTGCTTTCTGTTTGACTAGCACTTGTGGTCCTGTGTGGTCCAGATGTATAGTTAGGTATTGCTCTCCTATCTTGAGCTAAATGGATGATGTGATTGTGCTTGAGTACAATTAAAATATGTGAATTGCATCTGGTGGAAGTGGCTAGCTGGGGACAGTGGCTATATCTATTCTTGGGCCCTGTGGTGTGGTTAAAGTCAGATTGTGTGATTAAATCAGAATATGCCTGCTTTTCAGTGGGGTGCATAAGGAAGTTAGAATATTGCAGCTGTGGGCAACTTTATTAGTATTGTATCACTTCCTTCCTTCTTTCTCTTCTTCCCTTCTTTCTTTTTTTCTCCTTCCTTCCTTGTTTCCTTTCTTCTTTCCTTCCTTTATCATCTTGTCTTAATTAAAGAGATTTAAAAAGAAATATTTACTGAAAATGGTGCCAAACTTTTGTGCATTAATGCTGAGTACAGAACTAGATTAAAAATGAGCCTTCAGGAGGGGTAACCATTAGACAAAGAAAAGAAAGCCTTAACAGTAAGGGGTGTTAAATTGTAGGAATAGCTACTCATTCTTGGAGAATAAGGAAATTGTAACCATAATCAGATCTGAAGTCAGAGATAAGAGACTAGGTTACTTCTCAAAGTTGTATTCCAGTTTGACTTTATATTTGAACATTACAAGTTCTATTTATGTGTATACATACATATATATATATATATATATATATATGTACAAGTGTTTCTGTGTGTATATGCATATACATGCATACATTGTCTTGTTGGAAATTAAATTGGAAATTTATTATTCAAAATATAAAAACTTAGAAAATTTAATAGAAATATAAACTACTATAATTATCAAAATTTCTAATTATGTTTGAGTGTAGAATTCATGTTCCTGAACTTATTAATGCTCTGTGGAGGATGAATTGAAGTAAGAAAAAGAAGAGAAGGGGCAGCTAGGTGGTGCAGTGAGTAGAGCACTGGCCCTGGAGTCAGGAGAACCTTAGTTCAAATTTGGTCTCAGACACTTAACACAAAACTAGGTGTGTGACATTGGGCAAGTCACTTAACCTCAATTGCCCCTCCAAAAAGCAAAAATAAGAAAAAGAAAAAGAAAAAGAAAAGTAAAGAAAAAGAAGAGAAATTAGGAGGCCATTTCCATAGCCAGGTGAAAGGTCATGAAGGCATGTATCATGGTGGTGGCATGTGATTAGAGAATATAAACAAATGTGTGATATATTGTTGAGAAAGAAACAAAAAGATTTTCCAATCAATTCAATATGTGGGAATGGAAGAATGAGGCTAACATTGAGGTTATGAATGTTAGTGACTAGAAAAATGGTAAAGCCTATAAATGAAAAGAAAAGTTCGTGGGGGAAGGTGGAGGTTTTCATGGAAAGGTAATGACCTCTGTTTCAGATATCTTGGGTTTGAGATGATTATGGGGAACAGAGTTTCAAATACTAGACAATTGAATGTGTTGTACTGATGCCCAGGGGATATACATATCAGAAAGTCATCTAAGTAGAGATGATCATTGAGCCTATGGAAATGGTAAGTTCATCAACTTTTTAATATCTTTTGTTATGAATTTACCTTAATTTTCAAATGTACCCCTCTCCATGGGACAGCTAGGTGGCACAATGGAGAGAGTGTAAGTTCCTAAGTCAGGTAGACTCATGATTCTGAATTCAAATCTGGCCTCAGACTTTCTAGTTGTGAGACCCTGGTCAAAACACATAACTGTATTCATCCAAGTTCCTCATCTGTAAAATGAGGAGATGGAAATGAAAAACCATTCCAGTGTCTTTACCATGAAAACCTCATCATAAGCGGTGTTGGAAATTCAGATATTGCTGAAATGACTGAACAACAATGATCCCTCCCCTTGCCCTTTGAAATAAATCTACTCTTTTGTAAGAGGGAGAAAGGGAGGGAGGGAGGGAATAAGACAGGGAGGAAGGGAGAGACAAAGACAGAGAGAGGGAGGGAGGGAGAGGGAGGGGGAGAGATAGAGAGGGAGGGAGAAAAGGAGGGAGAGAGAGAGA
>CM053590.1:33327467-33346321 GCA_028646515.1 Pseudochirops corinnae
AAAAAAAAAGAGTTCAAAAAATATCTCTTTGAGTTTACAGACCTAGTAGTGATATTGCTGGATCAAGGAGTATGCACAGTTTTATAACTGCGCGTAGTTTCAGATTGTTTTTCATAATGGTCTGATCAGTATACTATTCCATTAACAATTCATTATTATATCTATTTTAACCTCATCCACTCCAGCATGTTTTCCCCAGTGGGGTTAATATGCTACCCCAGAGTTGTTTTAATTTGCCATTTTCTAATCAACAATGATTTAGAACATTTTTTAATATGACTATAGATACATTTGATTTGTTTCTCCCAAAAACTGTCTACACATATCATTTGACCATTTATCAGTTGGGAAATGGCTCTTTTTATTTGATAAATTTGACTTAGTTTCATTTATATTTGAGAAATGAGGCCTTTATCAGAGAAAGCTGCTATATTTTTAAAACTTTTTCTTCATTGTCTGAATCACCTTTTATCAAAATGTAGTTTCCTTCATTTTCTATTTTGATTAATTTTGCTTTTATGAGACCATATTTGCTACCCCTTATATCTTTATTTCTGCATAATAGATTCCCCTCCAGCCCTTTATTTTAAATGCGTTCTTCTCTTTCAAGTATGTCTCTTGCATGCATACATTTTGGATTCTGGATTCTAATTCATTCTGCTATCTGTTTCTGTTTTGTGTGTTAATTCATTCCATTTACAACCACAGTTGTGATTACTGTGTATTTCCCTATATCCTATTTTCTTCTATTTATTCTTTTTTCTGTCTTTGATCTTCTCCTTCTACAAAAGTATATTTTGCTTCTGACCATGGTCTCCCATAATCCATCCTTTCTTTAATCACCCCCTCTGCTCTCATCTCTGCTCACCTGGAGGAGGGGACATCTGCTATTTCTTTCCCTTTCTATTTCCTTTCTGGGCAAGATATATTTCTATAACCAACTGTGTGTGTGTGTGTGTGTTCTTCTTTCTTTGAACCAATTGTGATGTTTAAGCATTGCCCATCACCTTTCTCATTTTCCCTTCTACTATAAAAGTTCTTCCTTATGTGCCTTATCTATATGAAAAAATTTTCCCCATTCCACCTGATTCTTCCCATTTCTCCCAGTATATCCCTCTTTCTCACTCCTACATTTTTTGAGATCATCTCAACATATTTAAATCACACCTGTGTCCCCCATCTATATAGGCTTCTTCTAACTGCCCTAACACTGATAAAGTTCTTAGGAGTTACATGTAACAGCTTCATAGGAATATAAACAGTTTCACATTATCGACTTCCTTATGATTACTCTTTCATATTTACCTATTTATGTTTGTCTTGAATTTTGTGTTTGAATGTCAAATTGTATATTCTGCTCTTGTCTTATGATCAGGAATACTTTGAAGTCCTCTGTTTCATTAAATATCCATGTTTCCCCCTGAAGGATTATATTCAGTTTTGCTAGGTAGCTTGTTCTTTGATTGTAATGCTAGCTTCTTCACGTTCCAGAAAATCATATGGCAAGCCCTCTATTTCTTTTATGTAAAAGTTGCTAAATCTTGTGTAATACTGATTGTGGCTACAAGATATTTGAATTCTTTCTTTCTGTATGTTTGCAGTATTTTCCCCTTGAGCAGGGAGGCTAGAAAAACAGATCTTGTATTCCTGGAAGTTTTTATTTGGGGATCTCTTTCATTGGATTCTTTCAATTTCTATTTTACCCTCTGGGGCTAAGATATGGAGCAATTTTCCTTGATATATTTTTGTTTTGAAATATGATACCTAGGCTCTTTTTTATCATGGCTTTCAATTAGTTTAATAATTCTTAATTATTTCTCCTTGATCTTGTTATTCCAATGAGATATTTAAAATGTAAAAAAAAAAAAAGACCCTTTTTGCTTAATTTTATTGTTTCTTGAAGTCTCATGGAACCACAATCTTTCATTTGCCTAGTTCTAAGTTTTAATAAATTCTTTTCCTCAGTGAGTTTTTATAGTTATGTTTTTCCCATTTGGTCAATTCTGCTTTATAAGAAGTTTTCTTCTCTTCACTGGATTTCTGTACCTGCTTTCTATTAGCCTATTCTGTTTTAAAGGAGTTCCATCACTCCCACCCCACCCCACCCCCAGTAAATTTTTTGTGTCCATTTTAACATTAGTCCATTTCTGGTTTTTTTTTTCTGGTATTTTTTTCTTTGGCATTTTTTTATGCCTCCTTTGTCAAATGGTTAATTCTCTTCCCATAATTTTCTTATATCATTCTTATTCATTTTACTAATTTCTCCTCCACCACTCTTATTTGTTTCTTTAACTCTTTTAGGGATTCTTTCTGGCTTTGGGTCCAATTAGCATTTTTTTCTGAGGCTTTGCCTTTTGCTACTTCTTACATTGTCTTCTTCTAATTTATATCTTGATCTTTGCCTCTTCCATAGTAGTTTTTATGGTCAACTTCTTTTTTGTTGTTTGCTCATTTTCCCAACCTATTTCTTCATTTCAAACTCTATATTAAAGTTGGGCTCTGCTCACCTGGGTTTGGGGAGGCACTATGTCAAGCTTCAAACTTTTTCATGGTACTTCTTTCAGAGCAAGTTCTGGAAGTTTGAAAGTTTTTGGTGTTATTCTGGGAGCATTGTGGCAATTGCTCACAATAATCATTGTGGTATGTTCTCTGGCCTTTACTGATGAAGATTCCCTGTTTCCCTGTAGCCACAAGTACTAGTGCTTCTCTTAGACTTGGAACTGTGACATGGCCCTTTACTATCTGGCATCCACAGGTGCTACTGCTTTTCTTGTACCTGTACCTGGGGTCAGAATTCCTACTTCCTTGTGTCTCAACACAAGTGCTCTTCTCCACCTCATAACTATGATGAAGAACTACTTATGGGCAATTGAGTTGCCAAACAGTACCAGTTGTACCCAGTACCAGCAAATGGACCCCTGTGAACTCTTTCTAACCAGCTGCCTGATTCTCTTATCATCTCTAGGATGAGAGCTCCTAAAGTTTTGCAATTTCTGCCACAACCACTTCCAAGGCCCCCCAGTGGTACTTCTGTCACACTCCTGTCCTGCACCCCCTCCAGTGTTACAGTATTTTCCTGTTTATCCCCTAAGTTCTTATAGGGTGGAAAAATGTCTCCCCCTGACTTTTTGTTGGCTCTTCTTCCCCAAAACTGGATTTGAAGCAATTTTTAAACTTCTTTGGTGGGGAATGTTAGGAGAGTTCCAGTGTCTGTACTTTATTGTCTTGAGAATGAAATATTCTTTCTAATAATTATTGACAGTTTGCTTATTTATTTTCCAAGTGTCTAGTAACATTTTATGATTATCTATTGGGGAATACTCTTTATATTACATATATAAAGGAAATGTAAATAAAGTCTCCACTTTTTTTTCCCTTTACGAAGTGTGAATCTTGAACATTAACTTAATGTACTATAGGTAAGTTAGCCATGAACCTTATTGACCTTAAACATTGTTGTTGTTTTTTTCATGTGATGCCATTCTAATAAATGTCTTTCTTTGAGCTATTGTTGCTTTCAGCTTGACTACTGAATGGGAAATATGAGAGGGGGGGTGAGCTATAGTTTTAGGGCTTCAGATCCTAAAAGTACATTGAACTAGGACTGTCATTATCAAAAGGACCCAACATACTAATGTAACCTGGAGAGAGAGCTCCAAATGAAGATGCATATATTTATATTAAGTACCTCTGTATAGATGATAAATTTTATACTTATTAGAAATATTTGCTGTGAAATCAGTTTCCCATAGTCCACTGCCTTTCTTTTTATTCTAGGTAAATTCATCTTATTTGAGTATTTTTTATTTTTATAACATTGAAATTAATTGTTATGATGAATACCAATCTTTATTTCAGAAAGTTTTACCTCTTTTTGCCCTCCTTTATTTGCCATTTAAGGTTGCAAAATCTTAAATTTAGAAATTTTACCATTTTTGAAATTTGTTGTGGTATATGGTGTATGATTTTTGGTTCAAACAAATGTCTTAAATTTTTTAGTTTTCCCAGTGAGTGCTTTAAAGAACAGGGACTACCTCTAGCACTTATTATGTACAACTGTGTGAACCTGGTAAAGTTATTATAACTACTTAAATCTAAATTTATTTGTATAATATGAGTAATGATATTGATACTAACATTTTTCCATGTACTTCTGAGGGAATTACTTGAAAATTCTATAGGATTATGAAATATTAATATCATTTTCATCATTATTAATAATCATTTCTTACATATAAAATGGTTTTGAATTCTGTGAATTCAGTGAACCATAGTCACTCCATTTTGTGACTCAATTCTGGCCATAGCTCAGTTCTTTTTCTATTCAATTATGGCACCAGCACAATTTCTGTCTTGTGAGAAAACTATTTAATTATCAAAATTGTGAGAAAACTTCATTGCATTGTTTGAACCTAACCCCAAATGAGTAGGAAACTAGACCACCTCTATGTATTGCTTAAAGTCCCATAATGAAGAACCTGGCTTAGGCTGCCTAGAAACGCAGTCAGATCTGAAGACTGATACCAAGAGTTTTCTTTCAAATACAAATCTCCGGTAACCCATATGTCTTATCTGAAAACCAGGCCCATACTGGTCAGTTACCATTTCCTTGTTCCTTTGATTGAATACAGACACTTGTGGAAGTGTGAGAGTGGGGCACCTTTTTTTTCATTTCATGGAACTGGACTTGTTCTCTCTCCCCATCCCAAGTTGGAAAGTCCATAATCCTTCCTCCAATTAGAAATCAGGTTACCTAATTATGTATTTTGGTTTATATCTTGTTGTGTTCTTTTAATACATAAAAAAGCTATCTTCCCCTTGATCAAGGGCCATTGCCAAACTGAGGAGACCTAGTCCTGATTTGTTATACATTTGGTATGCATTGCTTAATAAAACAACGTTCTCGGAAGCACAAACCTTTTTTTCACTCAGTTATTTCAGATTTTGAGTATCACAGATGTTATATGTGTGTATTCATGTATATACTTATATTAGGCACATATACATGCATATATACACATACATGCATACATATGTTTATGTGTATATATACATTCACACATATATATACTCATAATATATATTATATAATATAGTGTGTGTGCATATGTGCGTGCCCATTTCTCTTCTTTGGACTCTATTTTTGCTACCTGGAATACACTTCCCTAAATCTCTTTTTTAAAATTACATCTTAATTCTTAGCTCCTCCGCAAATCCTTACCTCATTACACTGGCTTTCCTTTGCATTCATTTAATATTTAACTGTGTCCTTGGTTATGAGCACAGAGAACTTGACAAGCTTGAAACTGGAAAGTCCAGAAATAACCTAGGAAGTCACACAGTGTGACCTAGCCATTGCACAGTGAGTCCAAGGTCATGGTAAGAAACTTGAGTAGCACTTGACATCCTGCTGAGGCTATAAGGGAAAGAACTGACTACTTTAGATTCACAGTGTTAAACCAATATTTTGAGTTGGAACTGGCTATGAAATTTCCTAGCATGGTTGGGGAATTCACCAGTTGGAGGGAGTAAACGGAAATCATTCCACTGGAGATGTGTAATGAAAGCATGCTGAAATTGCTAGCTGATTCTTTTCCTCTGTCTTTAACCATTCTACCCTGATTTATATAAATAACTTGCTTTGTGTTGCTTCTAAAATGTAAGTATATCCTTTGTTTGGTCTACCATAGAGTTCTTCGCAAGAATTAGGGTTAGGGTTTTGAATTGATGAAGGCACAAAAGAGTGCACTGAACCTGAGAATTAGCAATTGATTCTATAACTCTTTGAGGACCAAGGGCAGCTTTGAGAGGTGCATTGCCATCCAGCCCAAGGCTATAACTTAGAATGATGGGTGTGACTTAAGTCAGCTTGTTTAAGAGATATAGATTTTATATAGATATAGATAAAAATAGATGTAGATATAGATATAATTGATTTCTGTTGTCTTCCCCATTAGATTGTGAGATCGTTGAGAACAGAGACTATATTTCTTTGTTGTTGTTTTGTGTGTTTGTGTGTTTTTTGCCTTTCCTTGTATCCCCAGAGTTAGCCCAATTCCTGGTACAGAGGAGGCACCTAATAAACACTTGTTAATTTGTCTGTATTCCAACTAATTCCCTGCTAATTATTATAAGCCGTTTCTCAATTTGATTCCCAAATTATTTATCTATAATTGTCACTTGTTTATTCTGGTTCTGTCTCCTACAACTGCCACAAATAAGTCTACCTCCTCTTTCATCTAAGGGCCCTTTGGGTATCTGAAAATTGTTCTCAGGGCTCCTTGGTGACTTCCCCCTTCCAGAGTAAGTGCTCCTGTTTCCCTCAGGTATTCTTCATACAGAGTATTCTGTAAATATTGCATTTTACTCAACAAGTTGTTGAATTCTTAGGTTAGATGCTCACAATAACTTGTTACTGCACAAATATTTATCTCTGCAATATGAATGAACTATAGCAGACTGATACCTGCCAAATTCTGCTCTCAAGGGTGAGATGAAATGTATGGTACATAGACTTTATATGACCTATTTTTTGTACTTTTTAACCTTCTAGGCTTGCAGTTATTTTCCAGATGGTTGAAATTATTGTATTCTTATTGTCAGATAAGAGGAGTATTACTGTAGCCTAACTCTTTTTTCAAGTTATTAATCTATACATCATTTACCTAGAACATTCTAATAACTAGAGCAGTAGTGTCAAACAAATAGAAATGGATTCATGTAGGCATATATAGAGTTAGGAAACCACAAATGGAGAGCATCTATGTTGTACGTTTATTTATTTTGCTAAACATTCTCCAAATAGATTTTAATCTGGTTTGGTCACACTAGCGAATGTTGCTGGCAGTATACAGTCGTGGTCCATGAGTTTGACACCTCTAACCTAATATATTATGGCATCCAACTGTTTAGTTCAAAGAGAAGTTTACTTATTGAATGTCTATTTTGAACAATGTATTCCGCTCAATATAAACCTCTAAAACCCAGATGTAGAGGATGACCTCCACTTAAATAGCTTGATTTCTTTAATTAGTATTTAGTTCAATAGTAAATGCCCCAGCTTATATAAGGAGTGACTTATTTATGACTTCTTCAGTTCAATGGAATTTATATTGATAAGTTAGTTCTGTGGTACAGTCATACAATGAGGACTTACATTTTTAACATATATTTAAACTGGCATCAGATTAGTACATTTGAAAAAACTCTCTAGGGCAATTGTTCCCTAAAATCAGATCTATGAATTGACGAGGCAAATGGCTACTTCTGAGCCAGAAGCTTTAACTCTGGGTATGCAAACGAGTGAGGGGAGCTATGGATGGATTTAAAGGAGTCGATGAACTTAGATGGGGAAAACTTACATTATTAATTTCATTAAGCTCTTATTTGAATTTAGCATTTACTTCAAGTAAATAAAACCAGAATTCTAAGAAAGGTTTTATTTATTTTATCAGACTGTCAATGGTGGCCATTATACAAAAGAAGACCTGAGATTCCTGAGTCTCTTCATGTCTGTCCTCTCAAAATTGTAGCTCATGAACACTTTCCTTTAATGTTCACAATTGTTTTAATGTTCACATACACAATGTTAAGCCCATACACACAAATAATTCAAAGTAAATCAAGCATTCCCAAGTCACTAGGAAACTGTCCAAACTTGGGATCATATGCCAATGTATTAAAACATCCTCAGTTGATTTGCTTGGAAGAGAAAAAGAGTACGGTGGTGGAAGTGTAAATTGCTTAAGCTATCACCAATCAGTTGATATCCCTACTACACTTTGATTTGCATCCTTATTTCAATTCAACAACATTTAACACCTACTATGTGTAGCATATCACACTAGATACTGAAGTGCTGATGAAAAATGACCCAGGCTTTTCTTTGATGGAGCTTATGAAATACTTGGAAAAGTAAAACATGCTAAAAACAAAGAAAATGTGAAAATTAAAAGGATGGGTCCAGGCAATGTGGCTAGGACAATTTGAGAAAGAAGAATTACCCTCACCTGCCTTAAGAATTGGAAACCTGGGAAATCATCAAGAAGTGACTTCTCAGCTGTTTTAGAAGAAGACTAGATTTTAATAGGTAGGAGTTTAAAGGGAAATGCAGGAGTGATAGAGTTTAAGAATTCATGGAGTTAGAAGAGAGGAATATGAGATAAATGGATAACAAAAAATCTGCCTTATCATAGGGCAGTACTTCTGGAATTGAAGAGGATCTCTATAGCCATTTATTCCATTTCATTCATTTTACAAATGAGAAAACTGAAGCTAAATTGGGTGAAGTGAGTTGCTCATGGTCATACAGGTAGTAAGAAACAGAGGTGGGATTCTAATTAACATCCTCTGATTGCAAAGATTAGATTCTAGAATTCATGAATGGAAGGGAATGAGTTTGAAATATTTGTTTTGAGTTAAATGATGAAAGGCTTTCAATGTCAATGTGTGTGTGTGTGTGTGTGTGTGTGTGTGTGTGTGTGTAGACACAGAGACAGAGAAACAGACAGGGAAAGGGAGAAAGTGTGTGTGTGTGTGTGTGTGTGTGTGTGTGTGGAGTGGTGGTATGTGGCGATGTCTTGATTTAATCCTATCACTTTTAGAGAAAAAGTGAAGACTGATGAAGAGTAATGCAACATAATCAAATTCTCTCATGAGGAAGGTTATTGTGACTCCATTATTATAGAAGGGAGAACCTGGCATTGGGGAGATCAATTAGTAGGCTATTCAAGTTGTCCGGGTGAAAAATGATGACAGCCCAAGAACTAGCACGTTGTGATGTTATTAAGAGGACAATGACATAAACACAGGGAGGGAGAATTGTTAGGATTGCTGCCAAGTGATAAAAGAGAGCCAAAAAATCCTAAGCTTTTGCAACTCGACAATCAGAATGGTGGAACCTTCAACATCAATACAAAATTTGGAAGGAGGAGCACTTATTGGGAAGAAAAGCTTGAGCTTGATTTTTTATGTTAATCAATAAGTATTATAATAAGTTTTATAATGAATAAGTATTAAGTATTATAAGATAGGAATTGTGTTAGACCCTGGAGATTTGGAGACAAAAATGAAACATTCTCATCCCTCAAGGAGCTTAGAATTTGTTGGGGAGAAATAACATGCATTCAGTTAAATATAGAATATGATATTATTACCAAGTAAACATAAAATAATTTTCCAATAGGGACAGAATCATATTGAGAAAGAAGTCAGAAAAAGTCTTCTGTGAGAGTAAGCAATTAAACTGAATTTTGCAGGGAGCCAGGAATCTTAAAAGGCATAGGGGAGAAGGGAGTCAGAATGCATGTCAAACATGGGGTATAACTGGTAAAAAAAACAGAGAATAGAAATATGTTGTAGGTAAGAAACAATAAATAGTTAAGTTTGTAAAACAGCACATCCAGGGGAGCAAAGTGTAATAAGGTGGAAAAAGATTATGAAGGGTTTAAATGCCAAATAGGGGATGAAAGGATCATCAGGGAATGGCCTTATTATCCACCAGCATTTTGTAATTCATTTGGTCATAGGAAACCTACAAAGCTTTCTGAAGAAGAGGATAAAAGGTCAGACCTATGCTTAAAAAACATTATTTTTAAAGTTACATGACCAAGGCCACATGGCATAATGGTTAGAGAGAGATAGTCGTCAAATCAAAAAAATTTGGGGTCCTTCCCCAACCCATACTGGCTGTCACTTTGGGCAAATCACTTAACCTCTCCATATTCTAGGCAACCCTCTAAGACTATCAATTTCAGAGAAGCTACTGAGTTCCACTGATGTAGAGGGTTAATTCATCTAGTCTGACACTATAACAAAGAATCAAAGCTTCAGCTCCTGAATTTATCTAAAACTTTATCTCTTGGTAGGGGGCAGGGAGGTATCAGCTTGAGAAAAAAGGTACTTGACAAAGCGAGAGTCCTCTGGAGGTTATTGCAACAGACTGGTAAAACAAGATAAAGACCTTATGTAGGGAGGTGGCCTAGTGAGTAGAGAGTAGGAGAGGGATGCTAAAAGTGTGGTGGAGATAACAAATTTAGGTAAGATTTGACAGATGATAGGATGCAGTGAACTCTGGGCAAGTAATGTGGTGGTGATGCATTTTCACATTCAGGACAAGACCTCAGGTGTGAGACTGACTCAGGAAAGATAGACTTCAGAGTTATTCGCATATCCCTGGAAGCAGCAGAGTTGCTCCAAAATTCCAGAAGTTTTGTTCTCATAATTGTTTAAGAGTACATTAAACATTTGTCATCTGAACACTTTCATGAGTTGCAAAGTATTTTCACTTTTCGTAAGGCCAGTTTGATTAACTTATATTTTTTGGTATTTCCCCTACAAGTCATTGGTTGAGTCTATTAGAAAGAGAAAGAAAAGAAGACTGGTGTATGCAGGCAAGAACTCATAAATCCAAGGTTCACACATAAACAAAGAAATGATCCTATTAAACGTGCCAAAAGCTTGATGAGTCACTTACTATTACTTAATTTTTTTTATTTTTGTTAATCAAAAGCTTTTAGAGATATTAATTATTATACCATTATTCTAGCAAGAAATTATGCATGTTAGTAATTTTGCTTGTATTTGAAGTGTGTGCTCCTTTGGTTAATTCAGCTCAATTCCATTGCCTTCAGGGTTTTGGGTTGTTTTTTTTTCTTATCTGTGTTCAAAAGAACTTAGAAGATAGGAGATATCTACTGGAAAGAGTTTTATTTTACAAAAGCCTGTGGATCAGAGATTAGATGGTGAGTGATCATCTCTGTGAAGCCTGAATTGCCTGTTTTATTTAGGTGTTGCAGGTCTTAGTCATCAGCAGGTTTTAAGTGGAGAGGAGTTCACGTTCTCCTCCTATGGAGTTTATGATTCAAGTGAATTTGGAGCAGCAAAAAGAAAAAAAAAAAGAAAAAGGCCACATTGGTTTTTAATAGGGGATTACTCTATCAGAAGCCAACTATAATTCTCCTACAGATAAACTTCATGATCTCGACTGAGTGAGCAGATAATAATATCTTCTCCTTTGTTCAATGAAGGGCACAGTGTCCTCTAGCCCCTGATTTTTCTATTCATCAAGCCCACTGTGCAATACCCAATGATGCCAAGCACACAAATAGAAAGGAAATCCATTAACACATCGAGCATTTCAGAGATCAGAAACACTGCCCAGGAAATGCATGTTCTAATGAATGGAGATAGGCAGAGGGAGCTTGTCCACAATGGCGGAGTTCAGATGATGAAAGTATAAAAAGGGAAACTTTTAGCACTCAAGGCAGAAATGATTTCCTCCACTTGGAGCCAATTAGTTTGCTGTATTATACCATAGATCATTGCCAAGTTCCTGTTCAGAGGGAGATGGAGTGCACAATCCAAATCAGAGTTTCCTTTTGCCTGGGGGATTCCACTTTTGAATGCTCTGGTTCCTGCTGCAAACCATCTTGAGAGCTGGTTCCTCATATACCGGGAGCACATTGCTCTGAAGGATTGGTATTCCTGATGTTCTTATCTGTTACCCCCTCAGTTTTTGCATCTCTTCATTTGATGGCCACCGCAGCTAATGTTATTGATCTATGTGGTAGCCGAGCTCATCATCCCTTGTGAAAATGAGGTTGCTGACTCCATTTTCTTTTGTCTAGGGCATGGCTTGATGAGCTCATATATTTTTCCTCCTTTCTTTAGTGTTCCCTTTTCTGTTCAGCTTCTCAATATCTTTCCTGGAAGAGAATAGAACTTCAATCTCTTTGATAAATATGGTACAACATTTGGGGGAAAATAAACTTTGAAAAAATTGTCATCTATCATCCTCCTTTTTCCTTTCCATCATACGGTCAAAGAATATAAATTCATTAACAATGAAGAAGTACCTTACCAAGGAATTTTTTTTTTTTCACAAACATTGGGGAAGTTTCTGGGACTGCTGGTACTATCTCATCCAACGTATAGGTTTTGGCCATGGAGCAATTTCTTAAATGAGTTGAATGCTAGGAGGCCATTCAAATCCAATTACTCTCTGTTCAGTTAATGAATCTTTGATTCATTTTTCTAAAGAGAAATTTCCAGTGGCTGCTTTTGATGCTTTATAAAGCTCACAACCTTCTCTGGGTATAGATTAAATTGTTAAATCACTGTGAAAGTAGACAGGAATGGCTTTCTGGGGGGATTAGCTCATCCCAAAAGGTGCCCACTTTCCCAGTTCTTAGAGCTTCTGAGTGCAAAGAGAATGACAGGTGTGCAATACTTTTGTAAGATGAATCAGGTTTCCTGAAGAATTCACTCCTTCATTCTTGGGACCTGGGGCTCATCAAGTAGGGGTTTCCCTTCTGTCTTCATAGACTGTAGCAACATCAAAGGACTCTGTTTGATTTCATGTCCTTTGATCATCCAGAAGCTGGGAACTACATCTTAGAAAATGTCTGAAGGGAGGTTTCACATGTTAGGAAGGAAGTTTATTTATTTTTTTTGTTTGGAAAAACTGAAAACAAGTTTACAAGTGAAAAACATATAAACTACTTGAGGGTCTGGGATACTTCCATTCTGTCTTTTTATTACCAGGAGTAGTATAGAGTCAGGCAAACAGTAGACACATATTGATCAATAGATTGATCAATTGATTGATTTATAGTATGATCTTTTGCCAGAAACTTGACATTCTTTTTGAGGAATCAAAGTTTTAAATAGTGGGTATGGAAATCTCAAATTCTAATCTGAAAAGGAAGCCTAGATTTTGTTAGTCAATTAGCCAGTCAATACACATTTATTAAACATTTACTATGTTTAATAGTATACTTTGTTAAGAGTATAAACTATACTTTGTTAAGAGCTAGAAATGTGAAGAAAGGAAAAACAAACAAAATATACATATATACACATAAACACATACACACATACACACACAAAATAGTTTCTTCCCTTAACATATAAGTAACTAGGTAAATAAAAGATATAAGTCTATTTGGATAAGGGAAGGCATCAGCAGCTAGAGAATGGGGTATGTCAGAAAACACTTTCTGTGGATAGTGGCCTTTGAGCTGAGTCTTGAAAAAAAAAAAACAAAAAAATGAAACACCTAAGGAGTAGAGTAAGTAAAGAGAGAATTCCAGGCATGGGCAACAGTCTATAAATTTGAAATTGACCTTTGTGTTTAAGGAACTGTAAAGCAGACCAGAGTTGCTGGATTATAGAGAATGTGATAGGAAATAAAATTTAAGATGGCTGAAATGATAGGAAGTGGACAGGTTATGAAAAGCTTTGGAATGCAATGAGGGCTTTATATTTGTTCTTTGAAGTGATAAGTAGTAAGTGATGGCTAATTTCTACTGATCCTTTAAATTAATATAAAACTCATGTATAGAGCACTTTAAATTCCTCAAACTGATTTGCTCACAGAAATGCTGTGAGGTTGGTGAAATAAATATTATCTTCCTATTTTATAAATGAAAAAATCTGGTTATTTTCCCATGACCAAAATGCTATCAAGCATCTTGGGTGGGATTTTAAAACCTGTTTCTTGATTCAGCACACTCTCCAATAGTATATGTTCCCACTCAGTTGACAAACTATAGTACTCAATAATTTTCTAGTGTTGGAATAGTCTTTCTAGGCTATACTTCTTCATAAATGTTACTGAATTTAATATTCCTTATTAACTTAATGATTTTTAGATATCTATAATAATGAGCAAAGAGCATGAAGAATGTTGGATGCATTTTTTAAATTGTCTTGCATTTATTCACATACAGAACTGAGTGGTTATGAATCATAATGTTGCCTTCAAAAGAAATAACTAGGTCTAGTTTCTAAAGGAAACCGCTCTATAGAATTCAAACTCAAATATTCTCTAAATATCTATTAAAATAGAAGATTGGTTTGTACTCAATAAAACCTATACCATCCCAAACCTACTGGGGATACCAGATAGGAAGGGTTACCACTTGTGCCAAAGAGAAGTCTTCACTTAACTGCCAATTTGTCCTACCCATAGATAGCTCAAGAGAGACACTTAAATGGGAGACAATAAATAAAACCTTACTATATAAGGTTGTTTTAAATACAATACTTCCTGAAACTATATCACGACACAGAGAAACTGCCAAGAAACATTCTTTCAACAAATACAGAATATAGGAAGGCTTGTGTTGCTTTAGAGAAAGAACATGTTTTATTATAAAGAAAAAAGGCGAAACCACTTGACCATAAGCTTATGTGTCACCCAGAATAAATCAGTGACTTGGAGGAGTGAAATATCTACCCAATGAAACACTTGGCCACAATTTGTCCTAAATAAATTAAATTATGCTGGCAGAAACAACATCCCCATTGGCCTCATGGATATTCACCTTTCTTTCTTTTACCATGTAAGCTTTCCAAAGCCGAATAAAATAGAAAACAAGAAAGTAGGTTCTATATATGGAAAATCATCATATTTTCCAGAATATATGCTGCTCTCCCAAAAAGAGATTTCCTCTCAGTAAACCAAAAAAACCCAACCTGGATTATAGGCTGCATTCTAGATTTGGAGGGAAAAGTACAGCTTATTCAGCCTAATATAGCAAATTTTAACAACCATATAATTTTTCTTATCAAAGAAATTCCCTAAATTACTAGGTCAATGACTGAAATATCTGTTATACAGGCTATATACTCCTACTCCATTCCCTTTCCATATGCCAACCCTCACGCCCCTCCACAGCCTTCCCCAAAACAGCTCAATGTGTGCTACTGAATTGGGTAAGAGAGACAGATTAGAAGAGGCGTTTGATAAGGGCTAGCTGGCCTTCATGTTTGCTCAAAGAGCAATTTCGTTTTACTGCTCATAAATGTGGCCAAAACGTAGTTCTGTAGAAGTCATTCTCATGCTATAAAACTCCCCTGGCATGCTTCTAATTTCTAAAAGTTTAGCATTAATATGCTTACAGGTTCATTAGTTCATCTTCCTGAATAATATTTTTTTAAAAGATGCATCCCTAGCATGACAGAAGGTTTTCATGACTGAATTGTTGTCTTGGTGAAAAAGTATCATGGGCCTCCATAGATTTATCTCCTTTAAATAGTTTTCAGACCTACATTATAGCTTCCTATCTGGAATTTTGAAAGTGAGGAAATGAATGCTTACGTAGATTAAGGACCTGATCTCTTCCGTCAAGGAACTTTTCTTTTTCATCCTTATCTGAGACATTTCCATACTGTAAAACTCTAGAAACACCTAGGAACACATTAAAAAATTCAACTGTAAAAATGGTCCCTCGTCACCTTTCACCACCTGCCCCTGCCACTACTCTTGGGTATTGAAAGAATTCAGGCAAATGAAAATACACACTTTTCCCACATTACCCCACTACTTTTAAAACAGAATACTTTAACAAATTTCATTTTCTACTTTAAAATACTCTATTCTCTTTAGTATACTAAATAACATTTTTGGACCCACAAAATGCAAACAGCCCAGTCAACTAGAGAATTTCTGTATAAAGTCAGAGCTCTGGATACAATCCAGTTTTTTTCTGGATGGTGTTTAATTCTATATATATTTCAGACAAGGAATAGCGATAAGTAAAAGTTTAAAATGTCATGTTACAGAATACTAACCTCATCGTGCTCTTGGATAATACCATTTAAATCTACAGTGTACAAAGGCAGAGGATTTTAGGTGTATAAAGTAGTTTTCTTTGCTCCTACAACTCTTCCCAACCATCATCTTTGATACTTTCAAACCCTTCTGGAGTAAGAACTTCTTCTTCTTCTTCTTCTTTTTTTTTTAATGTAGCGGTTTTAAGTAAAACTAGACAACGGCTCCTGGGTGTTCGGCATCAGGGTTTTAGGCCATCATTTTCAGTTTGCTTTCAATTGCATTTATCTTTTCACTGACACTTAAGTTGAACTGAGTGGATTTAGTGCTAGATGGTGCCTCAAGACTGATTGGAAGGATTTTGTCATTCTTAATATGATAATATTTCTCAGTATGGGCGTGGGCCCACCACACCACCAGTGAAGACAGGGCCAGTTTGCCATTGAGACATTGTATCACTTGATCTGCTTCCCATTTGGTTTCATAGTTGGAAAAAAACCCAGCATTCTCAAGGCTGTCCTTCCAAAGCACCAGATTTGTGGGAAAAGAAAGTCAAATTGCTTTATTCTTTCAAATATCTAAAGTGGTACTCTGTGATCTTGGGGTCCAAGATGGCCATGTATAGCCATGCCCCTCTTTTAGGAAAACGTCTAAAAAGACCGACACATTTTCCAGGGGGAGAATTTTGATTTCTGCCTCCATCAAACCCTGCTGAGCTCAACCTGATCCCCTTGGCTCCTGATGCTACTAAGTCAGCTGCAACTTGTAACTCCAACATCTGACTCTAACCACTCTAACCATCAGGTCCTTACCCTGACCTTCTCTTGCTCTCCCTGACTCCACCACAGACACTAGATCGATGTATTTTTTTTAGAAAGAAAAAGGAAATCAGCTAAGTCATTGCCAGATATGTTTTAAATAATTTCCACGATATATTAATTTGTAATAATGATAAACAGCAGTACATTTGTGATTATACATACATATCTGTGTATGTATACTTAAGGAAAGCCTCTAAAACTTCCTTAGTATTACCCTGCTATAGAAAACAATGTTTCATTATTTATTATTATGGTCATTCAATATAATTTAAAATCATAAATTAAATGCTATAAGGAATAAAGAATAACATGATTTGGTGAGTTTCCCCAAATCCTGATTTTTCATTCCCATTTCCTCAACATGAGTATCTGATAGGAATTTGGGAATATGCTCTGAGACAGAATTTGTAACCAGGTCTACACAAATTTTAATCTAGCCCTCTATCAAATATACCATGCTAGCTCTCACAGAAAATACTATGAATGATAAAACAAGAGAAATTGCCATGTGCCAACAATGAATTTTACTTTTATATTTACTAGAACCTATGATCAATTAAAATAAAGTCAAAGAGAAAAAAATAAAAGAAATAGAATCAAGAATTTTAAAATTCAAAATAGTGAGATTTGCGCCATATTGAATTCTGCCTTCAAGTGAGATAAATTGTCTAAGAAAAACCAGAAGTCGTCTGTATCTCTAGCTGCTTGCTTACCTAAATTTGTCTCCTACATCTACCCCATTTAGTATTTGACTTGGTTAGATTTGCTTATGAGGACTAGTCCTTGGAATATACACAGATAAATTCCCTGACTAATTTCTTTCTAAGAGAATGATTCAGGGGGTTTTTGCTATGACAAAAACAACAACAACAACAACAAAATGAAAAACAAAAAACAACTTTTAATTGGTTTGGAGTAAGAAGAACTGATGACTTACACCTTTCTCTCTGACATATACTCTTCGATCCCAGTGACACTGGCCTCCTGGCTGTTCTACTAACAAGACACTCCATCTCTCAGCCCCAGGCATCCTTGCTGGCTGTCCCCCATGACTGGGATGCTCTCCCTCCTCTGCTCCAACTACTGACCTTTCTGCCTTCCTTTAAGTCCCAATTAATATATTCCATTCTATAGGAAACTTTCCCCAACAACTCTTTATTCCTCTCCTCTGTTATTTCCTATTTATCCTATATATAGCTTGCCTTGTATAGATTGTTAATTTATTTTTTGCAGCCATTAGATTGTAAACTCTTGAGGACAGGGATTGTCTTTTGGCCTGTTTTTGTATCTCCAGTGTTTAGCTCAGTGTCTGGCATATAGGTAAATATTTAATATTGATTGATTGATTGAAGGATTGCTGAATCCTCTAGAAGCTTTTCCCTTGAATTATCAATGAATTGAGATCATGTCGACCTAGACTTGAGAGCTATTGGGAGAAAGGACAAAACTTTTGCCACCCTTCTCTGCATTACAGGTCTGAGCACCTGCATGCTTCTGTCTCTTTGTATTTATTCTTTCCTGATGATACGTAATAGATATTCCAAGACAGTAGTGTCTAGGTGACCTTGAGAGTTTAGAATATCCAGAGTTCCCAGAAAAGGTTTCATCAGAGGTGAATGGAAGTGCTCATAGTCTTTAACACCCATCCATTGACACCAGCCTCCTTGTTGTTCTTCCAAAGTGAAACTTCACCTTTCAACCCCAGGCATTGTCAGTCTATCTGCCCACAGTGCTTGGAATGCCTTCTCTCCTCCCTGCCTTTTGATTTTTCTGGCAGTCAAAGATAAAATCATACCTTCTACAGGAAGACTTTCCCAACTTCTCTTAATTCTAATGTCATTAATTATTTCTTATTAAGCCTTTATATAGATTATCTGTTCAAATTTGTTTGCTTGTTGTCTCTCTCATTAGATTGTAAGTTCCTTATGAGCAGGGACTCTTTTTTGCTTCCCTTATAGTTTCTGTATTAGCATAGTATCTGGCACAGAGTAGGTGCTTAAGAAACAAAAACAATGATTTCCTGACTGGTAACCATAGTTAGTGGTAGTAACTTCATATAGATAAGGAATGTAAGTGACCTGAAGTGGGCAGCAGCTTCAGAGACTGTAGCGCAACTTCTACAGTGAAGAGAAGTGCCAACTACATCTTGTTAAAGACTTTCTTTATATCCCAATAAACAATCATGGTAAAAGAATCTACAAATCTCTGTGAAGGGAGAAAAGTCATTCTAATCCTCTGTGTATGAGTTAAGCTTCTTTAACCCTGTTTGTATCATATTTTTGGGCATGCTTTGGATTTTTTATCTCTGTTTTCAAACAGTCATTACTGAAGATACTTCACCATTTTTAAACAAATTTTAACTGAGAATGCGATGGGCAATCTTGACATGCAGCATTCTTTATCTGCCCTGAGAGCTCTTCCAAGGGGAAAGTGAAGTGGGATATATTTATTCCTTACGAAATATATATACCTAGTTT
>CM053590.1:33346821-33392443 GCA_028646515.1 Pseudochirops corinnae
AAATATAAATTTGTGTTTATACATATGCATATATATATTTATATATATGTGTGTGTATACATACACATATGTCTACATAGGAGGGTACATATATGCATATGAATGCATATGTGAGTGTGTGTATATATGTGTACATAGATAGATGGCACAGGATCAAATTAATAGGAAGCGATGATATTTTAAAAGATGAAATTGTGAGGTGGGAGAGGAATAGAATGAGAGGAGACAGGGAGAGACAGAATGGGGTTAATCATTTCATAAAGTAGAGGCAAGGGATAACTGTTACAATGGACAGGAAGAACAGGAAGGTAAAAGGGAATGGGTCAACCTTACTCTTATTGAATTTGGCTTAGGGAAGGAAAGACATACACTCTAAATTGGGTATCTTGCTTACAGGAGAGTAGGGGGGAATGGGATGAGAGAGGGGATGATGGAAGGGAGGGCAAGGGGTGGGGAGGGTTGTTAGAAGCACATACTTCTGTAAAGGGACAGTGACAAAGTAGAGAATAGAACGGGGTGGGGCAGGATAGGAAGGAGCTAAATATAGTCAGTCTTTCACAATATGTCCATTATGGAGATGTTCTGCATAACTACACATGTACAACCTGTATGGAATTGCTAGTCTTTCCAGTGGGGGTGGGGGATGAGGGAGGAAGGGCAAGAAGCTAGAATTTAAAGTTCTATAATGACATATTAAAATATATAATAACAGTAATAATAATTGTTATTATTATTATTATTTACATGCAACTGGGAATTAAGATGTACAGGCACTGGCATAAGGAGATCCATCTTGCCCTACTGGAAAGGCAGAGGGGTGATGGGAGAGGATATAGGAGAGAGTAGATTGGGGGAGGGGGTATACAGTGGGATTGCTGTTTTGGGGTGGTGGGTAGGGAAAAGATGGGCAGAAAATTTGTAACTCAATATCTCATGGAAATGAATGATGTAAACTAAAAATAAACAAAAGTTAATTTAAAAAAAATTGTATTGTAAAGCAAAAAAATAAAATAAACTCTGTTCCTTCTAGATTTTTCTCTGAATGTAGACATTTCCTTCCATCCTGAGACTTTTAGAGTTGCCTTATAACCTTGAGTTGCTGAGAAGAGTCCAGTTTATCAAAGTTGGTCATCACACATAAAGTTCTCTGATTCTTAATACTGCCATTCCCAAATAGCTAGTCATATATTGTTAAAATATCAAAGAAACATATATATCAATCTACGAGTCGCATGAGAGGCCAACCTCTCATTTTATACCAAATATAATCTAATTTATATGGTCTTGCCCATTGTCACAGAGGTAATAAGTGCCAGAGGTGTGATTCTAATGTCCAATCCTACTCCATTCAATATATTTTAATTCAACAAATAATTATCCAATTCCTTTGCTATATCCCTACTTGCTGCTGGGGTACAAAGAAAAAAAAATAAAGAAATGAGACAGTATAATGGTGTGGTATATTGGTACACACATGTGCACACATGATTGTGGGATATTCATTTCCAGTTCATCACAAATCTTAAGGGAAATTGAGCCTGTCAGACAATTTTCATACGGTAATGAGAACATAACTAATTTTCATTTCTTTGTACATCAAACATTAAAATGTACAGGAAGCCGCTAGAATAACTTGGCATAAAAATCTGAATTTCTAGAAGATATTAATCCATCACCAATTGCATAGAACAGGCAGTTTTACAATTGATTAGTCTTGTAATTTTCAGAACCAGGTAGATAACAGGAGCTATTAGACAACATCTTTGACATTCACAAAAGTGCAGTTTATTTTTATTACTATAAATATGGCATTAAAATGTAATGACTACCATTTTTCTTTTGTTCGTGTAAATAACAAAGGCAGGTATTTGGTATTTTCATAGGTATTGGAGCCTACAGTGATGCTATTGTAGTTCATTCCCTATACTGAGAAATATTTCCTGCAAAAGCACACTCAGAATTTTTCTAGCGTTGAGTGGGTAAAGGTTGAAGAGATCAAAAGATTTTCTGAGACTCCGTTAATTTATTTCCACTTTTCTGGTTATTCAGAGGAGCTGTGACAGGAATACTTAAGAATGTTGAAGAAAGTGGATGAAATATTGACTGTAGAGTCAAGTGTTACATAGAACTCACTTCTTATTGACTCAGTTCCCCTTCTGCAACAGTTAAACTTCTGTATGAGAAACATGTTCCTTAAAAATAATCTTCATTTTTTAAATCTCTATTCTCTCTAACAGATCACTTTAATTAGTCTCCTCTATTAATATGGCAATATTATGATACTAATCCTTGGGTCTATTCCAGCCATTAAAGAGTGAGTAATTTACTTATCTCCTGACAATATCATTATCTTGTATTCTTAAATGTTAAAACCACATAGAGGTAATTCTGAAGGCAGAAGATTTAGATTCCCATCTCCCTCTGATCTTTACTGACATTTTTTGCCAAGCCACAACCACCCCAAGACTTTATTTCACATGTACAAATGATGGGCTAAATGATCTCTGATGTCTTTTCTAGCTCTTAATCTTTGATTCTATAATTCTCAATTCAATTTTGTTGATCAATGTATAAAATATTTTATTCCAAAGATTTAAATTGTTTCCCATTCAGGTATCGAGAAATTATGTGGATCAGTGGAAAGAATCTGTGAATCTGTGGATCAAGAATCAAAAGATCTCTGGACCTGATGCAACACCTTAGATAAATCCTTAGTATCTGTAGCCCTGAATTTCCTCATACGTAAAATGGGCAATCTGTTCTAGATGATTTTTACAGTTACTTCTATGATAAATGTTCAACCTTCTGACCCCTCTAATAACAAACTTGTAGATGTTGAAACCAAGACATGAAAGAATATCAAGTGAATATAATTTTCTCAAGGTTATGATCATTGACAGTAAAAGGGCAAAGACAAACAATTGCCATTATATAAAGGGGAGCACTATATGCCAGCATTGATCATGATGTCTGGCTGGGACACAAGCCATTGTGATTTGAAAGAAATATCAAAATGGTTTCTTGCCTTAGATACTTCATTAAATCCATGGTTTCATTGGAAATTACTCCCTCCCACTTCACAGAGCTCATTCTATTCACAGAGCTCATTCTATTCATGACATCTTCATCCTGACTCTCCTCCATGTCCCCCCATGAAATAAATTTAAAGAATCAATCTAAAGAAATCCATGGATTTCTCCCGATATTTTAATAATAGAGTGGATATCAACGTAACATGCAGGTTGTCTATTTGTTATTCCTTGTTTTCTCTACAACTGTGGTCCACTCTAACCCCGCCCCAGGCATAAGTATCTGGAACAACATCATTTAGATCACCTTTGGAATGTTAGTGATCTCTCACAATATTCAGTAGTCAATTCCAACCAGACAACTATTGCCCTTTGAGTCACCTTACATTTTGATTCTTCAGAGTCTGCAGTTACACAATTCATCCTGATAAAGCATCATAGGAAGAAAATTGATGTTATAAAGTTGAGTTTTCATTTGAAGCAGAAGTTTGGGTTTATTCAAAGGGCATCACTATTTCCAAAACATAACCCTGGCTTCCCTCTTTATCCTGTTCAATTCTGACCCAACTCATTGTCCATCTACAGCATGTGAACAAGATAAAAGTTGGAGATATGTGGACCATGTCAGACATGGGCTGCACCATACAACTGCTTATCATTGGATAAGAGGTATTCTTCATAAAACTGAATGAGGTGTTTGTCAATCTCATTTTGGTGGCTCTACACCATTTCACAACTTGATCTGATGAAAAAATTTCACATCCAAATGGAACATATTGAGGATCTCATATTTTATAGCAGTGGTTCTTAGGGTTCCTTTTTTTTGAGGGGGGGAATCCTTTGGAAATCTGGTAATGTCTATGGACCTCTTCTCAGAATAATGTTTTTTAATGCACAAAATAAATGACATAAGATTAAAAACAACTTTGAAAATTGAAATATAAAAAACAAAACCAAGTTCATGGACTCCAGGTCTAGAATTCCTGAGACAAGTTTTTTCAGTTAGAATTCTGCTATGCAACTTTTGTGAAAGTGGTAAATATGCTTTGTATTCAACTCCACAATACTCACACAGCTACCACTTTCATCACATCTTGTCTAGAGTATTGCAACAGATTCTTATTTTCTCCAGACTTTGGGTCTCTCTTTGAGAACTATTTCCAGTCATTCAGACCTATGTCTTGCCACTGGACTCTGGAGGAAAGAGTGAGGCTGATGACTTTGCACCACTCTGCCTCACTCAAGTCCAATTCACTTGCAAGTTGAGGCATTACCTTCCTCAGGTCATTGATCCTCTTCAAGAATAAAGGATGAGAGGATGAACAACAAAAGCCTCTCCCCACTTCAGTCTATCTACCACACTGGAAACAAAGTCATCTTCTTTAGGTACAGATGCTACTATATTAATCCCTCATTCAGTGAACTACAGTATCTCACTTTTGCCTTTAGAATCAAATAAAAACATCTATGTTTAGCTTTTAAAGCCATTAACAGTTTTATACTCATTATCTTTCCAGTCTCATTATATGTTACTTCCCTTCCAACAGTCTCTGGTCTAGGCACTCACTGACTTTTTCTTTCTTCCTTACACATAAAGCATGATTTTCTATATCTGTGGCTTAACACTAGAGGAAACGTTTCTTTTTTTACCTATACGTATGCATTTATTCTGTCATTTAGTCTTTTGCTATATCCCTTCTTTCTGATATTATGGATAGTGATATTTAAATATTCTTTAAAAATGTTACCCTACACAGGCCCCCTCTACCTATGCTCTGGGATAACTGCTCTTTCTGTACTCATTTTTTAATTACATTCACTATGTTTTCATATAGCACATTCAAAATTAAAACATTGGTGGGGTGGATGGGCAGTGCAGTGAATAGAGCACAGGCCCTAGAGTCAGAAGGACCTGAATTTAAATCAGGCCTCAGACACTTAACCCTTATTAGTTTTGTGACCTTGGGCAAGTCATTTAACCCCAATTGCCCTTCCTTCCCCCTCCAAAAAAGCAAAAAAAAAAAAAAAGATAGAACCATAAGAGTCCAAATGTAATGTATTTTCCGCTGTTGGAAGATAATCATTTGTTAGAGAAATGTAAAAAGATGAATTCTATTTTCCCATTTTTAAGACTGTTCTATCTTTCAATATTCAAATGACATATTGCATGTTTTACAAGTTGCTTCCTGATTGTTAATATGTTATTAGTTTCATTTTGGGGAGTGTTGATCCATGTTCATTGTGTGTGGTCCATGATCACTACATCTAGCACCCTCCTACTCTCTTCTATAAGAAAGTATCCATGATACATAAGGGAGTGAATTAAGCATAATCTTTGATAATTCAGCAACTTTCATTTCTCCGTCCTGCAGATTTCCTTTTCTCCCCCTTCCATCCTTTCAGAATCTTCCTTGAATAATATATTTCTAGCTATTTCTAGCTGGTGATAAAAGATTAACATGGAAAACAATAAGATATAATTATCAGAAAACATCTAAGCTAGTAGTCAAACTTGGACCTAGGCTTCAAAGTTCCAGTTTCTAATCCCAAACCTAACACCAAATAGCAGTGTGGTCTTGAGGAATTTGCTTAAAGAAAGGATCAGCCCTTTTATCATCTGTAAAAAGAGGAGTTGGACTTGATCATTTCTAATTTTCATTCCATTCTTCACTGAGTCTATGAATAGGGATCTAGAAGATACTGGGTTATGGAATGTTGCTATGCTGAAGTAGGACTAAGGTCAATCGCCTTTATGCCCTCTCTAAATAGTCAAACTATTGTTATTTGTAGAGAATAGAAGAGTATGCCAGGAGAAATTAAAGTTCTTTTTCATTAAAGTATTACTTGACTCCTTTTTCTCTTTGAAACATTAGATTCTAGAGATTTTTGACTATCAGGAAGAATATGCTTAGAACTCACAATGAAGTTTAGTTTTTCAATATAATTTAGATGCCAATTAAACTGAGAATGGAGGGTATAGTATGACCAACCAATGGCTCATCAATCCCTAAGGAATTTAGTCACTCTATCCTCCCAATACAACATCATTTGCTTCTACTTTTACATGGAAACCCACAATGGCATTGGGGTCTATTTCCCCATTATCTTACACCATGAGATCAATCCAGCTTGGTACCTTTACTTATGTTCTTGCCTTTGTTTGGGATTGGATCTCAATCCTTTGATGCAATTCACAAAACCAACTTCCTCATGAAGTCTCATCTCCTAGCCTAGCCCTTGATCCTTCTCTAAATTCTTTTAGCCCTGTAGTCAGTCCTCAAACAGTGACCATGACCCAGCAGACTGAGATCTGGAGTAAAACCAAGGAAGCCTAGTTTCAATTTTTGGCTCTGATACTATTTTTACCTCATAAATAGATTAAAATATGATTTTTACATTGTAGAATTTATGGTTACCATCAAAAAGTCTAGTTTTGATAGGATGTAAGCTTCTCAAGGACAGATGCTGAATTTCTGCTCATATATCCAGGGCCTAGTATAATGTCCAGCAAAGAGTGGGTAATTAATAAACTCGTGTTAATTAGTTGATCAAATTTTCTTTGATTTTAGAGGCCTTATGGCATAGGAAACATTATTCCACCATAGATTCTTATTCTTATAGAATTTCTCATGGGGGATGTAGAAAGCACTCAAAATTTACTAATCTTTTAGGTGAATAATAAATATCATACATTAGTGGAAAGAGGGCCTACCTTAGAACTAGGAAGGACTAGGTTCAGTTTTTGTCTCTGTCACATATTGGCTTTTTGATCTTGGGGGAGTAACTAAACCTATCAATGCTCTGGAAAATTCTCTAAAGCTATCATTTACATACAAGATGCTGACTTGAATTGGTAGAGAAAATTTTCTCACTGAGATTTCTATATAACATTTAAATCACAGGTCCCCTCCCATTCTTTTGATTTGCATTTCTCTGTTCTAACTGCCATGCCCCTAGTAGCCTCACTAAAAACCAAACTATAACAGTTGGTTCTAAAAGGGCTTTTCAGCTTCTATTAATCACCCTACATTCTTTCATTCATTGTGTGATTTAAAGATAATCTGGAGTCAGAGGATTTGGACTCAAACTAACCTTGGACAAATCATTTAGGATTAGAACCCAGGTTTTAGTATTCCAACAATAATACTATTATCTACTACCATTCAAATCACCTCATTTCACTACTGTCATAGCAGAGAATGATTTTAATAAGTCAACATTTAAAAGGCCTTTCTTTAGAATTCTTTGAAATAATGAACCTTTGGAAAAATCAAAAAAATTCTTGGCATGAAAAGTATAAGAGTGGCTACCAGTAACAAATGGAATATTGGAAAATATAGGCATCGCTATTATTTTCCTTGCAACTAGCCTTAAATCATTTTCTTTTTACCATTGCATCTGTTAACTGTATGTACCTCTTCTAATCTTGGCAAAAATCGTTCTTCCTACAAAAGATAAACCAGTTTCAAGTCCAGTAAAATTAGCATCATCATCAATGAGGAAACAACTTGCATGGAAAAGACTCTGAAGCAGAAAAACACATTCACGCTGATGATATGTGAAAAAGCAATACTGTGAAATTAGGGCATAAAGCAGAAAGTCTCACCCTTAACTTCCTCTTTTCTGTATTAAAAATAAAATAAAAATAAAATGTGGTAACCTGTTACAAACTACCACTGGTCATAATGTTTCCCTGACTGATCAAACAAATTAACAGAGTTCTCAGTTAAAAAGGAAAAGTGACTTTCAGAAAGTAAAAGGCAAAAGTCCACAAAACAAATTTTCAAAGTACAAAATGGTTTTCAGATGTTCAGCTACTGAGACCAGATGAACATTCTAATTTGGTATATAGGGCTGATCCTTTGCTTTTCTGAGGGAGCATATGGTGGAGTTGTGTCAAGTTAGGATTGACTTGAGATCATAAAATAAAGAAAGAAAATGAAGTTTTCAGTGATGTCTGCCATTTTGGTTTGGGGGGCTCCTATGTCAGTAAGACTAACACAAGATTCTGGTGACTAACACAGCAAATTCCTGCCACATAGTAGGTATCTTAAAATTAGTTTTTAATTGATTTTTTTTTTTGTCAGTGACAGCCAAGAGAGTTGTTAATCAAGGAAATACTTTTTCATTGTACAAACTTTGGGAGAAATATGAAAGAGTACATAATAATATCTAGCATTTCTATGGCACTTTAAGGTTTACAAAGCACTTTCAAATATTACTTCATTTTATGGTAACAGGAACTATGGGAGGTAGGTACTTTTATTATTTCCATTGTACAGATAAGGAAACTGAAGGACAAAGAGTTTAAGTGAATTGCCATGGGTGTCTTGGGGTGACAAGAGCTTAGTTCTTCATGATTCCAGGTTCATTGCTTTATAAACTGTGCCAAATAGATCCTAAAAGTCCTAGATTGGGGAGCAGAAAATCTGGATTCAAATTGCACCTCTTACCCTATTTATTAGGGCAGTCACTTTACCCCACATTAATTCCTTCATTTGTAAAATGAAGGTGTAGAAGTCTCAGGTTCTCACAAGCTTTAGATCCATGATCCTATGATCTCTCAAGAAGCTATCTTACCCCAGTCTCCAAATCAGGAAATTCATATCGATCACCAACCCCAGTTCTGAAACTGGCTTATGCAATGTCCCATGGGCTAAATTGTAGGAGACTTAATTTTCTCTCTGTTGCTGTTCTCCTTCCCTGCATCTGGCACTCCATTGAAATGAAAGCATTCTTGTAGCACAAAATGGTTTTTGCTAAACAATACAAATCAATTCCATAGACATTTCTCAAGATTCTAGTATGTGCCAGGGATGTGCTAGACCCTGCCAATACAGCTGCAAATAGGAAGGAGGTGATTAGAGTTTTATCCTAGGATGCCAAATTTGAGAGATTGCTGATGTCACCTATAGTACTTCAGTAATACAGAAACAATTGAGCCTAACACATGTTTAGTAAGAAAAATTAGTTAGACATATGATGTGTCTGTGATTGTGTACAAATTTTTCCTGGTTCTGCTCTTCTCATTTAGCATCAGTTTGTATAAGGCTCTCCAGGTGAATATGAAGACCTTCTCTTCCCCATTTCTTATAGCACATTAGTATTCCATTACATTCATATGCCGCAACTTGTTGGGCCATTCCACAATTGATGAGCATCCCCTTGACAAACTGGACTCTTCTCAGCAATGCACAGTTATAAGACAACTCTACAAGTCTCAGATGGAAGGAGATATCTACATTCAGACAAAGATCTAGAAAGAACAGAGTTTAAATGGAGACTGAAGCAATCTACATGCTAGCATTCTTTTCCATGTTTGGTTTTCTTTCTTTTTTCCCATTGTTCACTCCATTGGTTATAACCCTTCTATACAACCAGATTAATGTTCAACGTGAAAGTATTTGCAGATCCTATACTTGATTGTATGCCACCATGGGCGGGGGAAGAGGGAGGGGAGAAAATTTGAAACTCAGGGGATGGTGGAACTAAATCTTGTACATTAAAAGTAAATAAATAAATAATTTTTTTAAAAAAGAAAAGAAAAATTAGTTAGAGAAAAGAAAATAGCAGGTAGTTCAACTGTGGCCAAAACCATGGTGAACATTTGCATTTATCAGGGTCACAGGGCTCTTTCCCAGGATTCTTTAGATTATAGATTTAAAGCTGGAGAGTTGCATCTTTATTTTACAAAGGAGAAATCTGAGGCCCAGAGAAATGAAATGACTTGTCAAAGATCACAGAAGTATTAAGAGGGAGAGCCAGTATTTGAACTTCTGTCCTAATATTTTGTATCCATGACCACCATGAAGGAATCTAGTTACTGATCTTTATAAGAAAGACAAGTGAAACAGTTCCTGATCTTAGTTACTCTGATACATGACATTCTGATTTTTCAATTAGGAATATGATGTGATCTATTGTTTGATGAAAACCTACCCCCAGTTAATGCAATTGGAAATGCTGTTATCAGGTTGAAAGCTTGCCGCATAACGGCCAAACTTAGAAGATTTTTTTCCATGTATCAAGGAAGATATCAATAGATATTCTTCCCAAGTCCATTAATGTTTTGCTTCTGCAAATATGGTTATAGAGTGGCTGTGATTACCATCTACCAATGGTTTTATTATTTATGCCAGAATATCTCAAATTCATATTCAACTCAATTCAATAACTGATTAAGCATTTATTGCATGCATGACATTAAGGAAGCATTCTAATGACTCAAGTTCAATATAACTTTAATGTTTGGGTTAAAAGTAGCTATCTTTTGGGAGTTCCATTTATATATAAAGGATGATGGGATACTTGAGAGCTATGTTCTACTCATCTATCTCTTCTACTTTATTTCTGTTTTTCAGCTATAACTTCTAGCTGAGAGACTGTCTTCAGAAAAATAAGTTGTTCTGTCTCTCATTTATTATGGGGTGTTAAGCTTGGTAAGCCTCTCCATAATAGGGGAAGCTACAACACTTTTCAATCAAATATTTCAGTCAATGATTATATAACTCTTTCTATCAAGCAAGTTATTTAAAGAAGGTAAGAAATAACGAAGCTGAAATGACTTCTGTTTTGTAAATTCTTCCCTTTAAGAACTATTTTTGTAGTGTCTCCTCTCACTTCATCAGTTCAGTTTACATGTGATTCATAGATTGAAATTAATTTTAGATTTTTTTTGCCTTTATGCCCATTTGTTTGAGTAAAAAAAAAAATCCAACATCCCTATGTATCTACTTCCTCAAGCAGAATTGAGAATTCCAGAAAATTGCTCTTAACTTCCCCATTATGTCACTCTGTTTTATGTAAATGGCAAGTGCAGATCACACTGGAAAGATTTTAGAAGCCTAATAATCTCTCTCTTTTTTTTATTCCACATAAACGCAAGTCATAACAATTTCTCTATAGTAGGAGTTCTTATCCTTTTTGTTGTCAGCATATTTCAGTAAGTTGATGAAGATTATAGACCCCAAAATCTTAAATTGGTTTAATGATACATAGGTAATATAATGAATCTACCAACAAATCTGTAACTATTGTGTAGCACAAATAAAAATATTTCAAGGATCTATGATTTTTTTTCCAATATAAACACTCAGACATAGGAAATTTCCCCACTAACCTCAAATAATAACTAATTTCATTTCATAAGCTCCTGGGAATAACCTTCGGCATAAAGAGGTCAAAGTAGTCACCTTGTTTCACACAGTTTCAGATAGGGGATTGAATTTATGTCTTCCTGATTTCAAGGTCAAATATGTAATTGAATATGCCACATAGCTTTTTCAAGTAACAAATCTTAGCATTTTAATAAAGAACAATGCTGGTTGAAAATATCTTCAGATTTTTTTCTATCACTCGACCTTCCATTTTTATATAAAAGCAGTTCTCCTTTTTGTGGGAAATACAGAATGTTATAGAGTCACAGCAATATATGACATTTTTGGTTTAAGGAAAGGAGAATATACTTAACAAAGTTTTGAATTATTTTAAAACAATTTGATGTTATTTTCAACGTATCTTTAACAATTAACATAGTGCAGTGAAAGACAACTAAGAAGCCAGTACATATCAAATTTCAATCAAGTATGATTTTTTTTTTTACTGGTTATATTTGAAGGTCACAAACATGGGGGAGAAGAAACATGTATATTAAAACCATTTTTTCAACAGATCATTTCCACTAATGAAAATGTTCTCCGGATTGTTTTGGAGCTATGATCGATTGAAATGCATAGCACTTTATTGTACTGTGATTTACAATGCACTCATTCAATGACCATAATTGTTCATGCTTATTTACTCTACCTTGTAATAAAATTCTCCTAAGTGAAAAGTATGGACATAATTCAAGTGCTTCTGTTTTGAAATATGTTGATCAGTCTGAGTCTTCTGGAAATATAAATACGGATTTAAATTTTCAAAAGATTTCAAAACATGGACTTTGAGCTTTCATTTAAAATATGTAAACTGTTTAGGGAATTTCACATAACTTTGTTTTTAAGGAAATATACTAAGAAGGCACAACCATATTTATAATGAATGCTTACTTCAAGAAGTGTTGGAAGTTTTGCAATGGCCATCATCAAGTAATTTGAAACATAAAATTCACTAAATCTTGGAAAATTACTACTTACATAGAAATTACAAGGAAACCATCTCTGACTGAACTGTGTGAAATCAAAGTATCAATTAGTTTTTCTAATATTTAAAAATAAATATGAAAAAGAAGGGAAAAATGGTAGGTAGTTGTTATGACTCCAAACTAGCATATGTGTACAAGCTGTAGATTTTATAAATTGGGCAATGAAATGAAAGAAGATCAAAATGATTAAGTTAGTGACTGCGACTAATTGCAACCTATCTCATCACCTCAAAGCAAGATTTATTCTACTATATAAAATAAAAAAAAACAATAAAAAGGTAAGAGGAAATAAAGCTTCATAGGGAAAATTATCTTATGGGTGAAATGAAAAAGAGAAATTGAAGTAAAAGTAATTATACATAAACAGAAAAAGAGACAGAGACAGAGAAAGCAACACAATAAGTAAATGTCACAGACTAAAAGAAAACCAAGACAAATCTCCATAAGGTTAGAACAATACAACAATAAGAAAATGCAAAGGGGGAAAAATAGCCTATTTCATATACCTCCAAGCTAGTTAATAAGTTCAATAAGAGAGATTAAAAAGTGTGTGATATCCCTAAACATTGATGTAAAATCAATAATGAAAGAATAGGAAAAGAGAAACATAACAGGGGGTAGTTTGTTTCAATCAGTGTAAAATCTTAAATTTATGTATTTTCCGAGATATAGAATGGAAAACCAAAATGTGATGGCAGAAAATGTAATGACTAGATATAACAACAACAGCACATCTGGTACAACAACAAACTCAATATAAGAGAAAGGCATTATTTGACAACCAAGAAAGCAAATGTTAATCTATTTTATGCTATTCAGGTCAGATCCTATGTGCAGTTTTATGTTTAGCTCTGGGGACCCATGTTTTAGGAAGTATAGTGAAGAGAGAGATTGAAATTTAGAGATTATGCCTCCCATTCATGGAAAGAACCAGGAATGTTTAGAATGGAGAAAAAACTAAGAAATAGCTTTAAATCCAACATAAAGTATCTTGACTGCTATTAAGTGGGGGAATAATGCAGTTGCTGTTATGGTATCTTTCACCTGCAGGTGAAACTCAACCTGTCAGTGTTGCTTTTGCTAGTTTTGAACTGAAAAATAAAGATGTATTTATGTAGAGCTTTACTGGAAATATCTCAAAATTTTGTCCATTGCTTTGTTATGAACCACCACCTTCTTCCCTCAATGGTGAGATCACATATGAACCACAGTTTAGAAAATTCTTCACTGGGGTGAAATAATAGTATTCTTTAGATAGCTATCCCAGATTTAGTTTTGTTTATCTTGCTGGTTAATTTTCTAGTTTATTTTCATAACACAACCCCATTCTTAAGCAGTCATCATTTTTAGGAAGACATGGCCTGGACTACCTAAACTCAGGAAGATCTGGGTTAAAATTTCCCTTTTTCCTCCTCAGTGAAAATCCTACAATATGTTGCTTACAAGAAACACACTTGAAATAGAGAGACACATAGAGAATAAAGATAAGGGGCTGAAACAAAATCTACCATGCTTCAGCTGAAGTAAAATAAACAAAAAAAAGCAAGAAAAGCAATCCTGATCTCAGAAAAAAACAAAAGCAAAAAATAGAACTAATTAATAGAGAAGAAAAGAAACTACATCTTACTAAAAGGTACCATAGACAATAAAGTGATACCTATATTAAACATGTATACACCTAGAGGTATAGCATCCGAATTATTTTTTAAAGTGAGTTACATGGTTCAGGACCAAATAAGAGATAGAAGGCATTATGAAATGTAATATCAGTAATTTTGATTATATTAAATTAAATAGCTTTTGCACAAACCAATGTAACCAAGATAAGAAGGAAAGCAGAAAGCTGGAAAACAATATTTAGAGCAAGTGTCTGTTAAAGGCCTCATTTCCCAAATATACAGAGAACTGAGTCAAATTTATAAGAATACAAGCCATTGTAAAATTGATAAATGGTCAAAAGATATGTATGGGCAGTTCCAGATGAAGAAATCAAAGCTATCTACCGGCATATATATAGAAGTTCTCTAAACCATTTTCAGGTAGATAAGTGCAAGTTAAAACATCTCTGAGGTGCTACCTTAGGCTTAAAAGATTGGCTAATATGACAAAAAAGGGAAATGATAAATGTTGGAGGGAATGTGGGAAAGTTGAGACACTAATGCATTGTTGGTGGAGTTGCAAACTGATCCAACCATTCTTGAGGGATATTTGATACTTTGTCCAAAGGGCAATCAAATTGTGCAGAAACTTTCATCCAGAAATACCACTATTATATCTGTATTCCAAAGAGATCATACAAAAGGGAAAAAAGGACCTATGGAAAAAAATATTTATTGCAGCCCTTTTTTGTAGTGGCAAAATATTGGAATTTGAGGGGATTTCCATCAATTGGGGAATGACTGAACAAGTTGTGGTATGTGAACATAATAATACTACTGTACAACAAGAAATGATGAACAGGCAGATTTAAGAAAGAACAAAAAACCTGGGAAGACTTGTACAAACTGAAGCAAAGTGAAATGAACAGAATCAGGAAAACATCGTACACAGTATCAGCAACATTGTGAGATGGACTCTGAATGACTCAGCTCCTGTTAGTGACACAATGATACAAGAAAAGAACAAAGGACTCGTGAAGGAAAACACTATCAACATCCAGATAAAGAAATGATGAACTGTGAATGGAGATTAAAGCATCTTTTTTTTTCCTACTTACTTTATTATTTTTCTTTTTTTTCTTTTGATTTATTTCTTCTTTCACAACTGTGACTAATATGAGAATATATTTTACAAGATAGCACATGTATAACCCATATCAAACTGCCTACAATTTTAGGAAGAGGGAAGCAGAGAGAGGGAGAAAAATTTGCCACTCATAATCCTGTAAAAATGAATGCTAAAATTTTCTTGAAAAAATTAAGAAAGCTCAGTCTGAGATGCAACTGAACCAGATCATATGAACAATATTTAGTTTTTGTTGGATGACAAAAAAAAAAAGATTCAAAATGAAATGGACATTTATGTGGCAATATTTTCTTATAATCAATGAGAAATTAGCATTTTGTGTCCATTATTTCAATACATGGTGTGCTATAAGAGAGAATAGAAATTGTCACCTGAGAAAATAAAGATGATAACAGTGTCTGGATCAAAACATGTTTACATGAGAAATCTATGTTGGAGGTCAAACAATTTTGAAAGAATTAAGGCATGTATTTTTTATGAATTAATGGAAAAAGAATGAAAAAGTGTAACAAAAATGACAGATAATATTACTATAAAAAGGAACCAAGAAATTTAGTATAGTAAATATAGGCTTATTATTTCATCTTAAATTTTTATAGGATCTTATAAGAACACTGTACGTATAGAATGCATCTTTGATGTAAAAAAGAAATAGGTAGACTATCATTGGTTATTTTCAATGGTAGACAATATCTTTAGTCATACAAGTTACCGGAAAGAAGAGAAAAGATACAACCAGTTTTGTTGTATGTTTTGTTTTGCAAACAAAAAGTACTTGAATCAATGGGGACAAATACAGTGCTAAAGTATTTCATCAACAAAAAAACTTGCCAGGTATATGTTAAGATCTTAAAAGATTTCTTTTAAAATACAACTATTGAGATTTTTTTTCTAATAACGTTCTGCATATATGTTACACATTGTATAGTAGTTATCAGCATAGTGGTTACGAGCAAAGAATAGATAATGAGAAATTCACTCTGAACCAATTTCTGCTCCACTCAGCTACTAAAGTAATATTTTCAATGTGATAGTCTGACCCATGTCTAACCACTTACCCCATAAAGCCCAGTTAAAACATTCTATTTTGCTTTTAAAGTACTCCACCAACATGAACACTACCCAACTGTCCAGTCTTTTTACAATTTACTCTCCTCCTTATGTTCTAAAATCTAGCAACACTGGATTTCATTGTTGTTCCTTGCACATGAAACTCCATCTCCCAAATCCTTGCCTTTTCACTGGCTATCATCTGTACCTGTAATGCTCTCACATTCTCACCTTCCCATTCCCTGATTCCTTCAAGACTCTATTAAAATCATGACTTCTTCAAAGTTCCTTCCTTCTTCCTCTGTTCCCCTCCATATAGTTTCTGTCCTCTGACACCCCTTTTGTAAGGCTCCTTCTTAGACTATATGCCTTATCCAGACATCCTGCATAATAGTAAGTTGATTTAATGAGTCTAGGTCAGAAATTACCATCACAAAATGACCTCAAAGAACAGGAAAAGTGAAAATACTGCTGAATTTCAGTTGAATACTGACTTTCATGTACCAAGTTGAAACAAATTCCCATATCCCACCTACATCCTGAGCTGTGATTTCGCTGTTTAGGTTTGTTCTAGAATTTTTCGAGTCATTTGATATTCCTACCTTTAGTTCCCTTTGGTGACTAAAAGAGGAGCAGCAGCAGCCAATTAAAAATGAATTGTATAAGTCCTAGGATTCTTATGTCTAAGGCACTTCTGGATTTGAGAGAACATTGGAATTGTAGCTGCTCACACTTTTATTTTTTTGGTTTTCCATTGTCTTCTCTGATTATTATGCACTATTCACTTCTTTATTGAGTCTACTCTAGGAATAAATGTTGTATGCAGTGTCCATGCAAGCTTGACTGCTTTGAGGTAAAGCTAATACCATGATGTCATGGTCACATTTGTAGCACTCAACTGCTAGCACAAATGGAAATACAAAATGAGGAAAGAAAGAAAATAGATTCTGGCCATGTAGTCTCCATGATAATTTCTATGACAAAAGTCTAAAAATTCATAGTAAACATTGTCCTCTATGGATAATATGAGGTAAGAGAAAGAAAGTCACTGCCTTTCAGTAACTATAGAAAACACGACATTTAATCACTATATCCAAACGAGTCAGTCATGGACAAACCACTTGGGTGATCATGAGACTCCCTAGTAGATAGCTACTAAAGACATCAAGTGCTTAAAGGTGAAATTCCCTATTTTCATTGAATCAAAATTGGGTGTGGTCCAAATCGCAAAACTTACTAAGTATGGGAAGGTTGTATATTATCATTCATGATTCGTGTGCACAAAGTAGTATAAAAATAATCTATAAGACATATGATCAGAAAAAGCAGATTTAGGTCATTTCACAAGATAAAAAGGAATAGTAGCTTGATAGCTCTGGTGCTTCAATGGTACCCACTCTTTCCCATTCCCTTATCAATGATAATAGAACTAGTGGAACAATTATATCATATTAGGCAGATAATCTTTGTAGGTTTATGAGAGGGCAAGGTAAAAATTGTACAAAATGTGTGCAGGTTGTGATCTTCACTAGGAAAGGGAGTACTCATGTTGATAATGTAACATATCTATCAAAATACTGACATATGCCTTTTCAATTTTACTTCATTTTAATGAATATGCAAAGTTTTTTGATGACTGAATTATGTTGTCTTCCTAGTTTGTAAGGTACAAGATTTCCCCCTCTTAGAGTCAAGGATTAGAAAGTGGAACTGCTTTATAGGAGCCGATAGATCCTCCTCAACCTAAGAGAAAGTCTTATCCTAAAAACTGGAAGCAACAGACATTTACAGTATATCAATGTACAGGTTGCTGTTTTTATGCCTTTTTCCTGATCTTAGAAATTGTTCGTTCTTATACTTACATCAACCCCTCTAACCACAACCTCTTATATATGATCAGTTCATTAATATATGCTACTTAATTACTAATCCTGTGAAGGATTTTTTCTCCCTCTTCCCTAAGTCTCTCTGTCTCTGTCTCTGTCTCTCTCTCCAAATTTTCCCTGTTTTTAGTCCCTTCTTTTAACTAAGCCTTAATCAAGTCTTGCTTTATTCTATTAGCCATTTTTCTACAAAGACTGCTTTCTCCCCAAGGCAGGGATAAAGTGTGCATATGTGGAGGACACAAATAATCTTCTCACATCTTAATATATACATCATAATTTTGGATATAACATTCTGGTCCCCCCTCCCCACTTTCAATGAAGCAGGACTTTTATTTCATCTACCTCTTATCTTTCCTGAATGTGGTATACATGCCTTTGGATATATTCTTTGATTATACATGAACATATTTCTCAGTGTGGTCCTTCCTTCAACAGTTTTCCCATTAAATTTTACTTTCAAAATTGAAACTTCCTTTTATTTCTCTAATGGAAATATGGTTTATAACTTTATTATCTTTTATTTCTCTTCACATTCTGTATAGTCTAGCCAAGGTCTTCTGGTTGTTTCTCATATATAATTGCATGTCCTGTCTCTCTTTTTTTTCTTCTTGTGTATACACACACAAACACACATACATATACACACATATGTGTGTATGTATATGTGTATATATGTATATGTATGTACGTATATGTGTCTATGTTTATATTATATATAATTTATTTATATATACCTGGAATACACCTCCTCCCTGTGTCTGCTTCCAGGCATCCCTAGTTTTCTTTGAAACTTGGCTCTAGTGTAGTTTTCTCAAGGAGTTTAATGACACAAAGCTAAGTAGCTACAGCTTCCACTGTGGAATGAAGGACAATAGGAATAACTTCTGGAGTAAGAACATCTCTAAATTTCTTCCTCTTGACAGTGACTGGACCTTCTCACCCACACTTACTGGTTGAGAAATGGTAGGTCAGAAGCCATTTCTTGGTCTAAGGTCAGGTCAAAGGCAATGTTCTGCCATTATTATTGCTTAAAGTTTTAATGAACTCTATGATGATCCAGCTGTTCCCAGGATGTGGTCTTTCCCTCCTAATCCATATGGAGTAAGACAAATTCATATCTCTCACCCACTCACAGGGCTGCTGCTGCCAGTAAAACTGCACCTCACGTTCCTTAGGCATCCTTCACCAAAATAATTATGCTTATACGTTGACTGTTTCCATTTTGTGTTTTTCAGTTCCTTAGAATATTTTAGGTTTTTATCCTGTGTTTCTAAGTGCCCAGCACCTGTGCTGTCTTCTACCAGCAGTCAAATCAGTAACCTAAGTCTATCTCTCTCTCTTTTTTTACTCCTCAGGATCTTGACATAACTAGCAAGACCTGTGTAGTTTAGGTACTGTTAACATGTCAAAACTATAAGGAAATATATTCTCTCGGGAAAGAATAATGTCCCTATCAGGACAAGGGAAAAGATCGGCTCAACATTCAGTAATTATTCCTACAATTTTCCAATGACAATTTTATCATTCTGCACTATCAAACATACTTTCAATAATTTCTTAACTTTGCATCTTATTCTATAAGTATTATAATAAACTCATCTACCTTTCAACTTTGTAACACACTATTTGCTGTTTTTTTTTATTCTTCATAGGGAAGTTCTAAGACTTTATATTGATCAGTTGTAATCTACTTGTTTTGAGAACATGACTGTGACCACTGCTTTTGTGTCCATGAACTCATTGTTCCCTAAGGTATAGAAGTAATGAAATGTCATGGCTATATCAGAAAAAGGAAGAGTAGTGAGTTTGTTTAATATAGATGATTACTAAACATGCTTAAAATATTTTCAATCTCAGTATTACTCCGTTTGTAATTTTTGACTGATTTCATAATGAATATATTATGTCTCATAAATTCAAAGTAAAACAAAAATCAAGGAATAATGATTATATCAGATTTTTGCACAATTTGCATGGGAAATTGCTTAGAAAGTTCCATTTATTTTCCTTCAGGAGTTTACAAACAAATCAGAGCAAGGCATTATATACCCATAACCTTTTTTTTTAGAGAAAGACTGACCAAAAGAAAAGATTGAGATACACAGGAATGACAGTCCTTGAACTTTCACATAAAGAAGAATACTATTTTCACATTTCATAAACTTTTCACGATGCCTTGGTCACCTAAACCTTTTTTTAACCTCACCAGATGAGCATATTCACTTCGAAATATCTCTAATTTTTAGGGACATTTTTCATTACATCAAGTCCAAGTCTGACTCTACTTCTTAGTCCTACTTTTACTTTCTGGTATCACACAGATTACATCTAAATCTTCTATTTTATTTCTCTTGATAATTTGAAGGCAGATCTCTGCACATTCCTCTTCTTCCATATATAGATAAATTGCCAGATACAGATATATACCTGTATTTATATGTGTGTGTGTGTGTAAATTTTGCACAATTTTTGTGCAAAAATTGGGGCTAAAGGTAAGTTTGTTCTGTCTAAAGAAATTGGTTTAATGCCTTCACTAGTAGAACCAGTAACTGAAGAATTGTACCTTGCCTTTGGCTGTCACATCAGGCATTAAATAAAAAAAAAATGACTTAATGAACCTTAGGTGAACCCTTCTCCAGACACTAAAAGATTGCATCCATTAATTTAGTTCACTTTGAACAACATAGGAATATTCCCTTAGAAGAAAAGATGCCTCTTGGACAAGAGACTGGATACTGAAATGCAGAAGTTGGAATCATTCAAATAGATGTTGAAAGCTTAAACTTTCTATTCTTATCTTATAGGCTCTCTACCATGTAGTACTTACCTCTTTTTTCTTCTTTATTCTTTACATTTTCTCCTAATGGGATTGCATGTACCTGGTACAAACTCTGATTGATTTATAGGCTTCTAGAGTTAAGGGAGCATTTCTCTGGGAAAGTGCTGAGATGGGAATGAAAGAAGAAAGGAGAAAGAGAAAGGGGGGGGGGAGAGACAGAAAGAGAGAGAGAGAAAGGGAGAGAGAGAGAGAGAGAGAGAGAGAGAGAGAGAGAGAGAGAGAAGGCAGGAGGGAGAGAGGAAGGAAGGAGGAAAGAGGAAGGAAGGAGGAAGGAGAAAGGAAGGAAGGAAGGAAGGAAGGAAGGAAGGAAAGAAGGAAGGAAGGAAGAGAAGAAGGAAGGAAGAGAGGAAGGGATGGAGGAACAGAAGGATGGAGGGAGGGAGGGAGGGGAAAAAGGATAAGAGAGGGAAGGAAGTGTTAGTAAGAGTGAAAGGGAGGAAAGAAAAAAGGAAGGGAGAGTTAAGGAAAAAGGGAAAAAGAGAGGAGGGAGGGAGGAAGGGAGATAGAGGAAAGAGGGAAAAAACCAGAGTGCTTATGAGTTTGGGGGTTTTGATATAAAGGGGCAAAGTGTTTTCTTGAACTAACGAGCACTTGTGCTGTATCAAAAATAAAATTTCTTTAGCACATTTTCCTTGCTATATTTCCTTTTCCTATATAAATGGAACCAGCAGGTAGATGTAGGCTATCAATAATGATGGAACCATGGATAAAAGTCATCTGACCTGAAAATGGTGTAAAGGGAATAAAAGGACATGAGCCAGTGTGTTCAATGTTATCATTTGTTATCTTTTATTCCATACGCGCACACACACACACACATGTATAATCTTCATTTACATAGCACTTTATATTCATTTTATATAATTGTATATATTTTATTTATTGTGTTATATAGTATATGCTTAGTTATAAAATTGTTTATGTATTATATAGAATTTTATACCTTGCAAAGCACTTTGCATTTTTTAATTTTCATCACATCGACCTTATGATATATATTTGATTATTATCTTGATTTTGCCAGAAGAGGAAACTGAGTGTGAGATGTTAAGTGACTTGCAAACGGTTGCACCGCTTATAAGTGCCTGAGAAGAGACTTGTACTTGTCTTCTTGGCTCATAGATCACCCATCCATCCTCAATAATGCATTATTATTATCCTTATTTTATAGGTAGGAGAAGAGATTTCTAGAGGAGTACGTGATCTGGCCAACGTTACACAGCTATCAAAGCTTCAGAACTAGAATTAGAAAACCTTTGGCCTCTTTCCAAATAATTTTATTATACCAGGATTGCTTTAAATCTCCAAAAAATATTAAGGATAATAAATAAGGTTGTGATGGATTTTGTAAGCCTAGAATCCTCTAATGATTGGAACTCTTGGAAATTTTCTGAAATTAAAATTTATAACCTTTACATTTACTACCTTTACATTTACATTTTGATTATAATTTTTTTTATTTTAACAGATTTTTAAATCTGTTAATCTTTCTTCAATTTGACTTCCTTTAAACAAAATATGTAAATCTTATAGTGTTCTTGTTTCATGCAATGCTTCGTAAGAATGTAAACAACACTAAAATGTATGCAGAAAATCAAGCCTTTTGTTTGTTTTTGATGTATTGCAGTTAGCATCACATGATTTGGAGGTAAAAGGTACATTGGGCTCCTGGATATAGTTTCAAAAGTCATCAGCAGGAGACAAGATCAGCCTTCTCATTTTACAGATTGGGAACAGTCTGAGCAAAGTTGATTGACTTGTCTAAGGACAAGTGACTATTAAATGTCAGAGAAAAGATTTTTTTCACTGTACCATGTGGATGCAGGAACAGCTCTTAGGAGACTTAGAACAGTATACATACATACACATATATAATCTATATGTATATACACACATATACATATATATACATATATACATGTATATATATGAGTGGCGATAAAGCAATATAGATAAGTTGGGATAAGAATGGAATTAGTATGGATGACGTGTTGTGGAGGTGTATTTGACAGTACTTGGCAACTGATTGGAAACAGAAGTGTGTGAGAGAAAGAAGAATAGGGCATGGCCTCAAATTTGTAAATTCAAGTGATTAGATTGATGGAAAGATTTTCATTTTCCCATCAGAAATATTAAAAAAAAAAAGAAAGGCATAAAGAAAGGAATGCAGGAAAGAGAGGAAAGAAGAATGAGAAAGAGAAAGAATGAAAGGAAAGAAGGGAGAGAGGGAGCAAGAGAAAGAAAGACATGGAGGAAGAGAGAAAGGAAGAAAGGAAAACAGATAAAGGAGGGAGGGAGGGAGAGGGAGAAACAGAGAGGCAGAGAGAGAGAGAGGGAAAAAGAGAGACAGAGAGGGAGAGAGAAAGAAAGAGAGGGGGAAGAGAGAGAGAGGGAGAGAGAGAGAGAGAGAGAGAGAGAGAGAGAGAGAGAGAGAGAGAGAGAGAGAGAGAGAGAGAGATCTCAGCAGTTTAAAATCCTGGATGGAGGTAGAGAGAAAACTGTTTGTGCTATCTCAGAAAGATATCAAAACAATATATTTTGTAAACACCTACAAAGATGTAAAACCATAAGGAAATAGATAAAAATTAGAAATTAGGGGAAAAAAAGGAGATTAGATTGAATGAAAAAAAAAAAAACCCAGCATAGTCAATTAGAGACAACACAACTCAATTAGAGACAACATTTCATAAACCTTTCCTTAGAGTCAGGAAGACCTGGGCTGAAGTCCCACTTCTAACACATACTGACTAAATGAATTTGGGCATGTCACCCAATTTTCCTCCCAGAGAATTATAACATTATCAATTATACAGCAGGTACTGACTTTCAATGGTAGAAATATATTCTTCACCACTAGTCACCTTACAGCAAGCATACTGAGATTCTAGTAGATATTGGTATTTAGTCACATATAAATATTGTTAGATACTAAATGATAATTGTTACAAAAATTGAGAATATGATATGAAGGAATATTTATAAAAATATAGAATTTTAAATTGCTAAAATTGGACATAGAAAAGTCAAACCAACTAAAACCAGAAGGAAAAATTAAACAGGCCATTAAAAATCACATATATGGGCTGCAAGGCCAGATGTTTCATATCAGAAATCCATTTAACCTCAGTCTTTCACATTACAAATGGGGAAACTAAGGTCCAAAGAGATTAAATTATTCAAATAATCACCTTTTAAAGTAGGTTTTTTAATAGCACAGAAAGAAAAAAAAATTAAAATTAGGGAAATGGTAACAAGTATAGTACTTCTGCATAGAGCTATCTGACCAGATTCAAACACCAAGATATTTCAAAATAATTGCAGAATTGATTTGTATGACTATCTCAAAGATACGACTTTATGACTTCACAGGCCAGTAAATAGCATATACATTTAAAATTCCTATCTGGTGACAAGAAACAAACACACAAAATCATGGGTTATTTGAACTTGGAATTTTAGATTTTATTTAATTCCAAGCCCTCATTTTAGAGTTGAGAAGTATGGAGGTGCACAGGTGTTAAATGTTTGGACTAGAGGGGCAGCTAGGTGGTGCAGTGAATAGAGCACTGGCCCTGGAGTCAGGAGGACCTGAGTTCAAATATGACCTCAGACACTTCACACACACACACACACACACACACACACACACACACAGAAGAGCTGTGTGACTTTGGGCAAGTCACTTAACCCCAATTGCTCTCCAAAAAGCAAAAAATAAGAAAATTAAAAAAAAAATGTTAGAACTAGATTCACACAACTAGTGAGGGCACAGAAAAGGGAAAACCAACCAACCAACAAGAAAAACAGACCTTGACAAGTCTCATGTCTCTTTTTCAGTGCTCCTTATTTGTTTGGTATTCCAGTGCACAAAATATTCAACAAGATGCTTGGTCCTAGAGTCTCTTATGTTTAATAAAATTTTGTCACTATTAATGTATTTTCTAAGAGAGAGAAAAGTACCCCAGGAATATGTGTACAGCTCTTTTTTTTAATATGAAGAAATCAAATGAAAATCTGAGTAAAATTATGCAATTTTAAAATTACTCTCAATTACTAAATTGAATTACATATTATATTTTTAAAATACATCTCTTAAAAACAGTGCATTAGAAATACAGAAATGTACAGTGAAATATATAAGAAATTAATAAGTTAATAACTGTAATAGAAAAATTTATTGTAATATTTTTAGTTAAAGGAATATAAAAATCAGCTGATGTGAATATTTTAAAAATATCCTAAATTAGTAATACAGCTTGATTTGTTGGGACATATTATCAGCTAATTTATATTTTTTTTATTTCTAAATGTTGGCCAGATTTTATCCTATTGAAATGGGAATCTTTTAAAATTAAAAAAAAAAATTGTACTGTCTCATTTCTCTCTGTTTTCAGTTCTTCCCCTCCTTTGTCTACCCTAACATTTGTAATTGGGATTCTAAGATAGATGTTGATACCATTATTAAATATGAAGTCAAATTAATAATTCAATTTTAAGTGTTGCATATCACATTCTCATTCATAAGCAATCATAATGCTTACTTGCTTTCCTACCATTTTAAATTAAGTCATAGGCATTCAGAAGAAAAACAATGACAAGGATTGGGATTTCATAGATTCATAGACATACGGAACATAACAGTTTTAAGGGACAGGTTTCATTTTACAAATGAAAATATTGAACCCCAGAATGTGCCCTAGGTAATGAAAGGTCATAAATCAGTTACAGAAAGAAAAATAAACTCTCATTTTATCCCAAATAAGTTTAAGATTGACACTTTGTTATTTATACTCCAATTTTAACATTCTATTAAACATATTAGAGAAAGGGAATGCATGTAGAATTTCTAGAGATCTTTAATTTTTCTTATATTTTTATTCCCATTTTCTATTTTTTTTTGCATTTTAAAACTAATTGTATGTTCCAAGCATCGGCACAATGTGACGATGTTTTCCCCAAATTAAATACATTAGTTAAAGTTAAAAAAAAAATGAAATGTATGATCACCCCCATTGATATAGAGACTATACAGCTAGTGCTGACTTTAAGTTTCATCCTGGTTCTAAGAAATTTACCTCAAATCCCAAATCTGTGATTATTCTCCCTATTGGAGTTTTCCATTGTGGGAAGTATGGCAAAATGACCTTCTGAATGTGATTGCTAATTTTGCTTCAAATTCTCCTAGTAACCTTGGGCATTCCATTTAAAAGTCTTTAGGATTACCCCTTTCTTGAAATGGGTATAATTAAACTCGTCACTCACGGGTGCCATAAGATTTAATTACTTAGTATTAAGCAAAGCTTTTGGAGCTTCTAAAATGAGGGATACTAGGGAACCAAAGAATATTATTATTAATATACAATTTAACTTCTTTCTGAACTCTGAAAAATTGCACTATGGAGACCTTATCAAATATCTACAGAAGGCCAGTTATTTATAGAAGTTTGAAGTGAATATTGGTTTAAAAAAGTTTTAAAATACATTTTTGAAACTTTTGCCAAAAATGCCCATAATCATATTTAATATCACAACTCAAAAAAGAATCTCCATATGGCAGAAGGTAGCTTTAAAATATATATTTTATTTAAAGATTAGATTCATTACAAATGAAATATCACACAAATTCTATAGGTAAAATAATTTTGGAAATCTCATTAGATGTCAATTTTATTGACGTGTGTCTGTCTATAAGTAAGTTAGTTAAAATATAGATAGAGAGATAGAGAGATAGATAGATAGATAGATAGATAGATAGATAGATTAGATAGATAGACAGACAGGTATTGATATAGTTCCATACTTTGATGCCTGAATTGATCTGTAATCTCATTGAATGAGTTTTCTCTCTGATGCCTTCTTATCCTGTACAAATTCTGAGCCCATTCCACTGAAATTCTTCCACAGTGTGTTCATCCAATACACTGGGGGACTTCAACAAAATCTATGAGACCACACGTGCCAGTGGAGTAGAATGCTGTTCATCTGTTATTCTCTGTTCACATTGAACAAGAATCTCTTCTAAAATATGCCAGAAACCTAATACCCCACTTTTTTCTTGAAAACTTCAAATGTGGGGAAATCACTACCTCCTGAGACAACTCATTCCCTTTGGCAGGGCTAGCACAATTATCATCCTTTCCAACTGTATAACTCTATGTGTCTTTATGACATCTCTCTCTAGTTCAAAAGGATAATTCTTCTTTGAAATAAACAGTAGCCTACTTAAACCATCATATACTTCTCCATTTTGGATTTCACAAAGCATCTGCATTTACCTATATGTTTATTGGACATTTTATTAAAATACATGTTTTGAAACTATATATATATATATATATATATATATATATATATACATATATACATATATATACACACACATATATGCACACATATACATATATAACCTTTCCCTCTTTAAGCAAAGTCTGAACTGTCTATAGTAATAAAATAAAATGATAATAGGTAATTTTATGTAGCACCTAAGTTTTGCAAAGTGTAATACATATGTTATCTCATTTGATATTCACTTCAGCTCTGTGATGTTGGTGCTATCATTATCTCCAACTTATGAATGAGTAAACTGAGGCTTAGACAGCTTAAGTGACTTTAACAGTTTCAAAAAACTAGTATCTGGGGCAGTGTTTGAAACAATAAATAGTTATTACTAGAAATTTGATTTGAATTCCTTAGATGAGGTTCCCTAAAGAGGAGGGGAGGACTTGCACAAAATCTGAGACAGTCACTTAGGAAGTTCTCTGTGCTAGGCACTCTGCTAAGCAGAGTTATTGCATTGCTATTGCATTTGATCGCCACAACGACACTGATAAGTAGGAGCTTTTAATACCCTTCTTTTACAGTTGAAGGAATGAGACTTGCACAGGTTCACAAAATTAGTGTTTGAGGCAGTATTTGAACACATCTTTCTGACTCTCAGTTCATCACTCTATCCACTGAACCCCCTAACTTTTTAAAAAAATGTAACAGTAAATGGAAACCATTTCTTTCTCCAATATTAGATTCCATTCTTCTTTAGAGAACATTCATAATGACTTCTACCAGCTTTGAAAACTTAATAAGTAAGAGTACACATATATTTTATGCCTTCAGTGAGTAAGTAGCTTTATGTACACAGATGATTATGAATGAATCATTTCAAGTCTCTATTTTCAAGAGAAAAATATCACTTTTTCCCTGGCAATTTGAAGAGCTATGCTGTCTGGTGCATTATAATAATAAAAAAGTTGAAGCACAACAGCATATCTCTTCCTAATGGTTCCATGAACCATGCTGCTTCGCAGTGAGAGTCTGACATTTATATATCTACAGTATATAGATATTCTACAAGGTTAGACACAGAGAAAGAAAATATACACACCAGGTATTTCATATAAATTCTACATTCTCTGTATAAACTGAACTGATATAATAGCACTGGGTCTTGCTTCAATAAACCAAATAGCACATAATGGTCTAACCAGAAATTGCCAGAGTGATCCGGACTATATGGAATCATCAGTATATTGAATTTTGGGCCATATTCCTTAGATTCATAATATTTTTAAATGTAGCTCAGCAGAAATTCCTTGCCTTTCATATACCTCTTGAAGCTTTGAGACTGACAGTGAAAGCAAGAAATAAAAGGAAACTAGAATTTAGAGGTGAAAAACTACAATGTTACTCCTCACCTACTTATACAGTAGAATCTGAGAGCAAAGAATGCTTCCCCAAAATAGAAGATTTGGATTTTGTCACAATCTCCAACTACATTCTAATTCTTGAGGCTCTTGCTATACATTTAGATGAAACATGAAAAAAGCCTTTCAGTCCTCTAGATGGGTAGAATAAATCAGATCAAAGTATTAGGAGCTGTCCAAAGTCCAGATGGTCAGTGTCATTCAGATTACATAAGTAGAAGCTTGATTGTATATAGATAAAATCTCGGAGTACAAAAAACTCAGATGAACTCAGCATATAGAGTATTCTGTAGTCAACAATGATTCATCATTCTTCCCCCTCCCCCATATCCAATCAATTACCAATTCCATTAATTTTACTTCCGCAACAACTCATATTCATTTTTCCCCCCTCCTTTCACATAGCTTCCCAAGAATCATTTTCTGGACTATTACAATTACTTCCTAATTCATGCCCCTGCCTTCAGTATCACTCCTGACCAATCTGCCAAAGTTTTCTAAGTCAGTAAGCTGTCTCCCAATGATCGTTTTATTTGGTTTAGTGGATCCCATTTCTATCTGAGTTTGAAACCATTGCTTTACATTGCTGCCAAATTTCTATTCCTGAAGTGTAGTTCTGTCCATGTAATGGTTTCGACTATACAGATCAACAAACTTCACTGGCTTTGGTCATTTTAATTAACATTTCATAGGTATAAATTATGTGTGGCTAGGTGGCAAAGTGGATAGAATGCTGAACCTGAAGTCAGGAAGACTCATCATCATGCATTGAAATCTGGCCTCAAGACAGTTACTAGTGACCCTGGGGAAATCAGTTAATCCTGTTTCCCTCAGGTCCTCATCTGTAAAATGAGCTGGAGAAAAAATGGCAAACCATTTCAGTATCTCAGCCAAAAAACAAACAAATGAAATTGGGTTACAGAGAATTGGACTTGACTGAAAAAAATGACTTAACATCAATAATAACAAATAAGTATGAATTTTAGGTAGAATATTATATTGCAGTAGATTTGGAATTAGGTAATATTAATGCATTTCCAATCTAAAATTGATTTAAGATTTTAAAACAATAAACATCTTTCAAGTTACTCAGAGACCAAATTGATATAAAAGAAGATTACAAAAATTTTGGAGGAAAATGCTTGTATGTCTGTTTGTTTGTTTTCCCTGTCCATATCTTTGAAAAACAAACAAACAAACAAACACTAATTTGACTGAAAAGTGGTTAAATGAAACTCGACTCCTTGGATTTCTAAAACTGCAAGGTCAGGCAATGGCAGTGAACAGACACCCTCCAGTCCTCTGATGGTATTCAAGAGCCCTGTGAAGAAGGGTGAAATTATAACATACTTTCCTTCTAACAATCAGGAACAGAGAATCAATGCTGCAGAAAGGAAAGATAAGAAGAAAGAAAATAAACATTGTGGGGATATTTTGTGCTTGAGGTATCTGTGGGACATGATTATTCCTTGATTTGAAACTATACCAAGATCCATACAGTGCAATCAGTTTTGCTCTTGTGAACTCACCTCTAAATAACCATTCTTTCTTCTCCTTTGCACTGTCTCTGTAATGGTATACTAGAAAGGACACTTGGATCTAGAGCCAAGGAGACCCTGAGTTCAAATCTTGGCTCCACTATAATTAGCTATTTGACTTCAGACATTTTTGAGTCTCAATTTCCTCATCTAAAAATGAAGGAGTTAGACTAGATTATTTCTGAATGCTCTTTCAATTCTAATTTTATGTTTCTAAATGATTATTTCTCCATGATTCCATAGTTTGTATTATAGTCTAGGAGTGGTACCAAGTTTAGATTTAAGAAAACAATGATTTTTCCTGTTTTTTCATTGGCAATATTTCGTAGTTATGTTTTGGAGTCATAGTGTGCTGTAGTGGAGAAAACACTGGCTCTGGGATCAGAGAACATAGGTTCAAATCTCATCTCCCTCATTTATTGCTTAGGTGATCTTAGGAACATTTCTACTAGGGGTGGAGTCAAGACAGTTGAGTAAAAGCAGGCACTTCCTTGAGATCTCTCTCAAACCCTTTGAAATACTTGTAAAAATTACTCCAAACAAATTCTAGTTCAGCAGAACCCACAAAATGACAGAATGACACAAATTTCCAGCACAAGACAAACTAGAAGGTCTACAAGAAAGGTCTGTTGCACCAGTCTGAGAGAGGAGCACAGTCTCCCTGCCCAGATAGGGTGGAGCAAACCTTAGGGGACTAAATCACTGGCAGCTGTAGCAGTTTCCTAAATTCTAAACCCACAAACACCAAAGACAACTTAGAATGTCAGTAGGAAAGATTTGTCCCACCTGGGTAAGAGAGGAAGATAATGTGGTCCTGGTCCCAGGGCAAATAAAGAAGAGTGGTCAGATCCCAGGTCTGGGGTCCAGATCTCCTGGCCCACAGACCACACCTGCAGGGATTGAAAGGCTGATAAGAGGGGATTGCAGAGATATCTTTCCTGGCACTGAGGCAGAATTCTCTTTCTTTGCCTGTGCTTGGATCTGGGTTCTAGTCCTGGGTGGCAGTCCTGGGACAGGGAGGAGCACTGGTGTGCTGGAGCCTTTGGCAGCAGTGGAGAGGGAATCTTTCTCAAAGTTTCAGAGCAGAAAAGCATGCTTATAGTTACTTACAGACAAGAGCACAAGCCAGGAGAGGAGTAAGTACCTCTCCTTTGATCATACCACCTTAGGAGAACTGATAATTTCCAGGTACCTAGAAGTATCTGAAAACAGCTGCACAAAACCCCTGAAGCTTAGGACTGTACACCCTCCATACTGAAAGAAGAGTTCTACCTTAACAGAGAGTTAAAATGTTAAGTAATTGGGAAAATGAGCAAACAGCATTAAAAAACTCAGATTTTAGAATCTTATTTTCATGACAGAGAAGATCAAAACATACAACCAGAAGAAAACAACAAAGTCAAAACTCCTGCATGCAAAGACTCCAAAAAATATGAATTGGAAGAGCTCAAAAAGGATTTTGAAAATCAAGTAAAAGAAGTAGAAGAAAAATTGGGAAGAGAAATGAGAGTATGAAAGAAAAATCATGAAAAACAGCTCAACAACTTGCCAAAAGAGACCCCCAAACAGACTGAAAAAAATAACCTTAAAAATAGACTTACCCAAATGGTAAAAGAAGTCCAAAAAGACAATGAGGAAAAGAAAACTTGAGAAGCAGAATTGGCCAAATGGAAAAGGAGATTCAAAAGCTCACTGAAGAAAATATTCTCTTAAAAAATAGAATGGAGTAAATGGAACCTAATGACTCTATAAGAAATTTTTTTAAAAATAGAAAACAAAACCAAATAAATGAAAAAATAGAAGACAATGTGAAATATCTCATTGGAAAAACAACTGACCCAGAAATAGATCCAGAATAAATAAATTAAAATTTTTGGACTATCTGAAAACCATGGTCCAAAAAGAGCCTAGACATCATCTTTCAAGAAATTATCAAGGAAAACTGTCCTGATGTTCTTGAATCAGAACTATTTTAACAGAGGGTAAAATTGAAAGTGAAAGAAAACACAATCATCTCCTGAAATAGAACCCTAAAAGAAAACTCCTAGGAATATTGTAGTCAAATACCAGAGTTCCCAGGTCAAAGAGAAAATACTGCAAGCAGTCAGAAAGTAACAATTGAAATATTGAAATATGAAGCATAATCAGGAAAACAAAAGATTTAGCAACTTCTACATTAAAGAATCAGAGGACTTGTAATATGATATTCTGGAGGTCAAAAAAGGGTAGGATTAAAACCAAGAATTACCTACCCAGAAAAATTGAGTATAATCCTTCAGGAGAAAAATAGATATGTAATGAAACAGAGGTCTTTCAAGAATTCTTGATGAAAAGATCAGAGCTGAATAGAAATATTTATTTTCAAATGCAAGACTCAAGAGAAACATGAAAAGGTAAACAGAAAGAGAAATCGTAAGGGACTTATTAAAGTTGAATTGCTTATATTCCTACATGGAAAGATGATATTTATACTCATGAGTCCCTTCTCAGTATTAGGGTAGCTGGAGGGTGTAAGAGGGTAAATAATTTCATATAAGAGAGGGCAAAAATCTTGTTTACTGTGGAGGAGAAGAAAGGGGAGATAAGAGGTAGTGAGTGAAGCTTACTCTTATTGGATTTGGCTTAAGAAGGGAAAAACACAAATACTCAATTCGAGTATGTAAATCTATCTTACCCTATAGTAAATTAGTGAGGAAAGTGATAAGGGAGGAGGGGATGATGGAAGGGAGGGAAAATGGGGGATGCAAATACTTTTTAGAAGGGATGGGATCACAGGAGAGAACAGAATAAATGGGGGTGGGATAGGATGAAGGGAATATAATTAGTCTTTCACAATGTGACTATTATGGAAGTTTTTTGCATGACTACACAAGTATAATCTATATTGAATTATTTGCGTTCTCAAAGAGGTTGAGTGGGGAGGAAGGACATAAGAGAATGTGAAACTCAAAGTTTTAAAACCAAATGTTAAAAATTATTTTTATGTGCAACTGGCAAATAAGATATTTTAGCCACCTCCTCCTTCTTTTTCTCCTTCTCCTCCAGCTGCTCATCCTCCCCATCCTCCTCGTCCTCGTCCTCGTCCTTGTCCTCGTCCTCGTCCTCCTCTTTCTTCTTCTTTTTCTTCTTCTTCTTTTTTATTTTTTCTTCTTCTTTTTCACCTTCTTCTTCATCTTCTTCTTTGTCTTCTTCATGTTCTTCTTCTTCTCCTTGTCCTCCTCCTCCTCCTCCTGTTATTCTTCCTCCTCTTCTTCTTTCTCTTTCTTGTCTTCCTTTTCCTCTCCCTCTTCTTCCTCTTCCTTCTCTTCCCCCTCTTCCTCCTCTCCAAGTAAGAGAAACATTGCTAATTCTCACTAGAGCCTGAGAGACTGTTTATTTATTGCTAAATTGTCAGAGAGAGTAAGACTGGGAATGTTGTAAAAGATTGTGCTTCAAGATTTTTTTTGCCCCAAATAACTGAGTAATATTGCTGAATACGTTTTTAAAACTGCAAAAAAAAAAAAAAAGCATAATAAATTTACAGTCATTCTATTTTTGGGTCCCAGGAGTCAGTCAATACAATGCATGCTGGTAAGGATTATTAAATGGAAAACTTTCAGAACTGGACTGTCCAGGAATTTAGTGTCAAGGAGCACTATTTAATTTCAGCAATCATGAATGGTGTTCATATGGCAGAAAAAATAGATTTCATTTAAGGACATATGGTTGAATTTGCAGATATTATCCTCATGGAATTAAACTAATCAGCTTGAATTTTCCCTTTTGGCTTTGCAAGGAATAATAGCATATTTGGGTAGCTCACCGAAGGGAGAAAATTCAATCTCCACCATTTTGTTTTGGAATAGTCAGAACAATATCCAGCCACTGCAGTATATCCTTGGTACTGCCATTTTGGGCACAATTGTAACCTAGGAAAGACATGTTAAGTACACGTATAGGATCTAGAGCCATTGTGCTGCTCCTAAGGAAATACCTAGGTATTTTGTAAGGTATCATCAAAAGTAACTTTATTGAAGAGATAAAGGAGGAGGAATAGGGTAAGGTGCAGTATCGACTCATTTCTCTCCACACAATTTCTGGCAGAAACAGTCTTATCTTTGGTTCTCAATTTTTAAATGGATATTTAGGGCATGAAGTAATCTTGATTTTCTAAATTTTAAATGAAATATTTTTCTATACATCAAGGAACTATGACTTCACATTTAATTCCTGCCGCCATCATCAGGATGAATAGTAGCATGATCTAGTGAAAATTTTCCTTGACTTGAAATTTAGAGTCATCTACAGTGTATTCCAATCTTTGCCTTCAACAGTATTTTGTGACCTAGAGCAATTTACTTAATGTTTAACCTTAGTTTCATTATCTGTATAATGTGGATAGGTATACATTTAGCATTTTACCGATAAGGGTCTTATGGGGTTTAAAGTATCATCAACCTATCTCTAGGTACTCAGACCCCTAATAGAAGAGAGAATTGCACAATAGTTGGGCTACATATATAAAACTTTTTGCAACTGGTTGTTATCTATAAACGTCTGCGGATGTTATTATTATTATTACCATAAGTCTTTGAGAGTAACTGTGATTGAAAAATAGTCATATTATCAACTGCATTATGAAGCTCTTCTAATACATTCACTTATCATTGAGTCACTATTCATCAACATTTATTAAAGGTCTGCTATGTGTCAGGATTGTGTTAATCACAAAAGATACCAAAAGAAGAGGCAAAAGCAATTCCTTCTGTCTTGGAACTCACAACTTTATGTGGGAAACACCATGGGAAAGAGTATGTACAAAGAAAATATAAGCAGGAGAAATTAGAGGTGATCACAAAGAGATTCAAAATTTTCCTGCCTGACAGAGATGCTGCTCAGCAGGAATTTTCTTCAAAAATTAAGAGTTGCATGTCCTCTAAGTTGAAGCATCAATGGAGGGCTTAGATAGATGTTTTTTTTTTTTAATTGCTAAAGAACAGGGTTAACTATTTATTAGAGAACCTGCAAGGCTTGGGGAGTAGAAGGTCAACACTAAAGTCAGGAGGATCTCCATCTGATATACTAGCTATGACCATGGCAAGCTTTTAACTAGTCTACTCACAAGCAACTCTCTAAGAGTTGTACATATACTAAAGAATTGCTGATATGCCTCTGTGGAAGGGATTTCTATGCAGTTAGGGAATTCTACATATGGTGATTTTTTTTGGATTATAGAGCTAAATTTGGAAGAGATCTCAGAGGATGCCTAAAGCAAACATTTCATTTCACAAACGAGAAAACACCATGAGGTTATGGTGACATAAGCAAGGAATAGTAGAGTTGGAAATTGACATAAGTCCTCTAGCACAAAACACATCACTCTTTTCCCAGCATCATTCTTTCTCTATAGATGGTAGGTCTGTCATTGGTCCTGAACAAAAATAAAAGGAATAAGTAAAGACAATAAAAAAAGCAGATCATTGACAGTGTCAAGTGAAAACATGCCATGTTGTTCCAGATTGAATGTTCATAAACTTAGTGGAAATTTAAAAGAGCCATATTCTTTCTTATGCCAGTGCTGAATCAGAGATTTTCTTAATATGGAGACAAAAATACTGCAGTTGTTCACTAGTTACCTAGTTTCTAGCTTCTAAGTATAAAGACTCAGTGATAACTAGACCTTGCCTTGGCCTTTTAAAAAAATTATTTTCAACTTAGTCATTTTAGTTATGACTGTAAGGTATAATTTATCAAATGCACAATGAGAGGTTATCAAATTCTAGTTTCAGTAAAAGAAAGAGGAACATTACCCTCAAGAGATAAATCTTTCATTAAACTTTACAAAGACCTTATGCAGTTTCTACCCCATTTATCATTTCTAGTCTTTTTTTAATGCTCCAGCTGCCAGTACTTGGAAAGCATCACAGGGCAGAAAGCCAAGCTGTGAGCTGATTGGGAGATGGGGAAAGTGAGGGGTAGAATAGATAAAATTCTACAGTCTACATTTTAACTGAGGAAATTATTTTTAAATTAAATGGACGTCACAGTGAAACTGCAGTTGTTACATAATGCTAAATTCTTCCCCAATGGCCCTTTGTTTACTGAATGCAAAGGCTGAAGAAATGGAATTCACTATTATCTCAATAAATGTATGTGTTTGCATGTACAGAGTGATATAGTGGATGTCATGCCAGACTTAGGGTAAGAAAAGTGTTACTGGTTTTGCTTATGCTGTCCATGGGGTTTTCTTGGCAAAAATATTGGTGGAGTTTGTCACTCCCTTCTCCAGTGGATTAAGGTAAACAGAAATTAATTGACTAGTCCATTGTCACCAAACTAATTTGTGAGAACAGATTTGAACTCAGGTCTTCTCACTCTAGGTTCAGCACTCTATTTACTGAGCTACCTAATTGTCTTTGGGGTCAGAAAGACCTGGGTTTAAACTCTATTCCAGATACTTTCTTGCTGTGAGAACCAAGAAAAATCATTTAATAACCCTCTGATTTCTTCATGTGTAAGATAAGGAAGTTGCAGAGGGATCCTTAGCATGAGGTCTATAATATTGTGGTTGAGCTATGGATTTGTTTCTGGGGATCAATGAACTTGGATAGGAAGAAAATGTATCTTTATTTTCACCAACCTCCAAATGAAATATGGTCTTTCCTTCAATTATGAATGAGGGAAATTAACAATAATAATGTTAGTTTCATGAGAAAGATGACTTTGAATTTCAAAATTCCAGAAGAGTTTGGATTTCCCGTGAGTATCTTGTCATAGTCTATGGAATTAGAGGAGTTGATGAAAGTGCCTAAGATAGGCATTGAGGGACAAACTAGGCACTCATTAAAGGTAGCTTCAAGATGCCACAAGTATGCTGACTTTCAGAGACCAACAGAAAGCTAAACCATAATGTTGTTAGTTCATTTTCCAGTCATGTCCAACTCTCCATGGCCTCATTATTTTTAAAGCAAAGATACTAGCATGTTTTGCCATTTCCTTCTCCAGTTCATTTTACAGCTGAGCAAACTGAGATAAACAGGGTTAAATGACTTGCCCAGGGTCACACAGCACCTAAGTGTCTGAAGTCAGATTTCCACTCAGGAAGATGAGTCTTCTGACTCCAAGCCTGGCACTCTATCCACAGAAACACCAAGATGTCCATACACCATGATGCCTAAGAAGAATTTCATGAAGATTCCATAAAGAAAAAGCACTTTCACATACAGTATAATCCTCATGTAAAATGCTGATGTTGGTGCATACTGAGGACATATTTTTTTTCTGGTTCTGATGCTTACTAAGACATTCATTACCTTTCTTTCCCCCAGTTCAACATATTTACTTTGCTCACTTTTCGTTGTATTCTTCATTATCCCACCTTGCACATTGACCCTTTCCAACATCCTCACACTCCACTGGTAATTCACACACAAAAAATTTGTTTCTCAGCACTCTCCTTTACATATGATAGGTTGTCACCTATGAATGAATGAATAAGTAAACTTTCCTATAAAAATAATGTGGCTAATGATAGTTGTGTCATTAAAACAGTTCCAGTGCCTGTGTGTTCAGGATGGAGTAAAGCAAGCTTTTGTAACTTGGCCAGAGAGCTGACTTAAACATCACGTAGGATATTACTACTTTGGGGAAACTATTTTGAATTCCAAACAACAGACTTAAAATGAACCATTGGAATACAACCTGTTCATCAGCTGGAGACTGCCTGTGCACAAATTAAATAAACCACAGACTCTTAATGAAATGTATCACAGTGATTTTTCATAATTTGAAATGAGCAAGGATGATAATTCCTAAAGCATGACTATCATTTTAGTTTCAAATCAAAACTCTGAGAAGCATATGAGCTTTATGTGACCTGAATACAATTTCATCATTTTCACTCATGAATTGAAATTTTGCTGTGAACCTTACATATATCTCCAATACTACGAAAGCCAGCCCAATCCAAATAGATAAAAGGTTTTTACCTAAGGCAGAATCAAAGGTCTAGGAGGCAGAGAAAAGCATATTTGTCACACTTCCTGTGCAGTAGTTAATTTTATAGTCTCTTCAGAACATGAAATAACACTAACACAAATTTAAAGAGTAGCTCAAAGTGTTATTTCAAACTTAGCAATGCAGTAACATTTTCTGCTTTAAAAAAATAAAATGTAGAAATTGTCACTCACCATTAGAGGGTAAGCTCTTGCAGAGGAGGAAATGTTTCTGCTTTTTTCTTTACAATCCTAGGGCCTAAAACACAAATGGTTCATAAATACTTGTTCATTAATTATTGATTAAATGGAGTTCAGATCTGTATCCTCCAGCACTTAGTACAGTGTGTGGAAGCAGATAAACATTTATATGGCAACTACTACATTCCAGGCACTATGCTAAGTGTTTCTTTTTTATTATTATTGTTTTTTTTTTTGTTTTCTTGTCAGTTGCGAGTTATCTCACTCCTTCCCCCTTTTCTTTCACTCATTAAGAAGGCAAAATAATACAATGCTCATTACATATAAAAAACATGTAAATCATTTCTGCATTATGTTAAAAAATAAAAATAATGAAAAAAACATGCCTCAATCTGTGCTTAACTGTCCATCAGTCCTGTATCTGGAGGTGGATATTATTTTTCATCATGAGACCTTTGGATTTTTGTTGGATCATTATATGGATCAGAGTTGTTAGGTCTTTCATGGTCAATTACCTTTACAATATTGCTGTTACTGTGCAGATTGTTCCTCTTTTCTTGCTTTATTCACTTTGCACTAGTTAATTTAATTCTTCCCAGGTTTTTTTTTTTCTGAAACTATCCCATACATAATTTCTTATAATTCAATAGGATTTCACCATGTTCATGCACAATAACACATTCAGACATTCCCTACTGATGGGCATCACTTCAATTTCCAGTTCTTTGCCATCATGAAAAAGTTGCTATGAATATTTTTGTATATATGAGTCCTTTTCCTTTTTCATTGATCTCTGTGGCATATAGACGTAGTAATAATATTTCTGGGTCTAAGGACATACAGTTTCATAGCTTTTGACGGTTGTTGCAAATTGCTCTTCAGAAAGGTTGGACTAGGTCACACTTCTACCAAGAATGGTTTAGGGTGTCTATTTTTTGACATCCCCTCCAGGATTATCATTGTCCTTTCTGTCATCTTAACCACTCTGATGGGTGTGAGGCACTAAGTCTTTTAAAAATATTATTATATTTGATACTCACAGAAATGTTGCAAAGTAGGTGCTATCATTATTCCAATTTTACAGTTGAGGAAAGGGGGGTTAAGTGAGTTGTCCATATTCACACAGTGGGAAGTATATGAGGCTGGGTTTGAACTTGGATTTCCTGATTTTAGGCTCTGTGCCACCTAGCTGACTCTGCTTGTTGACTGACAATTGCATAGATCATAAGAAAGGCTTATAACTGTCTAAGCCATAGTGTTCATTTATAAATTGAGAAAGTTAAAGTTATAATTGATCATATTTTTTTTTCATTTCTAGAGCTAAATCTTGCAATGATATACATTTTCCGTGCTCTAACAAATTACCCTTTACTTATTATTTTGATGAAAATTAAAACTTACCTCTCTGGGGCTTGTAAAATATTATGGAACACCTAAGTTACATATCTTTTTCTCCTCTATGAAAGCCTTAATACCGATAACCCAGTTTAGTGGTACAGAGTCCCAGAGTAATGGGACTTCTAGCAGCTAGCATTTTGGTAGTGGGAAAATAATGCAATGTGGTTTCAATCACTGAAACTCATAGAATCCTCACCCTCTGACTGACCAACTACTGGGTCAAGAATATTATTACCTTTTTCCATTTACTTTTCATCCATTGCTATGTCAAACATAGCAAGAACTCAAAAAAAAAAAAAACCTGAGTGATTGTGGAAAAATAGGGAAGCTCAAAATTCAGACAGAAAAAATGAAGATGTAAACCAAAAACATAAGTAATTTAATTGGAAGGAAATTTGCTCTTAAATGCTCTATTTTATGTTGTAGTCATCATTGTAGAGGAGTGGTATCTGAACTTCTCTTCGCACATAGAGACGAAGTTATCCCATATATGTAGTAACTTTTTTCTTTTCTTTTTTTTTTTTTTTTGAGGGGTAAGGCAAGGCATTTGGGGTCAAGTGACTTTCACAAGGTCACACAACTAGTAAGTGTCAAGTGTCTGAGGTCACATTTGAACTCAGTTCCCCTTGACTTCAGGACCAGTGCTCTATTCACTGCACCACTTAACTGCCCCTATCTGTAGTAACTTAAGGAGCAGCATTCATTTGAAAATCACAGATCATAAGCCCTTGCCAAGGTATTTACCTTTGCTAGGCTAACAGGATGACATATTAGTTTAAACAAAAGACGCCACAATAAACTAGCAACATAAAATAAGTGACAAGTAAGATTCTTCATACGCATAGCTATACGATTTATCATAAATTGTTGATGCAACAGTAAAGAGAAAGAACTCATGCATCTAACATGTATGACAAGATAATACAACTAGTTAGGAAGCTTAAGTACAAACACCTAAAGAAACACATGTGGCCAGGGTACACATGTTGGTTGGACAATCTTTTCTCTTATGCTGCAGGACAGCCAGATTTTTCAACAGATATTATTGATCATGCTTCTTTCTCTATCCAACATTCAAACACAAGAAGCATGAGAAAGTAAACATAGAAAAGAAATCATAAGGAACTTATCAAAGTTGAACTATTTACATGCCAACATGAAAAAATGAGAATTGAGGTTCCTTAGGAGTCTGCCCAGTATGGCAGATTTTTTAGAATCACCCTCTATCAGTGTTTTAATAAGCCTAGTTTTTCTTTGGCTGAAAGAAGACTTGGATCAAATTCACTCAAGCAGGATCAGCACGTTACTATTTTGGGGCCCCAGCACTCCTAAAGCTCAACATTATGATGCCCTGGCTTGAAAAACTGCCTTATCTCCAGCTTTTCTCCAGCCAATACTGGAAGGTATGTAAACTTCCTCTCTCCCTATCCCTTTCTTACCCTGCAATTGGGATTGCTCTCAAAGAACCTAGGAAGACTAGGAGCTGCTTTTCAGATAGATAGTTATCAAGCTATCTCAGGCATTCAGCTTAACTCTCTCAGGCTCTAGAACCAGCAGTTAGATTGAAGACCATGGATGTGGGAACACCTTCATCAGCATAGAGAACAAGGACAGATGCCCTATTTAGAAGCATATGCCCAATTGTCTCAGATCTAGGGAACTGGGAAAACTGTATGTGCATTTTGGTTTCTGGAGGCTTAGTTGCTCCCTTCCTTCTACACCCATAGGCTAGAACTGGAAAAAAGCTCAGTCTCCAAGACCTTGAAGAGCCAAGTTTTGTGAGAGGCCTCCTTGGAGGACCAAGATAAATTGTAAAAATTCAAAGAAAAATTAAAATTCTGCTTCCTGTAGTCCCAGCTCTAACCAGACTATAAAGTTACAGTGAAAAGTTAGAAGACTTAAAAACCTCTTAGCAGATTCCAGAGGTTTTGTGATTGATCATTAAGGAATTTTTAAACAACTCCTTACCACACTGGCGAATCTCTTTCCCCACTCATTCCTTTTTCCTGAATCAAGAGAATTTCTCATTTCAGGGGCTGTAAAACGTCTCATGTTTTTCTGTTAACCCCTCTCATAAGAGAAGATAGTTTTGTCCTCTTCCCCTTCTAATTCACCCTCTTCCACCTGGAAAGATGTGGGGAGGGGGAGTAGTTTACCACATGGGCTCCACTAGTAATGACCTTGGGCACTGTGGCAACCCCGAAAGCCTGCAAGTATCACCCAGGTTCTGCACATCCTGTTTCCAACCCCACCCCACACCACACCACCTTAGCAATAGTAGGGAAAGAGAAAAGTGATCTTATGAAGACCATTGAATGTAGAAAGCCAGCCAGCCTCTGAACTTGGGTCAGCTCAAAGGTGTAATTTTAACATCTTAATCATGAGATGCCAATTCTCTATGTAAAGTAATTTGGAAATGAATTAACAAAATTGAAGTCACCTGATTGGTAATGGATTGGGGAAACTTGAGTATTAGGTATGTCAAGAAACTTTCATAATTTGGTTACAGCTAAAACATTTTGACCATCACTTATGAAAATTGTAAGATTATTGGTTATTGTTTCAATGCGTAAATTTGCCAAAAACTTGTTTGGTTTATGGAGTTCCTAAACACTGAACTTGCTGAGAATTTTCAAGTACATAAAAATGATCTGTAGTAATTGTTTTTTTACAACAGGAGAAATTTAAAATTTGAGGTGTAAATCCTGGGAATTTTTTCCCCAAAGCTTTGATTAGTGAAACTTGCTGTTTGAGGTAAAAACTTCTGGAACCATAACTGATTTTGTTTTGAGTTGTCTGGTGGATCACAATAATAAATCCATAAACACTAGTCTATAATTCACCATCTGAGAGGATTGACACAATCTACTCAGAGAGAATGTGATACAGGTGGGAGGACTGCATTCAGAAAATCTGAGAGGACAATTTTAGCCTCAGTCTAAAATGGGATCCTCCTGGCTCAGTTTCCCCTTTGCGTTCCTTTGAAAAAGAATGTTATACAACTGAGTATTCCTGAGTCTGAATATGAGGTGGAATTGATAACTGCATGCATGATTAGAAAACTGTGAATTATATGAATTGTAAGGATATTTTATCCTGTATAAATCTTGGCCCTGCGTTATCATTTTATAGCAAATTTCTATAATCAGATCAAGTAGTCAGTAGAAGATATAAGCACAATGAAAGCATGTTAGATCTTACTGCTTTCTGAATGTATAGTCATTACATACCCCCAAACAACTGAAATTAAATCAGAAACATCTTCAGTTTGATTTGGGGAAGATAATTTTAGTGCAATTTTCTTGAAAGCAATTGGGGTTAAGTGATTTGCCCAAAGTAACAGGGCTAACAAGTTGTAAGTGCCTGAGGCTGGATTTGAACTCAGGTCCTCCTGACTCCAGGGCCAGTACTCTATTGATTGTGCCACCTAACTGCCCCATCCCTAATCTTTTGTTTTAATTGGAGTAAAAGTCAGTCTTTGGCAAATTCATTTGTATAACTACTGAACCCAGGGGTGGAAAACTTCTACTTGCAAAAGTGTTATTGAGACTTTTGAGAAAGTAACACGATCAGATAATCCTGCAGGTCAAAAGTAAATTATTTTTACTTCTCCCAATATTTGGGCCCAGCTGACTTGCTTATCAGATTTGTGTCTTCCAAATGACAAGCCAATCACCTACAGTTGGTAGCAAATGGTAAGTACCAGCCAATGCATCCTCCCACCCTTCAACCCTTGTATGCAGCCTGTGTCCAGTTCCAATCAGCCTCCACTTTGGGACCCCCTTAAGGCAGGGGCAGCTTTATGTCCTTTGCCAGCAGGAAGCAGTTTCAGAAACTGAGACTTTCACCTTTACCCCAGAAGAATTTGGATCCCATTTTTACCTCTTCCATGCATCTGTGACCTCTCTTCTTACAGAGAGACTTTAAAAGTTATCTTCCCTTTACTGCCCACACATGAACTTGATTTGGCATACCATACAAAAATTGAATTAATAAAACAAGATTGCAAATTAGGAAGAAGTGGGCCTGGTTGAGCTTTTAGGGATTTTTGTTCTACTTACCATCATCAAACAAAATGTTCTAATCCATTCTTAGACTTTAAATAAAATATGTCTAATAGAAAACACTCATTCACTGTGAGATTTTCTTGTAATGAAAACATAAGTTTTGTCCTCATGGTAAAAATTAAAAATAAGAATAAATAATTAAAAGCCCCAACCATTCAAGGTATAGCTTGTTTCATGTCAAACACCTGATTTTTAAATGTCACCTTTCTCTTTTTCTTTCCCCAAGCTATTTCTTGTTTTTGGAACTCAAAACCATATCCTTATCCTTATGTATCATTTTCATGGACTCAGGAAGGCTTGCCCAGTCTTTTGTGTCTATGCAAGTCTTATAATATTTTTTTCTTGAAAAATATTATAATTTCCTTGAGGAAGAGCCATTTCATTAACTCTCCCTACAAACTCTGTAGAGCCCTTGACACATTACTTAGTATGCGTAGTAGGTCGTCAAGCCTGTTGATGGATTGAGTGTTCAATCCATCAATAAGCACTTATGCTTTAAATAATTTCTGCTCTGGAGTGATCAAATTCATTATACTATAATTGACACTTAAAATCTATTAAATCATTAAAGAATTATAAAATCAGGAAGGGAAAAACATAGTCCAGATCTGGAAATATTTTACAGCATATGTGGTATTTGATTTTTAAAAGCACATAAACATGCATCTCGGAATGCATATTGAATGAACTATTGTTTTTGTAGAAGACTGTCACTCTGCTTCAAATTTTTCATTTAAGGAGAAACTTTAAAGGCCAAAATCTTATGAAATGTAATAAATAAAGTCAAGTAAATGTTTCCTCTTTTATTACTTTAATTTGAATTTGAAAACAATTTCAAAATGGTTCAGTTTTTGACAATGTAACAGAAAAGGGAATAGAGTACCAGAGGATGACATTTCACAAAAAAAGGTTCATTTCTAATTCTTTTGACATTACTAATACTTTATATTCTAAATTCAATCTGTAATTGGCCAATAAGCAATCATTTCTATGGGCCAAAATAAGGGAGAACATTAATTTAGCAAGAATCTATGTATAGGCATAGTGCCTGGATCTGTGATTTCATCAGTATAGATTAAATTTATTTTCCAGATAAGGAAACTCTCTCTACAAAAGCAACTTTCTACATGTTAGAGTTTTTAAAAAATTGCCTAGAGCACTAACCTGTTGTCATTTCCATAGTGTATTGGTAATGGAATTTGAAGATGCCCCTGTATTGGCTTGGTTTTTGGGCTGAGTGTTTAAACCCAGAGCTTGTGAATCCCACTTGTGGGATGGACTTGTTGCCTTGAAGAGAGAGGGCTGAACTGGGAGGAGCCATGAATTGGGAGAGAGGCCCAAGCCTAGAGAAGGCCAGAAGGACTTTGGGAGAGCAGTATCTAGTATCGTGGAGCCTGAGTTGCTGAGAGAAAGACTGCTGAAAGCCCATTGGAACTGTCCAGGACTTTTGAGAACTGCCACCTGGAACTGCCAAGGACTGAGGAGGCATGGCTGTGATGCCGGTATTTTGTCTGTCTGTTTTGATGTTGGTTTGTCAGATTCATCTGATGGTGAAGGACAGTGCTGCTGTTGTAGAGGTCCTGGAACCTGGCTGTTGGTTCAGAAGCCCTGAATGAGGATTTTCTTGTGGTATCTGCACAGAAATCCTGAAAAAGGGCTTTGCTGGTGTTTTCAGGGCTTCTGGGACTGTTCTACAGGCAGAGAGTGACTTGATGAGGACACTGGCTATTGCTTTGTTGAGCCTTGTCTCCCCAGGAACTGACATTGCTGAGGGCTTGTCTCCAGTGAAGATGAAAGAAGGACCTTTCCTTGGGTATTCAATGCTGAGCTTAACCTTGTAACTTAAAGGTGGATGGCCTTTTGTGCTCTCCTGCCCCTTTTGAGATTCAGGGTGGGAAGCCTTTGAATGATTGACCAGATGAATATACTTTGTTTATGGTTGGAGACTAATCTCCATTTGAGAAGAGACTTTTGACTGACTAAATGAATGTACTGTCTAGGGGTGGAGTAGTACCTGGATTGAATTGAGAACTTGCTAAAGAAACAAGTTACACTGT